>VXAV01000113.1:247198-309915 GCA_013399715.1 Alectura lathami
CTGCCCCGGCCCGCAGCGCTCCGCAGAGCCCCCTCTCGGGGCCGCGCTCCCGGGGAACCCCGCGCTCGCTCCCCTTCCCCGACAAACCCGGGCGCGGCGGGCAGCCCCGCAACTCCCTGTGGCCGCGATGGGGAAGAAAGGATCTGAAAAACACCTCCTAGGCCTGGGGGAGGCAAGCCTGCTGTTCTTCCCCTTCCCCGGCTGCGAGCTGCCGTATGGGCCTGGGGACGGGCTGCAGAGCTTTGCTTCGAGAGGCCCCTGCGGGTGCTGCTTTGCCCCGGGACCCAGGTCCCACCCGGGCAACGAGACGTATACCGTGCTTGGCTCGTCGGGGAAATGCCTCGGAAGTTAAATTTATACAGCGGGTACCGAGGCACAGAGCATATGTAACCCTTCTGCTTAAGCTGTTGCAGCTGAGGCATTAGGCATGGCAGGAGATAAGCCCTAATGATACGTTTCTGCTAGCTGGTTGCTCTGAAAAATACCTACAGGTATCTGGAGAGAGCTGTTTGCCAGAAGCCTAGTGAATTGAGCAATTTATTGATTTTTAGGGTTGAAATAGAGCTATTACAAAGAAAAAGATTTGTGTAGGCAGCTTCTTTTGAAACAACTGTGCACAACTATTACCCCCACTCTTTTTTTTTTTTTTTCCCCAGAGATATTCTTGAAATTTTAATTCTCCTAGCAAGTACTACTAAGAAAAAGCCTCTCACCTTCCTAGAGAGAGTATGAACAATGCTGGCCTAACACTCAAATTTCAAGGCACATCTCTAGACCAGTTCTTTTTGCACAGTCCTGCATATTCCTGTGTTCATTCCTCACGGACTTACATCTCTTAAGTTCAAGAGGATTCATGAAATTACTGTACAGTTTTTGTTCTCAGATTATTTTCTTGCCAAAATGAGAGATTCCTTTCTATTATTAAAGTCAGCACTCCACCCTAGCTGTTCCCTTCCTCTTTGCACAGAGATCTGTCTGCATTTACTATTCTGGTAGAAACAGTCCTGAAGGTGATATTTGCCTAAATTGTTACTGAGCAGCACTATTAATCAGATTAGAATTTCCCAGAGTATTACAATTTGCCAGAGTGAATGTTTTCTGGTTGATCTCTAAGCAAGAACAGACGTATGTGGCATTGTGCTGACGTGCTTTCCCTGTGAGTTGGAGTAGAACCTTCCCTACCGTTAAAGGAAAACGCACAACTTTAGGCACTTTCCAGGCTGCCTGTTAGTGTGCTCTGGAGCGTCAAACACCACTCACTGTTTGCAAAATGCAAAGATGGAAAGGGAAGGGGAAAAACTATGGCTTTGCAGTACTTTAAATAACCTTCCCAAAATGTTTGCATCCACTCTTATGGATCCATGTAGAAGGTGAGTGAAAGGATGATAAATGCAGCCATTTACATTTTCCATCCCATTACTACTGCTCTAACTTTCCAGTTGAACAACAGATTCCGGTTTTTCAGGCTATGCATCTGATAGGAGTTATCTGCTTCAGGGTCAGGTTTTTTTTTGTGCTGGGTTTACAGATATGAGGCTGTGCTTCTTCACATGCACACACCAAACTTAAGCATTAATATTCTACAACACAAGCTTTGTAATCTTTTTTTTTTCTGCACATTAAAAGCTGGCCTCCTCCTGTTGCTACTGAAGTGCACAAAATTTTACAATAAGCCCTTCAGTTTTGGGGGATTGACCCATATTTGTTGCCTCCTTCCCTTAGCACTTTCTGATGATCAGAAGCAAAGCCTCAAATGAGATCCTTGGTGACAATTGCACCTGATACAGCAATGTATGAGTAGCGTTTAGGAGGACAGACTTCCTCCAGGTAGCAGCTCAAAGTTGTGTTGGCCCGCTCTTCTGGTGCTTTGCCTCAAGACTCCGCTTTTGCAGGGTTATCACCATATTGTTGGTGAGATACATCTTTCCTCTGTGTTTGTTTGTGCCCTGTGGCAGTGCACACACAGGCACAGATAGCTGCTGATGGCCAAATATGTTCTAGTTTTACAGGTGTGGTACTGAGGTGCAACATTCCTACCTACACCTACTCTGGTAGCTCTTTCACTTAAGACCCTGAATTCAAATTCATTTCTAAACATACAGTTGAAGTCCTGTCATAAACTCTGAAATGTGATAACCAGTCAGTTTTATCCTCTGGAAGTGATTAAAACAGTTGATACCTCCTTCCGTTGATGCGGAGAAGCTTGCCCCATCTAATCATTTTACAACGTGGGCCCTCTTTGTCAGCTGGAAACTTCTGCTTGCTCTCAGCTCTTTAAATGAGGGCCAGCCCAGCTCAGTTTAGTCAAAGAGAAGCTGCTTTTGGAATAAAATGTCTTCCAGAGGACGGTTCTGTGCAAAGATCAGTGAGCAGCTGGTAGACAGAGAGGCACTCGTGAAACAAGAAAATCCCCTACTGAGGGCAGCAGTTTGCCCTGTCATCACTACAGGCAAACAAACAAACATTCTCCCAGATTTGCAGCTGTGCAGGTGCTGAGATGAGGGCAGGTGAGGGGAGATGGCTGCAAGGCAAGGAAGAAGCAGGAGGAATCAGGCAGCAGGTCCAGGCAGGTTTGTCCTCCCTCTTCACAACAGCCTCTCCGTGCCCCGCTGCACTGTTCTGGTCTCTCTATTGTGAGAGAATAAACTTGATATTCCTCACCTCACTCCAACTCCAGCCTGTGTGGTGGCTGTTTATTAGAGCTGCATGAAGCATGGATTCTACTTTGCTGTAAGGCACTAAAGTGGTTTTTAAATGATTGTCAAGGCTTGTCGGTGGCTTCTTAATCACATTTGAGTATGTCTGTGCACACCAGGGAACTTCAGCTGCACTGCTCCTCCTCAGCAGACTGAAGTTTCAGCTCCCATTTAGAGAAGGCCCTGGATCATTCTGAACGTTGCCTAGCAGTGAAAGAAACAGAGCTGTAAAATACAGCATTTCCAGTGCGCTGCTGAAAGCGAAACTGTGGCTGCTCCAGCCACCCTTGGTTGTCATGGACCTTGTGCTAGGATCTCCTGCCTACTTATTGCATTAAAAATAACTATGATACTGCTGAGTATTTGCAGGGGGTACTCATTCCTTCAGCATCTGGCAACATGGGGAAACACTTTCACTTTGGGCCAGTGTTTTTAATCAGCCTTCCCTCACATTTGAGGGCTTTCCAGAAAGTCCTGGATTTGCAGAATTTGGAAGGATACAAGCATGATGTTGCTATGCTGTGCTGGAGAGAACACAGACGATTTGGGGATAAGATGAAGAGACAAAGTGGCATCTTCTGCAGAGCAGAAGAGGTGGAAGATTAGTGATAACACGCCAGAGGGCTGCTGGGAAGGGCAGAGCGTTGACATTCAGACCTGCTCAGGAAGGTGACAGAGACCCTGCAAGAGAGGCTGTGTGTCATCAGCAGTAAGCACCCAGGGGAAACAGCCACCTCACAGCCTATGTTCCTAACAAGCAATAAAGACACTTCACATAAATGCAGTGCAATTTTCTTTCCCTCCTAGCAGGTTTATTTTCCCTTCCTAACACAAGCGTCATCGGGGATTGCTCACTGGGGGATGATAACCTGGGAAAAATGCTGTCAGTGCTGGACCCAGTAGGTTTCTGTTCTTTGCTGAAACACATTCCTAAAAGGCTGGTAAATCTGGTAGAGAGTGGCAGCAGGTTATCATGAGGGACAGAAAAACTACAAGGAGCAGGCTCCCACCTTTCAGGTTTCACGCTAGGACACGGCCACGTCCCAGTCTGTGACCGTTCTGCAAGTACGCACATGGCTTCAGTCATCAGGGGAAATTCGAGCTCAGATTTTCAGAGCAGAGATTCTTTCAAATGGGCACAACAAATCTATTTTGACCTAATTTGCAGCTCCGTATCAGTCAAGGCCTCATTTAAGCGAGTCTGTAAAACATCCAAAAGTTCCACGAGTCTCATGCTTTCCCTCGTTTTGCAACCAGTCCTAAACAGAGCAGTTTCCAGAACTGAGAGTTGTTTCTGAAAAGCCTGCAGTCCAGAATGTGTGTGTGTAATGCCTAGAGAAACTACTTCATGGCATCCATTGCCACCCCAGAGAGGACTGCGTCAAACAATGGAGTTACTGTGGACTATCAAGCCACCAGGCAACTAATTAGGTCAGGAATAGAAGGAGCAAATGGATAGATGATTCAACTGTTGTTCATAAGACCCATATGACAAGATGCCTCATCTAGCTTTCTCATCAGCTGTACAGATTCAATTTTTGCAATATTGATTATAAAGGCAAATTTTAAAAGTCTTATGCCAGTGCCCACTGAAATACTGCTTTGGAGTTAAACTAGGCTCCGCTAAATCAATTGGCCTGCCTGACCTATATTTTCCACCTATTGACATGCAGCCTGCATTACGCTTTTGGCAGTTGTTTCAGTAAAAATTCAATGCACTGATCTACAGAGGCCAAGGACGGGCCAATTGCTGGAAAAGAGAAGCAAGTTTCATGCCTATGACCTGCCCTGACACGGAATGGGACTGCCACCTCCATGGCACCGTCACGCTCTAGTACTCTTCTCCTTCTTGCACAAAAGGAGTCAGGGCTAAGCATGAAAGAGGGGAAGGAGGTAGTGTTCACTTTTTTCCCCTCTCTTCCTAATCTCTTGTTCCCCTCTCTGTTACCTAGCACCTCGAACAAGAGAAGCACGAACTGCGGAGGCGATTTGAGAACAAGGAAGGAGAATGGGAAGGAAGGGTGTCTGAACTGGAAAGCGATGTGAAGCAGCTGCAGGACGAGCTGGAGAGGCAGCAGGTTCACCTGCGTGAAGCCGACCGCGAGAAGACACGGGCTGTCCAGGAACTCTCCGAACAGAACCAAAGACTCCTGGACCAGCTCAGCAGGGTGAGTCCCTGCGGCACGGTGAGGGCAGGCACCAGCCGCCTCGGTCATGGGAAGGGCTCGCAGCTCTGCTGTAAACATCTTCTCTGGCAACTGAGTGGGAAGGCTTTCTTAAGGAGAAAAAATGGTTCTGCATCTGCTCAGGTTACACTGGTATGTCTGTAATACATTTAAACCAGACTTTACACTTTGGAGGAGTGTTGCATTTCATCAGCAAAAAGTCACGTTTTGTGTGTTGAGTGGTCATTTATCGCATAGATACCTTTCTCAGCTCTTTGTATCCAAATCTAATTTGGCAAATGTGTTTTTAGTTTATGAATACATTGAGCAAGTATAAAATGCAAGAAAAAGGCTCATCGGTGACAGGGTCAGAGAGGTGAGAGGCTCTTTACTGGCCTCCATTTTTTGACATCCATTTGCTATTAAGCTTTTAAACTGAACATACTGTGTTGTTCCGGCAAATCATTTTGCAGTGTTTAGATGTCTGAGAACCTACTGAAATTCCTTGGAAAGGCATGTTTCAACAAAGAGCTTAGCCCCTGAATGAAAGAGGATTTATAGTAAGGCTGCTACAAATCAGCCTAATTGACTGACTGCTTCCAGCACAGGTTTCTTCCTGACAGCAGCAGACTTCACAGTTGCTGCCTCTTCCCCTAGAAGAGGACCTGTCTCCTAGAATTAAGAATTTTTTTTCCTTCCTGCTGGACAGTCAGTACAAACCATAATCCTACTGCTTGGGATCACAGTTACTCGAGCAGATGAAGGCATTTTCTCACCAGTTGCATATCCCCAAAATAGCATAGAACAAAACCACACACCACAGACTCATGCTGAAGAGGCCCACCTAATGGTAGAAGAGCATATTTCAGACCAGATTTGGTCAGGGGTGAGTCTCTGGGGATGACTCATGTTTCTTAAGGAAGAGTCAAGAGCTTAGTTGCAGCACTAGGACTAGAAGACTGAGATGAGGCAAGGGTGCAGGTCTTTTCACCTGTCTGTGCTCAATTGGGGTAAGCAGTTTTCTCACGCATCTGGAGGAAAGAGGTCTTCAGTAAAAGGCTCTGTACTGGCACTTGAGGAAATCATTCCTCATTCTGCTGCAGGTTTTCCTGTCAAGCATCGAAAAAGTCACTTAGTCTGTGGACTTGATTTTTAACTGGTGTGGGAAAAAAAAAAACAGCAAAACAATCCTTCCTTAGCTCAGGAGAACTTCTAAGTTTACCAGTGTTTTTAAAACAGTGTCTCCCAAGTGTAGCAGATAAGCTAGAGAGAATCCTTCACCTCTTCTCTGGACAGACCATCTCACATACAGTGTGGTTAAGAGGTTCTGCCCAAGCCCTTGCAGAGCTCCTGTGTTACGTCACATTTCTCCTCTGGGTCTAAAGACATGGCTCCCATCTGAACTGGTGAGCCTCAGGGATCTCTGTATGCATGATTTCCATCACCAGCTGAGAAATGCAAGGTTTATTACGGTCTCAGTGTAAGCAGATACTAAAAAGACCAGTCTAGAAGGTAGGGGAGGAAAACCAAAGAGTTTGCTTTGGGCTTTAAACTGCATAGGATTACTCTCACTTGACACTTCTGCTGCAGGAGCCTCTCACAGCCCAGCCGCTCAGAGAGCTGCCCTGCAAAGCCTTGTGCAAAGGAGCCAGCAAGTTAGGTCTGCTAGCAGTGTCAAAGCATGATGTTCCCTCAAGTCCCTATTCCTGCCGGAAAAAAATCTTAATCTGCCCACTTCAGAATTACACCATCCCAGGAAAAAGTTGCTTCTTGGCACTGCCCTTACTGCTCCAGCACCACCCTGCTCCCAGCTTTGAGTAGGGGACAGACATTCTACAATGCACAGGTAAGGCAGAGGGGTAGAAGGAGCAACTTACATCTGCTGAGGCTTCTTGGCCGAGATTCACTGCTCAGTGAGTTTGTCACCTAGTTAAGACTTGCCAGTAACTCAGATACAGCAGTGGATATAGCAGAGGTGTAAACAGTTTTCCTAGAGTCACGAGAATCTAAACAAATTGAAGCCAAGTCAGGAACGGTCTGGTGTTGTTCAGCCAGGGCTTTGGCTGAGGCTTTTAAAAATCTCGGCACTTGACTACCGCATACTTGTTACCCTCATTTGCAGTTCCATCTTCCTTGTCTAGTCTCTCATTCTGAAGTGCTTACATATGCGATGCCTGAGGCAGCAGTAATGCTTGAGTCCTGGTCACCCACATAGTTCTGGCTCCTGTTAGCACCCAGACACTCCTGTTAGTGCTTAGAGACCAATACAGCTACATGGACACACTTGCCTACAGTTGTATTGTCGTAGGAGTCTCACTAGGGATCATGAACTGAGCACTAGCACAGGAAAAACTCTGCAAAGTTGTGCTGTTACAGCTTATATGAACTTACAGGTGCTTCTGGTATCCTGTGTCCCTGGTTCTGCATTTTGTGTCACAGTGGGTTGTCTGTGAGGAGAGGTTTAAGAGAAATCTGTGATAAGGCAGTGAAAGCCTTATTCAGAGCCCCAACTCTACCCCCATCCACCAGGGAATGTCTTGCTAGAGGCTTCACTCACAGGAGGACAAAGAAAAGTTGCTCTGGTATGAGTCATTCTGTGCTAGTCAGTCACTAGCTCTTTAAAATTGAATTTCTATGGTTTAGCAATTAACACCTCATGGCCCAGTTTCACAATACTTGAGCATCTCTCCTGGGGAAAGCACTCCCTTGGCATGAGGTTCTGTACCTCAAGGGATGGTCTCAGCCTCACCGCCTACCAGCCCACGTGGTTCTGCTTGCTTATTTGGGGGTTTTGGGGGTTCCCCAGCTTGAGCCACTTTTACTTCAAAGCAGGGCAGTGTCCACCACCCCCCTCATCCTAACCCTCCTCCTTCCTGCTGTGATACTCTTTTACTATCTAATTAAGCCTTAGGTCTTTTTTTTTTTTTTTCATTATTATTATTCATTCTGCCTTCCCCAGAGATGAAGGGCCAACATAACTACATACTTTTTTCCCCCCCACTCTGAACCTGGCACAAATGCTAACCAATCAAGCACACACTCCCACACAAGGATAGCAAAGGGACCTAGAAAGCTCTGTCTTGCAATTAAAGCATGGGACTGAAAAATCCATCCTCAATTCTGGCACAGACTGGCAAGGAAAACTCAGCAATGGGGATTTAAAGTCTGTTCCAGTCTCTTAAACTGGGGATAACTGTCTTGCCTCAGAGGCTAAAATAAGGTCTGTAAAATGACTTGAGGTCTTCAGATTAGATGATTATATAGGAGAACTTTAGATATCTAATAATAGTAAGAAGGGTATAAGGAACTTTACCTCATATTGAAATACAGCCTTTGGTGTCATTCTCTGCTTCTAACAGAACAGAGATACTAGCCAGAGTTATAACAGTATTAAACTATACGGAAATGAGGTAGGTCTGGGAGCTCGTAGCGAAATAAATGACTCAGATGCTGAAGATCAAGTTTAAGATCTTCACAGTAACCGTATTTTTTTAGTTTTCTAAGTGATTATTAAAATCACTTCTGCATGATTATTTGATTTCTCTCCCCCTGCTTCAGCATAGCAAAGCAGGTGGTAGTTCTCAGCAGTGTGTCCATACCAAGCAAAATGCTGGTTTTACCTAGGAGAGCTGCAGAGCACATACACCAAGGTACATACTGCTCACCATAAACACTCAGAGAAAGAGGCAATGCACAGTTTCACCAAGAAAGTCGTGCCTTGGAAATTGTTTTGTTTCCAGCTCCTTCAGTCTCTACCATCTGTTTCAGTTCTTCATTTGGGGAAAAAAAAAAAAAAAAAAAAAANGGGAGAAGGGGGGGAGGGAAGCCACAGTGAAATGTCTCCTCTTACATGTGCCCACAGCAGCTAATGCAGCAGGAGTCCTGTTCCCACCTTTGGGCTTCTAGGAGCTACTAATATGAGTAATAACAACAAGCAGCCCTTTGCCTATAATGAGGCAACATATTACTACTTTGTCAGTAAGTGAATGAAAAAAGACTTTCACGCTGTTTCTAAGTGGCTTCACCAGATGGCTTTCCCACACACTTCCTGCTACCAACTCTGGGCTCCTGGAGCTATTTGCTGCATGCAGCTCAGGCAAGGATGTTTCCTTGCCAGTTCAGTTGGGCTGCTTTTATAGCTCACAGAGTATGAAGTAATTTCACAATGTTAAGCTCAGGTAGTTTTTACAATGAAAATCTCTTTTCGGTGGCAGGAAGAAGCATGTCATCTTGCACTGCTGAAATAGCTCTTTGTTGAGAGAGGAGCACTCGGCCACTGCGGCGTCCCTCAGAGGGACCCTCAATCACCAAGTTCTTATATTCTCTCAGCATCCAGTGCCAACACACTGCTACAAAGAATGAGGTGTTTCATTCAGTCCCTTCAGTAAAGCAAGGAAATGAGCAGCCAACCCTCAAGTCTCCAAAGGAGCTTGTATTTTCGAGCCACAAAACCTTCCTTTCAGTAATA
This sequence comes from Alectura lathami, assembly GCA_013399715.1. Lineage (NCBI taxonomy): Eukaryota > Metazoa > Chordata > Aves > Galliformes > Megapodiidae > Alectura > Alectura lathami. Next base: position 256,528 of record VXAV01000113.1, read on the forward strand.
TTTCAAGGGAGGCAGTTCTGTTTCCAACTTTGTGCTGTAACATGCAGCATAGCTTTGGAGGACTGGCAGGCACTGCCTGACTTCAATTTGAAATACATTTTTATTCAAGAGTGAACTATATCATCCTTTCCAAATCATTTGTTTTAAATGCATCCTTTAGCGGTCAACAACATGCTTTAGAAAAAAAGGCTCTGTTGTCAGTTACTAATTTGAAGACCTTTCTTTCTGAATGTCTGTTGTGTCTGTCAGCATAGGAACAATGTTGGTTTTAAGAAACCCTGAATAGTCACTGAAAAAAATGTTACTAGAACAAGTGATTCACAGCTTTTTCCATGCCAGACATGTGTAGCCATTACTCTATGAGGTAGCATGCCTTTAATTTCTCATTTCATCCGTACAGATGCTTAGTACAAGCCTCCTGATGTTAATTAAGTTGTCTGCAACAGACAGATGGGGAAGTCCTGGCTTAGGACCGAGGCAAGTCAGGCTCAACTCAAGCACTGCTTCAGGGGCTTTATTTCTTAAACAAAGGAGGGCCCCAAGCTGACCAAAGCTCAAAGATTTGCTTCAACTAGGCTTATGTTTCAAGATGTAGATCAATCACTACACTGAATTCTTTTTTTGTTATTATTATTTTTTTTGGTTAGACTGCTCTAGCTTTTGCTGTGACAAAATATGGAGATAGTAAGAGGGACTATGTCCAGAGTCCTGCATAGCAAATCTTGCTCTGCTTTACCTCTGAGCAGTGTAAATTCAATGGAACAGAGAGACTGCACAAGAAAAGGCACCATCCCTTTCTGCTGAAGCGGCTGAAGTACTGCTTCCTCACAGCAGCCTGGGGAGGGCTGCCCACACCTCAGGGCAGGCAGACACCCCTTCCAGCATTGCTCTGCACCTAGCATAAGGCACATTCATTTTACACGTGGTGGGGTAGATACCAGCAGATACCAGCACAAGCAGAGGCACACACTGAAACCAAACCTCCCATTAACCACATCAGGCACCCTCCAGCTACCTGCCCCTCCACAGCATCAGCAGACCGCAGCACCACATCTCCAGATCCCTGATCGCCTGGTGAATACCAGTTACTCTGCAGGCAGGAGTGGCTTCCTCTTACTAGCTACTCCTCCCCTAGCAGAAAGCACTTGTTAATAATTCAGCTTCATGCCACATCAGGACTGGAGTGCTGAGGCTTTCTGTGCTAAAGCTGTAAATATAGGACATGACTGGAGCTACATGTTCTCACCTGCAAAGACCTACAACAAAGTGATTCAGTGCCCTAGAAGGAAATAAAGGCATCCTGAGGTCACTGCTCAGTGGTGCTCACCCACCATCCATCTGGAAGCGGGGAGCCAGGCAGAAGCAAAGGCTCAACCCCCTGGTGAAAGCCTCACCAACCCTGCAGGACCCATTAACCCCATTTGAGGGCACCCAGAGCTTTGGGAGCCAGCTGGATCAGGGCCATCCTGACACCAAGACATAAACACAACAAACACCAAGACAGAGGGGAGCAGATGGGGGTGTAGGCACCCCCAGAGATTACTCAGGGGTTTTGCACCTACCCATTTCAAGCAAGTTTTTTTTCCCCCCTTATGCCCTTTGGTTAAAATACTAGTGAGCACTGAGGGACTGGACAGAAGGCTACATGCAGAATAAGATGTGTATGCACAGCTACTGAACCACAGCGCAAAGCCCTCCTGAGGAAAAGGGTTAAACACTACTGAGGTTGAAAAAAAAAAAAAAAAAAAGGGTTACTGTGAAGGCAGAACTACATGAATTCCTGTTTGTGGGAGAAAGGAGAGCATCCATCCTCGGTGGGCTGGATGGGGCCCCCAGAGCAGGGGACCAGCACTTCACCATCAGCAAGGACCCTTTGCTCGTTGCTAGGTGACAGCACACCACATCACAGCGGGTGATGTTGCCACAGCAACTGGGTGTGATTCCGCTGCTTGTGATGCTGTGACAGTCAGAGGACACACAGGGAGACGCATTGGTGACGTCTGAGGCGGGCGGGTGTCAGGGACCGTGGGCTCGGCTCACTGCCGGGACGTGTCCCCAGCATCCGCCACTTCACCCCCCCCCCCCCCCCCCCCCCCCCCCCCCCCTCCCCCCCGTTTCCTCCACTGGTCACTGATGTTTTTCTAGAAAAATCAGCCTGGAGATCTCCCAGCCCAAGGCAGCCTGCTGTCCATGCTGCCCACAGTGATGTTTTGAGTTCATGGGCGGGGGGGAAGAAACATTTTCTTTTACCGGTAAAAATAATAATAATAATGATAATAAACCCCCTCATGAGTAGGTCAGTCAGCTTACACAAGGGTGACTCTGCCAGGACCTGGCACCATGCATAATCCACCCTCCAGTGAGTCCAGCTCAGAGGACACAGTGCAACAGGAACCGTTACACAGCCACATAGCCTCTGCACAGCATGCAGCTCATCGCACATGCTTGCAGCCTTGTGGTACCCAGATGGAGCAGCAGACACTGTCCCCGTGAGACATCCCCAGAGCCCAGACATCCTGTCCCCACTGTAGGGGGTGCATCAGCTGGAATGAGTGTCCAGGGCACCACCTACAGTAACACATATACAACTGTTAATCACCTGCTAATCAGCTATCCACTATTCTTCCTTGCATTTCAGCTGAGTCCAGCTCATGTTCTGCCTTCACCTCAAGCAAGTAGTTCTGGAGCAGGTCTCAAGAGCTTCTGCAAGGCTTTTTGCCTTGAAAGATTAGCAGCGTCACTAAGCTCTGGATGTCTGAAAGCAGGAATCCAACATGAAACAGAACTTGAATTTGATATATGACGAGGAAATAAAAATCTGAATGAATCCTTTCCTCCTCTCTTGCACATTACTAAAAGTTTCAAGTGGCTATTCTGTTTGGGTCCAGGTCTTGATGTTTATAGGAACTGCTTTATTATGCTGTAGCTCAGAGGTAGGGAGATGTGGGCAGAAAAGATTTTGTAGGAATATTTCTGCTTATTCACACTTGCTGTAAACACTTCCTCCAGGATATTCTAGAAAGTAGGGCACATAAGGTGTTTGCATCCAGCCACTGCATTGCTAGTTAGAACCAGAGCTAAGCATAATTGAAGGCTTTGCACATCTCTACCCAAGAAAAAACAATTAAACATTTGGTCTTTTAAGACCCCTTCTGGGTTATAAACTTTGCACACCTTACAATGAAAGTCTTTAAACTCCTTTTTTATTTAAGTAGGATTGCTTTTTCTAAATGCAATTCAGTGAACAATAGCCCAGAGGGGGTCTCTTCTACACCTTTTTTTTTTTTTTTTTTGCAAGCTGTATTAGGTGCTCTGATTACCTATGAAATCATAGAGACTCCTTGTAAAACAACCTAGAGCTTCATTAACCTTTTGTTTAGAATTGCATGTAGCAAAATCCAGTTTATTTAAACACAGATATAGGATAGTAAGACTCTTGCTGCCTTCTGATGGATGCCACAATGCAATGCAGATGACTTATGTTTGCCCATACCACCCATGCAGCTGGGAAACTCGACAAGTGGGAGCAAAAAGCTGCCCAGAGGTGAGAGTACAACAGGTAACAACTGACTGAAAGAGGCCTTCTGAGGCTTCTCTGCCTTTTATATAGAGAAGACTTTCAGTAACATGAGGTCAGGTCATCCTGCTGTTTCTGAATATTGAAGGAAAACAGCAGAGAGGCCTGAAGGAAAACTCACAAACAACATGTGATCTCTAAAGCTTTGGAACAGACTTGCATTTTCACTCTACACAGGCATAAAGCAACTGAAGGGTCAAAACAAATGTAAATGGCGGAAGATTCAGAGGTAGGTTCCAACCTTTGCTTGAACATGAGCTCTTGAACAGACGCAGCTGCTAGGGGAGTTGCACTTTCCAACAGATTTATGTTTAGATGATGCCAAATGAGAAAGTCTGAAGTGATAGTGTTTGCCAAAATCTACAATCTCTTCTGAATTATATGATATTTTTCCAAATAACATCCCTTGATCAGCTGTGAAGTTGCACAGGGATTTGCTAACTCGAAAGATTTCTGTAGTTTCTGCCTCTAATCCAGAGAGATTTATTTCCCTAGGCTTTATGAATCTTGTATTTCACTTTGTGCACAGATTCTTCCTAAGTGTTGTGTTTACTTCCCTCTCCACCTTAGCACAAGGGACCATACTTCTTCAATAACTAGTACATATTCAAAGCTTTAAAAGCTCAGGGCAAATGCTCATGAAATTGATGATTTCAGTAATATCTCCCCTTCCTGTGGCCTTTCTGTCCCTGAAGGCCTGGGGCTGCAGGTGCACATCCTCACCCTGCAGAACTACAGTCAAGCAGGGTGCTCTCGCCTTGGGCTGCTTCACCACCCTCCACCATAAGAAACCACAGATATGTTTCATCTCAGTCAAAGCAAGACAGCTCAGAAAGCCATGATTTAACCTGCTCAGCCTCACCTGGCTTATTTTTGTGGTATGGAGGAATGAGCTCACCCAGAGGGAGACGGAGGAAGGTGATACTCACTTGGGAGCATAATTTTCTCCTGCCAGAGGCAACCACATATCCCTTGATGCTTTTAAAGCTAAGTAAACACAGGCACCTTGAGACCTCCCAGCCAGTACCCTGCCTTGCAGGGAGCCCATGCTGGACACAGACTCCAAAGAAAGCAAATAAGAAAATGGTGCCATATAAAAGCAGGGCTGGAGTCAACCAGAAGCATTGCTCACAAGCTGTTTTCTTGACTGACTGGAATAAACAGACCAAGCACTTTTTTTTTTTTTTTCCCACTTTGAATCCCTTGAAGGGGAAGGGCAGGTGCCACTGCAGAAACATCTGGGATTGTAACTACTGATTTGCACGATCTAAAACAACTCAAAACCCACCTACAGAGGATTAGCAGACTGATTTACTTCATACAAAGAGGCCTCCTCCATTCCAGGCATTATCCAACCCAGCAGCTCAGAGCTGCTTACTGAGATTATCTCTGGCACCAGGAGACGCAGTCCATCAGCTGAAGGCAGGCTCTCAGTGCCTCCTTCCTTCTAAGGAAGTCATTTGCATCAAGGCTTTGAAACCTTGGGAAATTCCTTTTTTTTTTTTTTTCCTCCCTATCCTCCATAATTCTCCTTGAAGAGACAGTATCAGACTAAAAAGGTCAAGTTGTGAAGAAGGAAGGAGACAGGCAGCCCTTATTCCTTCAGTGCGGGTCACTGCCTTGCCTCAGTGCATGGGAGGGAGGATTTGCCGTTGTGGGACAGTGCCAGACCATGCAGCTTCAGTGCTCCCAGGCACTGGCCTCCTCCATCAGTTTCTGTCCCTTCTCATGGCCAGAGAGCACATGGCTAAGAAAACATTTTACTATGTGAAACAGGAAACAGAAAAGCCTTTCCTAACAGCATGAGCTTGTTTGAATGAAGATATTAGTTCTCCTGCTTCTCTTAATCTCCCTAAGCAGAGCTATAAGCCACTCCAGGTCAGGGCAAATGGCCCAGCCTGACCAAAATGCCTGTTCAGACCCACATGCCAAGCAGCGCATGATGTTGGCACCCGCACCCTGAGCCAGCTGGCCTCACTGCAACTGGGCTCACCCTGGGGACAGAGAAGGAGGAAACAGCTGGTTGTGCTGGAAAGCCATTGCCAGAGTACACACACATCTGTGCCTACACATACATCTACACACCCTTCTGCTCTTCCTTCCCCTCACGCTGCTTGGCGTACAAGCCATGTGCATGAGGCACCTGCTAGTATTTCAAGCACGTGAAGGGGATGGTTTTCATTCAGGCTGTGTCAGCACCACAGCCCATAATGACTTGTTTATACATGCAGTCTGCTGACGCTGCAGAGCACAGGCAGATGGGCAGCCATCAACACTGCAGAAGCCTTGTCCGCCTCTTTGCGTGACAGGGGATGAGGCGTCTGTAAGGTAACTCAGAAACCGAGGCCAGGTTGCTGCTGCTTTAATATCACAGGGAAATTCTCAGCTTCTGCAGCAGCACATCTCTCATATTTACCACAGAAAATACTTCAAAGGCATTCAAATAATCGTTTTTTGGTGCATTCCACCAGCATCATTAGGCAAATGTCCATAAATACCCTTCTTGCATATCTTGTCTCACTGAGATTATTCTTGTCTCCTTGGCAACTGTCAGATGAGGTATAATGCTAGCAGGGATTAGCCTCAATGAGCCTTATAACCCTTGTGTAAATTCCTGCTCTGTGAAGAGACCTAGCCAAACACTCTTTTTTCCTGGTAATGTTAAAGTGTTGCCATAAATAACATCAAATTCAAGAACCTTTCACTAAACCTGAGTAAGGATGAAAACAAATATGGTGCTTGAAGTGGTAGCATTTGTCTTGTCCTCCAGAAATAAGTTTGAGGCATGTGGATAAACTTGGTGTCTCACAGCTTGACAAGTAAAGCCGTATTTTGAATCAGTGCTTAAGAGAAGGCTTGTGCTGAAAACTTGGGCTCTAATATCTTTATCTCCTTTGTTCCTGCATGCCAGTGGGGATCATGCTGGGAACTCTAAATCCCCACAAGAGCTTAAACTTATGCTGTGCTTTTTTAAGCAATTAATTTCTGAAAACTAACCTGGATTCAGGTCAACATTTGAAATCCATGTGTGTCCTCTGATACCAGTTGCAGCAAGACTTTCTGCCACAGCAAACAGCTAAGGCATGCACCCTCACTTCTCCCAACTGTTTAAGCAAACATGACCAAAGAGTCACACAGAGGTACAACCCCAACCCCAAAAATCTAGACCATTTCTCAGGAGGTGCGTGTGTGTGCGGGGGGGTTTGAAACAAAACCCATTGGGCCTGGTGAGGAAGAAGTTCTTTGTTTCCAGGTGCCTCATTTGGCCTGCCTGTACTGTCAGAGCAGGCTCTGACCACGCACCGTGCTAGTGTCACACAGATGAGACCCATCCCCATGTAGGAAGAGCAGAGTGTCCCAGCTTAGGAAGCCAAGCAGCACTGCATTGTAGGGAGGCATTATAGGGGCTGAAGCATTCAAGCGATGACAAGCAGCCTGTGGTGCACAAGCAACATGTTTGAACTACTTATTTTTAAATCAGTCCCTTTGAGTCTTTATAACGTCCCAGCTCTAATACAACAGAGCAGAAGAGTCTTTGAACAGGGCCAAGGAAAGGAGGCTAGAAGAGGGTGCAGAAGCCACAGCAGCTAAATCAAAACCAGACACGCTGCAGTAGAAATTAGAGTATGTCTGTAATTAAACATACAAATCCCTGGCAATGTGCTGTGTTGATGCAGTGTGTCACGTCTGGCATCTATTAGAGAGATCAGCTGGAGAGCTGAGGAAGGTCTTCAAAATTGTTCCAGGAGGTAGGTCACAAAACAGCTGAGGGGAAGGGGCGAGGGGGAGGCTGGTGTAGGCAGGGTAGCAACAGGCAGAAGAAAATCCAAGTCTTGGCACAAGCTGCTTAGCAATGATGCCACATGATTTCCTTGCATGCTTCTGTGGACCTGTTCACTCCCCAGCCATCTGCCAACACCAGCACACACCTTGTCGTGCAGGACAGGGGGAGAGGTGTCAGTGGCCTAAAGCAGGTGGCTTTTAGCGCAGCAAGGATTAAGCCTTCCCAACTTTCATGCCTGTGCTCCAGCAGAAATTTTAAGCAACACCATTTTGGACACTTCTAAATACAGCAAGCAGTCAGTAGATTTAATATTCCCACCTCAGGCTTGTGCACATAAAGAAATTCAGCTGCAGCAGCAGGAGTAGAGTAAAAACTGCTGGGAGCCAAATTCCGTGATCTCCTGTCACTGATCACATTATTCTTACTTTCTAGCAGCAAGAGGGAGAGAAAGTTAATCATTTAGATGCAGTGATGCTAGGACAGATCCCAGTTTAAAATCCTGCTGTAGTAGTATAAGAACTGGAGCAGTAGATCAGTCTGCGCTCAAGTGCAGGATAATCCGCACGCGTTCCCACAAGGCAGCCGCCATTCTCCTCTGAGGGCAGAGATTAATGAACATATCTGGAAATCAAAGCAGCCACAGTTAAAGTGTGAGCACACTCCAACAGGACTTTCAAAATGAAGCCCACTCCCAGCAACCCAGTCACTCGTCAGGGAGACTTTGAAGGTAAAGAACAGCTTTGTTGTGCTTTACTTGGTAGAACTCAGCTGGTCTCCTGTTATCTTTCTAGGGCTAGAAATTACATACATGTGGTACATAATGCTCTCAGCAGTTCTGATGTATGCTTTAAAGCACCAGAGCCAAAACCAACAGCATTTCCCACCTCCACCCCACTTCTGTCCCCTGAAGAGGGCCCATGAGCCTTTTTTCACTCCACCACTCTGAGCCACATCACCAAGGGTGAAAGGGGAAGGAAGGGAGAGCATTCCCCTTGCTCTGGTCATGCCAGCATTGCTTTAGCTCAGACTGCAGGGGAAAAAGGGCTTTTGACTAAATGAAACCTGACCTAAATTTGAAAAACTTTGGCTGTAGGTACAAGTCTAAGAGCATGTGTGTGCCAAATGTGGGGCCCACAGCCAAGTACAGAGCCTTTATGCTTTTCAGCCTACTCCTGTTCACATGCAGTAACTAACACAGCTGTTGTCATGCTGTTACAGTGGCTTTTCCTCTTCTGACAGCACTTCACCTCTCTTCCATCAGAAAAGTAGCTGAAGAAATGAAGGGTTTGGGACTCAGGTGGGTTCCCAAACAGGTCTCTCCATACTTTACTCCTTAAGTGATATTCACAGATGCACCAAAGCCTGAAACTCATGCAGAGAGGGGCTCTTTTCAGTCACTGGTAATGCATTCTCCTGCAAGTGTATGATTTGGCATGTATATTTTATACATCATCCCACAGGCTGTGCTGCGCTCGCCTTGTTTTTCAGCTAAGTTTGCTGTCCATATTTACTTGCTTTAATTTTTTTTTTTTCCAGCCCCACCAAGCATAGCTTTTTGTAGGACAAAGTACCAAAACTCCAGTGAGTTTGTAAAAAGCTGTTATTTAAAGAAAATCATGCAAAACTTTTTAAGAACTAGGCTGTGGGAGGACAAGGCTCCAAGCAGAGATCCATGTTCTTGTTCCTGGACTCCCACATTGTCCACAGGCTCTGGCCACAGCAAAGTCTTCAGGTGAGCACCTCACCTGCCAGGCTGAGGCATGCGTAAGATCTGGCCACTTACAGAAATACTCAGCACTTTCCCAAAATACATATTTATTTCAAGTAAAATGCTACCTCTCAGCTCCAGAACTATCTTACAAGAAAGTAGATTTGGAGGATTTTACTTCACCATTGCAATTGTGACATACAGGCATGTAGGGTGGCTTTGGTTTTATTTTTTTGTAGCTTTATGACAAGCTTGCTCATTTTTATGACCTTCGCCTTTCATTTGTAACCCTACTGCATCTATCAGTGACTAAAATATCTTCTAGTGAGGGGAAAGCTTTAATGAAACTAATAGTTTGAAGCTAGAGCTTCCATCCTGGCTAATATTAACTGTAGTTCTTCAGGTCTCCTTATTTTTCTACAGAAAGCAACAATTTTTACTGTATGAGCTGTAATAAATAGGCCTTTTGCAGAGAGCATCTTATACCTTGCCTTAGTCAAACCAGAGAAGAGGAAAAAAAAAAACTTCCCAGCCTTCCTCTGGGTTTTGAAATGAATTGGTCAGGTTGTCACAGAATTGAGCAAACACATTGAGTACTGTTTTTCAGAAACAGGCTGATAGAAATTATTGAGAATCAGACTTTGCAGCTAATAAAACATCTCCCTGGTCAATCTACTGAAGTTTAAATACACATCTATGCTCTAGAAAGAGTTTTCTCCCTTCCTGTCTCAAGGTTTCCTAGTAGAAATTAATAGGTTTTAAGCCAACTCCTTGAATTTTCCTCCAATTTTTTTTTTTTTGGCATCCATTGATCTCACAAGTATGAGAACAGACGCCAGTATTTCCATGCAGTCAGACATGTTTGCACATGCAAGTTTGAGCCATTAGGCCTAAATACATTGGCAGGCTTTTAGTTTGTATGTTACTACTAAATCCTAAGAGTATCTCCTAAGCTTAAGAGCATATATAGGTGAAGATTTCAAGCGCAGGTGAGGATTCCCTCCCTGACTTTTGCTGCTAGTTTACCATCACATATTAGGCATCTTTAACAGAACACAGCTCATTTTCTTTGAAATGAAGATGTCAGAGTACTTAAAACCATACTAAGAGCATGCAAGGAATTTAATTGTGTCTTGCTTCAAGGCACAGACGTTTGAGTTTGAACACCTCCAGGTTTGAAGTCTTAAACTAAAACAATACAAAAATAAGAATTCAAGAATAGACTTGCAATCCTGACTTCTGGCTACCAGGGAAGACAGCAAAACCTCTCAAGAGCAGCAGCGTATGTTACGCTTCTCTTTACCTCCACCATCATAAGCATCTATTTCTTTTCAGAAGACTTTAAAGACTGTTAAATATTCGTGTTTCCAGTTTATCAACTACTTCCAAACTTATCAGGGATTTTATATTTCATTAGGCTACCACCTGACCACACTTACTGCTCACCATCAATTTACTGGAATAAATGTTTCTCATTCTTTAGTTTGAGTTGAAAAGTCAAACTAAGCTCATGAACTCTGGATTAAAACCCCCACATTAGAAGTAAAGTGGTCAAAATGCTCTATCATGATAGAGCTTTTGTGAGGGGAAAAATAACTTATTCATGGAAACTAAGAACTAGAAATGCACTAGAAGTTAACTAGCAGAGGAGATAACTGAATCCATTGATGCAAAACACAGGCAGTCCCGCTTTCAAACTGTACCAGTTTCCTCCACTAGTCAAGGCAAGACTTCAGATACCTGTGGTCTCACACAGATTTGGGTGGGGAGGGGAGGGGGGTGCTTTTTCTAACCTGAAGGCCCTAAATGCTGTTGCAATACACCAGACCTCAGCTCTGCTCCACTAAAATTAACATGGTGGCTCCTCTCATCTCTGCTGTAGGGTCATGGACTTGGTTTAAGCTATAAGCCTTTATGCCTCCAGTTACAAGTACTTAATTGAACTACAGAGCAACAAACATCTCGTTCAAGGTCACAGGCAGCATCTACATGCAAGTAGAGGAGCCTGCTGGGGCTACTCTACTCCTTCTCAAAACCCAGGAGCTGAGCTGCAGCTAATAAGCCCAATGTTCAGCCCTCCATTTTGAGCCCAATGACAGACACCAGCCCTGGGAGCCACCGTGCAGGGCTGCTTCATCTCCCGCATTCCTTCTGCGAGCAGAATTTGCATGCCGAGAACACGAGCCATTGGGAGCACTACTTAGCATTGCATGTCCTCCAGGCACACTTTGTCCTCTGAGTTATCTCCAGTGCTGATTTATTGCAGCATTCCAAGCAGCGGGCTCCGGCAGTCCCTCCTACAGGAAGCTGGCTGACTCATTTTTCCCACACACTATTTTTCTCTCCACAAGAGCCAAATGCTTCAGTCAAGAATAAACCACAAAAAAAGGGAGGCTCATCTTTAAGCACCTCCTAAAACGTGTGCACAACTCACATCCACTTGTGAAGTTATTTCTTCTAAACAATGAACCTAGAGACATTACACCCAGCCAGAGCTGTCCCCATATGGGGCACAACTCTGCTTTTGCTGTGAACAGCAGACCCTAATCCTGTAGGATGATTTAGCTTAAGCCAAACAGTTGTCTGAGCACTCACTGCCAAACGAGATGAAGACCACCATTTGACACTCATTCCATTGAGCTCTTTGCCAAAACATTCAGATCTTTGCCTTGCAAACTGGTTCCCTAAATCAACTAACCTTTTAGGAAATAAAAAGAACTGCATTGCCAGGAAACCCTTGACTATCCAGTCTTCCATGTTTTGCTTGGTGATGTGTCAAGAGCTCACCACTCCTATTAAAAGGATTTTTCAAGGACAGTTGGAAAGAAAAAAAAACAACAGTATCTTATTGTATCTGGACGTTAATGGCAGTTATCTTCAGCAGCACTTCCAGCTCTCCAGCTACAAGAAACATGAGAAGCAACCAAAGCCAGACAATACAAATACTTTTCCACTCAGAACAGGCAATCTAGCTTCAGGCTGAACTGGTTGACATTTTCTGGAGGTTTCCACCAAAGAACTAAACATCTGACACTGACAGCACTTCTGTATCTCAAAGGGGAGATACAAGCCTAACTCCACACAGAAAATAGCACTAACTGCTCCCCGTTCTCTCTTATAGGCCAGCTCCCCCGGCTGGCCTCTGCTTCTCAGGTGCAAGGTATCTGAGCTGCTGCTGCATTAACCTGTTGGTACCCACAACAATTCTCTGCGTCACTGGTATGCACTTGGAGGAAACTACTCACAATCTTGCCTTTTTTAATTTTAAACCTCGGGTTTTGACTGACGAGCCTTTCCTATTTGTCCTACACAAGGGAAAAATTGAAGAGAAAGGGATAGATCTGTGGCAAATAATTTTCATTTTCATGCAAGCAATAAAGTATCTTATTTCCAAAACACCATGACTGTGTAAGAAGTGCAAATTTTAGCATGAGATGCCACTGCCCTTCTTTGTCTCACAAAGAAGTTTTAATGCTACAGCTAAGAGACATTTCCCATCAGTAATGTCTCCTGAGCTTGATGCTTAGAAAAGAGCAATTCCAGATCTTCTCAGATAGCAGGCTTCTTGCTTTGGCAATTAGGAATCCTCATCCTTTAGATCTTTGATTTCCTTTTTTTCTTGACAGGTCAATTGTGTGCTAAAAAGTGCTCATTTATTTCTTCTTTTGTCCGTCTCCTCAGTTGTTAGTATACAACAATCTGGCCACTCTAGCAGGCCTGTACCCTACAATGTCAGCCTGTTTCCCACTAATCAACATGTATGTCCACAACAGAGGAGGTCAGGCAGCTTGCCACAAAATCAGACCCTTCTGTCTAAGTAGGTATGGATTTACCGCCTCCTCTGAATAAAGAGAAGAAATAAGCAGGAGGAGCCCTCAGGGGCCTAAGGACCATTACAGAGAGCTGGGTGCAAAGGCATATGGTGCAAAGGCACCAAATGCCAGAAATGAAGTTTGCCTGAACTGCACTGAAAAAGGCAATAAGAAAACAGTGCACCATATTCTGCTCACCATTTCACATAAATGTATGATTTCAGTGTCAGGACCTAGTGAGGACACTGCAGGCTGGATGCTGATTGCCTCTACAACAGCCAACTCACAGACCTTACCTAAATGGAGGAGCTGAGGGTCAAAACCAAGCAAATCACTGGAGATCAGGCAGATGGCTGCTATGGCAGGTTGTGTAGATGGTTCCTGAGCAAAAAGAAATCTGTGTTAGGAAGTAAATCTTATCTACAATGGCTCAGCAAATATATTCACTCTGGCTACTGGTATTACGTCCACCTGCCAGCCTGCTTATTGCTCCTGGATATATAATAGAGATATATTACATACTGATACCCTCCCACTTTCACAGTGTAAATATCCAAATTTTCTAAAAATATCCCATGGAATCAGCACTAACAATGTTTGTTGTATGTTTCCATCAAAATATTTTGGAAGTGTTGCCCTTTTCCTAAATTCTCATTTTTCCACGTAACTTCTCCAGGCAGTAATAGCTCTTGCACCAGGACCAAGCTACTGCTCATTTTGTGTGGTTGAATTTCCCAGACCTGGACAGTAGCAGAACAAGGGACGAGGCAGGAAGAGGAGGATTTGATCCCACCACATCATTTTGCAGAGATGGGGTCAATGCTGGCCCTGGCCCTGGTGAACATCACTCCTCAGCAACAAACAGCTGTGCCTCACTGGGAGAAGTGGGAAGAGTTCCTCCAGAGAAAGCTTAGCTAGGTCTTCCCATGTGCATTCAAAATGTGTAATTGCAGATTACTGATAAAGCTAATCCTGTGCCTGTGCTGGGCACCTTGGCCCTACCAGATGCTCTCTCACTCCCCAACCTCCACAGGACGGGGCGAGAACGGAAGATGAAAAAGCTTGTGGATTTAGGCAGAGACAAGGAGATCACTTACCAGTTACTGCCACAGGCAAAACAGAGTCAACTTGAGGAAAATTAATTTAATTTTTTGCCAATTAAAATAGATTTGGATTGTGAGAAACAAAGACAAAATTAAAGCAACATTGTCCCCTCCATCCTCATTTCCCAGGACTCAGCCTCACTCCCTCATTCCCAACTCCTCTGCCTCCCCTCCCTGAGCCAAGCAGGAGGATGGGGAATAGAGGTGGTGGTGGTGGTCAGTCCCTAACAGTTTCTCTCTGACACTTCTCACACTTTGCCCCTTCTCCACTATGCATCCTTCCCATGGACTCCACTGTGGAGTCCTCCATGGATGGCAGGGGAATCTCTGTCCCTGCACCTGCAGCACCTTCTCCCTCTGCCCCTCCTCCTGCTCCTCCTCTTCCTCTCACCTCAATGCTCGCAGGGCTGTTCCTCACACTTCTTCCCTCACTCCTCACCACCGGGCAGCATTTTGCCCTTTCTTCATGCAGTTTCCTTGAGGCACCACCATCGTCGCTGAGGGGCCTGGCTGTGCCCTGAGGCGGAGCTGAGGAACCTTCCGGAACTGGACAGAACCGGATGTGTCCGAGCGGACAGGGCGGATTCTCCTCACAGCAGCCCCTGAAGCCCCACTGCCAACACCTAGGCATCCCTCACCTCTGTGGAGCACATGTCTAAGAACCGTCATTAAAACCCGCGCTCATCACACACACCTTTCACAATGTTCGCTTACAGCGTCAACCAAAACACATTTCCCCACGCCAAAACTGAAGTGACATCATCACAGCACCGCAAAGGTGGGCAATGTGCACGCTCTATACAGCTCCACCCTCCTCCATTCACCACCTCTTACAACAACAACAAAATCCCCACTATTTTCCCAGTCCCGGGCATGCCCAGTCCCAGCTTTATCTGTCTCCCAGTCACTGGTTTTACCTCGCATTTCTCAGCTGGTAAGTCATCTCCTTGACTGGTAAGTGATCCTTCCGTCTTTCACACAACCCACGAGCTTTTTCCTCTTTTTTCATCCGGCGGAGGTGGGAGGCTGGGCGGGCACACGGTCGGTCAGGCCACACCGCGCTGTGGCCCTGAGGGTTCCTCACAGGCTCGTCCCTCAACGATCACAAACTAGAGCCCTCAAAAGGTGACAAATGACAAGTGCTGTGTGTGCACTGTTAATATTAGCACTTTCCTGGGTAGAATAATGCTTCAAACAATAATTTAAAGTTGACTTGAATTAAAAGCTTTGGTAAAAATCTCTCAAGGTTGCCCATACTCAGCAACCTCCTGATATGCAAAATACAGATGGTTGCTTACGGCATGCCAGGGGCTGGAAAGCAGCCATGGCCTCACTGCTTTCTTGGCATGGGTCAGTCAGCTCAGAAAACCGCTGCCAGCAGGCACCAGGGTGCTGTGGTGCTGGCTGAGGTGGTGGGGCAGCAACGCTAACCCTTCCCTCAGCATCCAGACTAATGTTTTTTAAATTTATTGCTACTCTGAAGCAAGATGTTTGTAGTTTCCTCCTTTGCTTGATTTTCAGTAGCCGAATATATTGTCTTTTCCTCCCTGAGAAGAGCTGGAAATACAGGAACCTGAAGCCATGGGAGGGAGGGATTAGTTGTTTGTGTTAATGGAACCACAATGGGAACAGGGAGTCCCCTGAACTCAGCTATTAGCAAATTAATAAAAGGGGTAACAGATTCTCTTGAGTGTTATGAATTTAGCACTAATTAGACTTTCTCTTCCTTAGCTATTTTAGGGAAGTAAATCTTCAATATCCTTTGTTAAATTTGAATAATCTTGTTTGTAGAAGTAAATCATATGGCAGCATTGGTTTCTTTACCCAGCTACAGTGCATTAGACTTTTTGAATTCTCTTTTTCTTTCTGACATGACTTATAACCAGATGTTTGGTATGTAGTTAGCTTTATTTAGCAAATATTCTCCCTAAAAAAGGATTTTCTTTGAATGAAACTAATCTGCAAGCCATTTGTTTCTTACAGTCCATCCCAAATGTTACAAAAGAGCCCCTCTTGCCAGGAGCTTCAGTGCCCCAGTTAATTTACATTTATTTCATTTATTTATTCCTCGTGTATTCCAAACGTTAAACCTCATGCAGCTACTGTGACTGATAAGCCATACTGTTGTGCCAAATATGCCAAATATGTGTTTTAGCAATTCAGAATTAATCATGAGAGAAACTTACCAGCTTTGCAATGAGAAGGAGCCTCTAATTAGAGCAGAGCCCAAAAGATCCTGGTCTTCCCTTCATGCATTGCCCAAATCTCATCTAAACCTTGCCTGAAGTGCAGAAAACAAATCTCACAGTTGATTGAATATATCTAATTGTGAATTGATGTCTACTCTTTTTCAGATATGTTTCAAATTCTGCCTGGTGGCTGTGGTGGCTAACTTGCCTATACCCGGGAAATTAATTCTTTCTTAGCTACAGAGGAGAGCTATAATGTTGGGTGATATACGTCCACCGTTCCAAAAGGAATATTGTTTCTCTCTAACAAAATCAAGGCATCACTAAAGGATTGCCGTAACTACTAGCTTTTAATGTTGTAATAGTCCTAGCAAAACACTGATGGGCAAGACAAAGCACTACAGTTTGCATAATAAGAGTAGAGCTGGAGACAGAAGAAACTCACTTCAATTCAACAGACAGCAAAAGCCATATAGCTTATTAGAGCAATGAATGGAAAATGTAGATAGAAGGTTACATCCTCTGATGACACTCTGATGGTTGAAATAATCAGTGGTGAGCTCATCAGGATTTAAAACACACATGTATGTATGCAAACACCTACAGCAGTGTGAGAACCCAAGCAGAAACTGTATGAAAATACGTCATAAAACTTGCAGAATACTAGGCACTGTCAAGGTGGCTTTCTGTGCAATATGCAAATTCACATGAAAATCTAGACTTAATAATCAATTAGAAGGGGGTAATTTGGCAGCAGTATTAATAGCTTCTGAAACAAACGTAGCATGAAACTCTACAGCACTAAAGGGAGGGTTGCATTCAGCTCAGCTCAGCTCAGCTCAGCAGGCTTTGCTTTGTCTGTGAAAATTCAAATTTTTGCAAAAGGTGAGAATAAGTGCATCAGCCATTTCACTGTCTAGAAGAACCAGGTGTGGACTTTTCCTCGTTCTCCTGTGGAGGGAAGCACATGGTGGGGCCATTCCTGTTTATTTCTTTTAAACTATTAGTGAGGGATAGTATTCTGCACTGTGTGGATAGTATTCTGCACTATATGAGGCTAAAGAGTTTCTTTTACTTTTCTCTACGCGTCAGATAGGATGTGAATGGTGTAGGCTGAGGCAACCCTGTGACCTGCTGCCTGCATTAGTGCCCTACATGCTAGCAATGAGTCCTTTCTTCCCTCCATGTGGGCTGCAACTGCAGGAATAAGATGTGTGAGCGTGTAACCTGAGCAGCAAGTAGGTAAATTCCAGATGATGATTTAGAGCTCGTGAATACAAACCCTACGTTCCTGCAAGCAGTGTAGAACTGGAAGGGACCTTTGAGGTCAATTCATTTCCCTTCTGTCATAGGCAATCTTCTGAAAGAAACCGCGTGATAAAGTGATCCAGCTCCATAGCAAAATTCATTTTTGCTACCATTCCTCCTACTGTAATTGTGCTGGAGAAGGAATCCTACTGCAGCTCCTTGGAAACTTAGAAATCTTCCTGTTCTCAGCCTCAATATACTCTTACCCAGTTTATTCACATCAGTTCTTCTGCCAAAATTGTGCTTCTGCTTAAATAGCACTTCTCCCTTCTGTGTGCTCATCCGTGATGTATTTATAGGGAGCCCTCTCTCAGCAGTCATTGCATGAGATAAAACAAGCCATCCTCTTTTAGTCTCTTTTCATAGAACAGATTTTCCATGCTTTCAGATCACCCTTGCAGCCCTTCCCTTCACCTTCTCCAGTCTGAGCACAAGGATCAGAACTAGCAGCAGCAGCTATATATAGTCTTACCAGAGATCTTTACAACGCCATTAACATTACCTTCTTTCTCGCTGCTGTATTGTACGTTTGTACTGTCTGTACATAGAATTGTTCTAGCATATAAATTGTGTTATACCATTAACCATCAAATACTGGTGTCTGTCATCTCATCTAGTACCACTTGTGCTCTTTGGGAGTCTGGTCAGTATCTTGCAGACAAAATCCTTCAGTGCTTTTCATCTGGTGCTTTTTCATCCTTGATAGCTCCTGCAGATTATTTCAGCATGAAGATGTTTCAGCAGGCTCTACAAATGCAAGTGAATCATTCACAGAATGCACAATCCATCCATCTCCTTTACTGTCACCAATTAATAGCAGCTCAGGATGCCTTGACATCTATAGCTGCTTAAGGGAAGAAAAACAGCCAGCCTCTTCCTATAGTGCTGTGCTGACATTGTGTTTTGTGTACTCTGTGCAAAGAAGCTTTATTAAATAAAATAAATGGGGGGTTGAATATGCGAAGACGTCTGATGTAAGGCTTTAAAGAAGGCCAAAAGATGAGTTATGCTAATCCAGAATAGGAAGCAAACTAAAAACTAATTGTTAGACAAGATTATTTGTTATTGTTGGAAACCATTTCTCATTCCAGAATCCAGATTCTCCTGTTCTGATTTGGATTATTTTGCTGCAGGCTGCAGAAATTAAGGGGCCATTTTTAAAATGGGTAGTGTTGCCTTCATGGGCAGCTGAGGCCAGGTCTGTGTGCACATTCCTCAGGTCAGGAGCTGCTGGAGCAAAGTGATGGCACCTTTTGGTGGAGCTGCTGCCTTGGGCTCCCTATCAGCCAGAGCACCCCGGGTTAAATCCTGACAGATGTAAGAATGCACTGCCAAACCTGCCCACAGCTGCTGACCTTGATGGGGGTTTTTTTCTCCTGCCTCCACCCCTCCATCCTTCCTCATGCCATGTCTGAGGCATGAGGGCTGCTGATGGCATTTGCCATTGGACATACAGCTCTTCCGGTGCCTTGAGCAGGATGGCAGTGCTGCATCTTGAGGGGGATGAATTCACTTCCAGCTAATCTGCACAGGGGAATTCTGTGCCTAGATGTAATGGAACCTGATGGAGGCTAATTAAACAGAAAACCATCAATTTGTGCTATCTCATTAGGGATTTCTCATAAAAACCTTATGTTCTCTTACAAACGTAAGCAAGTGTGTTCACCGTGTGAAAAACAGCAGTAAAACTGCCCAGAGAGTGGTTAAATGTCTAAGCTGTTTTTTATGCAGTCTGTCTGCAGCCTGGATCCTGTAGGTAAGGAATGGCCTTCCATTGTCCTGAAAGCACCCTGAGTAACTGGGGCATCCCTCCTTTGAAATGGGAAAGAGGGCCAAGCCCTGCGATGCTGCACTGACAGTCATCTGGAGCGGATGCTTCCCCGTCTGGTCCTGACAGGAGCCAGACATCAGGGGCAGAGGACACTTGTTATTTTAAAGCTGTGCCAAAGATGTTCAGAGGTTTACAAAGTGTAAATATAATAGTGGTGTTTCCTGGGGGCTATGGAAATTGGCTCCTCCACTGCCTTTGTGAGTGGTCTGGTCTCCTCCTCAGTCCCAGTTGGGCTTTTTGAGGGAAACTGAATTTCCTGTGGAGCATGAGAGTCATTGTGCTATGTTGCAGTAAGAGAAACTTATGGTCTGTGTCCTCCAAGGGACAATTTTCCCAAGTGAAAATTAACATGGTCTAAATGGCTGCTCTTCTTGACTTCTATCCAGATGAAGCTTTTTCCTGGTCCAAACTCTGCTAACTTCAGAGTTTCTGCCAGAAGTAGGGCTTATGCAGAAGTCATATGAGGGCAGGTCTGCAGACCTTCCGCTGCGCAGGAGGAGATAACTGCTTTCCAGCGATGGGACAACCCCCCATGGTAATGCCAGCTGGTGTCTCCTTGCAGGCGTCGGAGGTGGAGCGGCAGCTCTCCCTGCAGGTCCACACCCTGCGGGAGGACTTTCGAGAGAAGAACTCCTCCAGCAGCCAACACATAGTGCGGCTCGAGAGCCTCCAGGCTGAGGTGAGTCACCTGCGCTTGGCCTCTCTCCTTCAAATGTTGGCCAGGGCTGCTCTAACCCATGTAGTGAACTCCTCTGAACTGGGTAAACAAAACCAGCTGCTTGGGGTGAGCAAGGAGAAGCTTGGTAGCTGTGGTGCAGAGGATTCCCTCAGTGAGGAGTTTCGTTGCAACACAGAGCTTGCCAGGGTGGCAAGGACCAGCTTTCACTGCTGCCTCAGCCACAAGCACGCCTGAAAAATGAATGGATGGGAAGGGTCTTCCAGGAATTTAACCATGGAGCTGAATCTTGTGAGGCTGCTGTCTGTACAGCTTAACCTCTGGGGAATGGTGGGGAGGTCTGTAAGTTTTTCTTTTTTTTTTTTTTTTTTTTTTTTAAAACTNCCTCATGCTTGCAAAAAAAGCAGCAATCCTCTCCTACCTCTGAGCCATGCATGCATAAAGGCAAGGAGCCACTGCCGGTTTTAGCTCTGATACATTAGCAGGGTTGGTATCTTCTTTTTTCTTCCCTTCCCTGATGGGAGACACTGGAACTAGTGGGGTAGAAGACATCCAACTCTACCACCCAGCTGCTTTTTTAAAAATTATTTTTAAGTTATCTGGAAGAGCTTTTCCTAAAACCTCTCTCTCAATTTCTTCTTCTCTCCTGCTCCCACCTGCTCCCTGCTGGTCCCTCGCCTTCTCTTCCCCTCCCTTTGGTGTGGAGCAGCAGGTCCTCGAAGTAAGTATGGAGGCTTGGAGGGGGTCTGCCTGCGTGTGCACCCCGTCACCATGCATGCCTGTCACCATGTATGCCTTGCCTCAACTTCTTCCCATCTCTTGCTTTCCAGATCCCTCTCCCCTGTTCCCATGACCCAGGGCCCACAGCAGAGCGATGGTTTTCTGTTACATGGTCATTCACAGGGTATTCGTCACTGGTTTAGATGCCAAATACTTACTCTCAGTACAATCTCTGTATCAGACCTCTTATTTTTCTCACACCCCTTTACTCCAGCCCACACAAATCATGACAGTAGTGGGAGGAGACATCTCAGAAACCGTTAGTCACCTAAAAGCAGCTTTCTAATACCTGCAGCAGCCTTTACCCTGAAGAAACAGCAAGGCCACATGCTTTCCTCCAGCTAGCTTTTCTAGCAACCTGGAAAGCAACAAAAAACAGGGTCTCACATAGGATGGGAAAATGGTAGGAAGTTGCTGAATCTGTGTCCATGTTGATGGCAGTTGAAAGGAGACCATAGGAATATCTAGGGTTGTACTGTAGTGGCAAATGGCATACACAGTCCTCAAAGGTCCTGTGTGCACAAATCTGGAAAAAGGTTTGTTTTTCTTGGTTAAACAAAAAGTGACCTTGGCTAGTGCTGATTCATCCTGTGCACTGTTCCCAGCTAAGTGAATCACAGAGGTTTTGCTTGGCACTTCGTTCCTCTTCACCTAAAATTGCTGCCCTTGACAATTAAAAGAAATGAACCAATTTTAAAGGCATCTGATCACTGGGAAATTAAAAATAAGCATGGCACAGAAAGGAGTCTTCATGAGCAAAATGAAAGAAAAATCCCTGGTGAGGACCTGGCGAATGTGCAGCAATTAAGAAAAGCATACAGACAGTGCCATGGCACAGCCCCACAGGGAGCTGGAGCTCAGAGACTCTCCCTGTGCTCTCCAGCACCCACATGAGAGAAAATCCTGTCATCTGCTCAGTCAGGGATGGGCCAGGAAAAGAAACTGGTTTCTCCCAACCTTGCAAGTTTTAGGGTATAAGGAGTGAGCAGGGCCAGGTTGCACATAACCCCTTTGGACATTTCTGACTGCTCCCTGGCCTGCCAACACACAGCCAGCCACTTTGGATCTGCTCCTGCAGCTTGAGGAAGGAGAAGTTTCCTTTCAAACCCTTCCCAAGTGTTAAAACACATGCAAATTCAGTTTCTCTCTCACACACAGGTACAGAATATGTACATGCCTTTTGTTTTGCTTTTTTTCTGCTTCATTTCTCACATGGGAACATAATTTCCCTCCTCTGCACTTCCTGGAAAGTGTGGAGTCCAACGCCAGTTCTCGTTCCTCTGCAGATCAAAATGCTGACAGATAGAAAGCGGGAGCTGGAGCATCGCCTTAGTGCCATGATGGAGGAGAATGACCTGCTTCAGGGAACCGTGGAGGAGTTGCAGGACCGAGTCCTCATCCTGGAGAGACAAAGCCATGACAAGGACCTGCAGGTGAGGAGACAGCAATGGGAGAGGGAAGAACAAAGGAGGGGAGAAATGGGGACAAAGTTGTGGTTTGGTGTAAAATTGACCAGGAAATAATAACACACCAGGAGACAAAACAACTGAAAGAATAAAATGCAAGGTCCTGTTCCCCATAAGGATGAATAACAGGAGGCATGACAGAGTGTCTCAACACAAAGAGTGACTTATGAGGGAGAGCTGAGGAAGAGAGCTGTACAGGAGCCTGGGGAAAAGAGGGAAATGTAAAAGGAAGCAGAAAACACTGCTTATGGTTCACATTACTTTTTTTTTTTTTTTTTTTTAGCAGTAAAATTGGCTTCAGAAGGGGCTAGTCCAGACCGCAGTAATCAGCTTTGTAGCTCTCAGCTCAGGTGGTTTCCCAACAAGCTCTATAGTGTTTGCAGCCATCTCACCAAACATCACTCCCTGGAGAACATTCTGGCACATCTGCAGCTTTGGGCATCTTAGTGGAGAGACCAATTTTACTTTACTTCTTCAAGCTGACAACCGCTGTACTCCTACCTCTTCAAAACAGCCAGAGTCTTTCTTCTCTCTCCCTAGAGGAGTGAGAAACCTGCCAATGTGTCAGACAATAGTGTTCTCCCCAGCATCCACAGCTCCGGTGTGTTCAGCTCCACTGCTCGCCTGACACCTGGCCGTGCCGCAGCCCCATGTGCAGCTTCTGCACACAGCAGTGACTGCTCCCACTCCGGCAGACTGCAACCCAGGGCTTATAAAATTATGCAGTTGGGTGACCACGGATAAACCCCAAAACAAATCAATGCCAGTCTTGCATCTTGCATGTTTAAAACACTCCATTAACTTAGATTGCAAACCAGTGGATTAAGGAGTTCGACATCTGAGTTTTATGTGTTAGGATTTAGCTGATCAGAATATTTATATTTATATAGAGATTTTTTCAATGTCTATTTATTACTTCTCTTTTTGAATTCACTTCCTACTGTGTTAGTTTTAGCAAGCTTTTTTAACCTGAGTCCCAACCTCTTCACAACATTCCTCATTTTAGCACTAATTAACTTACTAATTTTATCTTTCAGGATATTCCAGAGCCTAAACAGTGTCTAATTATGTTTGGAGATTATTAAGCACCAATAAATAGTAAAACCAGCCAAGAGTACTTTCCTCCTGGCTGGAAATCCTCTTCCATGCCACCTGTTCCTCCCTTTCACCTCCTTCACTAATCAAGAGATTCATTCAGTCCATATCACCTCCACTGACATTTTCTCCCCTGCTTCCTTTATTTTCTTTGGAAGCTGCACCAAAGCCAGCTGGAGCTCCAGGAAGTGCGGCTGTCCTACCGGCAGCTGCAGGGGAAGGTTGAAGAGCTCAGTGAGGAGAGAAGTCTCCAAAATTTCAACACAACCAGCACATCCCTGCTATCTGAGATAGAGCAGAGCATGGAGGCAGAGGAGCTGGAACAAGAACGAGAACAGGTATTTGCCCTCCTGCTCCTGGGAAAGCCCATGGACCTCACCAGCCCCAGAAGGAGAGGGACTTTAATGCATTGGATAGGGATTTGTAGCTGAATCAATAGCTGGAAACTGGGGTTGTGGTCTCATCTCTATATAAACACCCTTTAGCCTGTATGCCAGTAAATTTGAAAACCAACGTAGCAAACTAGGTGAATATTGGTGAGCTTTAGCAACCACAACACCTTATTGCACTGGAGGAGGAGGACCTCCACAGCCTTGACATCCCAAGCTAACATCGAGCTGTCTTGTTCCAGCTGAGGCTGCAGCTCTGGGAAGCATATTGCCAAGTGCGATATCTCTGCTCCCATCTCAGAGGAAATGACAGCGCAGACTCTGCAGTCTCCACAGACTCCTCCATGGATGAGTCTTCAGAAACTTCATCAGCCAAAGATGTCCCAGCCGGCAGCCTACGGGCAGCTCTCAGCGAGCTGAAGAGACTGATACAAAACGTGCTGGATGGGGCAGACTCCACGGTGAGTTGGCAGCACAGTGAGAGCCTGTTGTTGCACATGTCTCCTTGCCCAGGTGACAGAGCTTGCCATAGGCTCTCACTCACTTGACTCTGAAGTCCCTCGTCTCTGAGAAAGCCTCTGCAGCCCACAGAGATGGGCTGTCACGGTGCACAGCATACACGTTTTGGTGAGAGCTGCCAGACACGAATACATCAACAGGTGAAGACTTTTGTGGTATGTAGTGGTGTTCATGGGGTACAGCCTTGGCACTGTCAGGAAAAAGGGGATGGCTTGGGAGATCACTCAGCATCCACATAAATACAGAATTATGAGAAAACAGCTGGTTTTTTGCAAAGGCTCAAAATCCGGCCTGTTTTCTTCACCTGCAAGCTGAGTGCATTGCCGGCATGACTTACTTGAGAGGCCATGCTGATGCAGGCAGTGCAGACCCTGCAACTGCAAAGCCATGTGCAAACACTCACCCTCCTCATTTCAGTACCTATAGCAGCTGGTAAGAAGGCTGAGCATGGAGATGAGGTTGTATTTGTCAAAGAAAAAACAGAGAGTCCTGCAAAAGGTCTGCAAACACAGCGAGTCACATGTTACCAAGTGGTCGGTAGGTCTCAGTAAATTCACTTTATGCTGAGGTGAGAACAAGTCTGTATGCTTTTTATCATAAGTCAAAGCACTACCCTTGGCTGAGCATGTTTCCACTGTGGAGGTGTGTGGAAAAAAACCCTGAAACTATGCCAAAATTACATTCACATTTTCATCTTCTGTGTTTAGTAACCTCTACCCCAGACCAGTACCAAATTAATGCAATTGCTTTATTTTTAAGTGAAAACTGATAGAGAGATTTCTCTTATGCTCTCAGAGCTCTCGGCGAAGTGATGATGACACCTTAGAGGAACAGATCAGGCGAACAAGTGAGGATTCACGAGCCCTGAGGGAGTTAATGGAGGGAGAACGGGGGAAACTGAGGCAGAGTTTGGAGGAGCTGCAGCGACTGCACAGCCAGGTTAGTAATTCCTACACTTTACAGGGGGCCTTGTAACACCAGTGTTCATCACTAAGACGCACTTTTCATAGAAAAAAATCACCATAATAAATGGCCCAGGAGGATCTGGGCAAACACCAGCTATAGTTGGATGAGGGAGTGTAGGTTAAGCCCAGTGCAGAGGCTTCATGCACATAGGATCAGAATTTCCTCTGCAAGTGTCCAGGAGCCCATCCTAGACATCATCTCAAGCAGCCAAACTTCCTTTAAATCTTTCACCTAATCTGCTTTAGCAGCCAGCCTGTCTGACTTAAAGTTTTCTCACAGAAGAACCCAAAGTACAAGGCTGCTTGACATGGGACACTGGAACCCATAGATATCCAGTCTGACCCATCTTGCTTGCCCTGAGCCTTCTTAGTTCTTTTACCTAAGGGTAGATGCTATTGCTGAACAGACAAACCAGTGCTGCTGTGCTGCGTGTGATGCAAGGCTTGCCCCCTTCCGGCATGTCCCACAGCAGCACCATGAGACCCTCATTAAATGCACACCCAGAAAACCCTAATCAGGGCCAACCTGGTACCACACAACACCCCTGGACCAACAGGGACTGGCTAATGCTAAAGCAGACACAAGAGCAGTGAATGATCCAACCACGAAACCGAACTCCACACCCAAAGAGTTGAATCAGACTGCGTCTGTGCACACTGAAGCCAGCAGAAGCACAGTCCAAGGTCATATGCCAAAAGCAGCAAGTGGAGACAGGTACCCAAAGAGACACTTGGCAAACCCTGTCCCTATGGGGCAAGTCTCCACGTGCCAGAGGAGATCTGGAGGCTGTGGCAGAAGCAGCCTTTGGCACAGGTGCTCATGTGGCACCAACTGCATTGCAGCAGGGAATGGAGTTAAGACCCTTGGCTGGCTTTGCCAGCACTCCTGTGTTGCCCTTTCACTGTATGTTCTTGCAGAAGGGTAAAGAAAACATGTCCCTGTCCAAAAAATCAGCACAACACGGGGTTTAAGAGTTTCACATAGGACTATGGGAGCTCCCACCATGGTGTAATAGAAAAAAGAGGAAGATCTTAATTAAATACTCCCAGCAGCAACAGCTGTGCATGTACAATGCTGGGAAATAGCCTTGCTGATGAAGCAGCTGATCAGAGTCAGACCACAGCCCAGGAGAAGCCCCAGGGATCTGTCCTTCCCTCAGGACCACTCCTCTCAGCAACACAACCACTGCAAGCCACACCTTCAAGGCTCCAAACTACTGCCACTGGTGATGCATGCTCTGGCCATGCTGCCAAGAACTCCTGTGCACCACCCACAGGTCCTCCCTTGCCCTTTATCTCACTTGAGATGGTGAAGACAAGGGTTTGATCACTGCAGGCTGGCTTACTCACAGCTTTTCCCAGCGACCATCTGTACGCTACCCACTTGTCTGGGTGCAGCACCTCCTCACTGTGGCTCCCAGGCTCATGTAGCCTTGATGGGACACCGTGAGGGAGCAGCGCTTGGCTGCTCTTCGCTGCTACTGGTCTTCCCCAAAGCCCCGAGCCAGGAAGGACTGCAGGACCCTCCCTGGACCCCAAGTCCTCTAGATCCACTCCCCACTGGGATGTCAGCAGAAGTGCTCAGCACTTTTCACATAGCTCCCAGCCCTGCTCTCCATCATATCATCACCCTGAGCGGTGCATGCCATGTTGGGCTGTGGGAGGGCATGGCTCAAGCAGGGCTCCCCAGTTCCCCAGCAGGGAGCCACTGCACACAGACATGCTGCATTCGCACCCCCTTTCCCCTCGAACCAACCGTGCTGTGCTAGCAGCAGATCCTCCCACGCCCTCCATGTGATGAGCACTTTTTGACTGCCTGCCCTCTATTTAAAGATTTCTTTGAGGATTCGAGCACTGTCAAGCTGCATTCAGAGAAGGGAGGTGGGTCAGATGCTGGAAGGGTTTCCAGGCGGTAGAGTAGTGTAACAGAGCACGTGTGTGCCATAGACAAAGAAATTAAATGTGTATGAAATATTGCAAAGCAGTTC
Organism: Alectura lathami; assembly: GCA_013399715.1. Lineage (NCBI taxonomy): Eukaryota > Metazoa > Chordata > Aves > Galliformes > Megapodiidae > Alectura > Alectura lathami. The sequence continues at coordinate 283,718 of VXAV01000113.1, forward strand.
TAATGCAATCCTTGCATGATTTCACACCCTATTAACTCACTCTGCACAGGACCAAAATGATAGATCATTTCTCAGACTATTTAAGACTCTGCACGTATTTTAAAGTCTAATTAAAATTGTAAGATGTGCCAGTAACACCTTCCTTGGCGTGAAAGGGAATTTTCACATCCTTTGTCTTTAGCTTCATATTGCTTCGGAAGACACAGTGATGTCATTTTCCCCCTCCTGAAAAATCAAAATCTCTCTTGCTGCTATATGATATTTGCAATAATTTAGCCTGAGGAGGATCAGGACACAAAGGGAAGACTCAGGGGATGCGTGTACAAGACAAACCACTCAGAGAGAGAAATGCGGCAGCACTGGTGTCCCAGTGGGTTTAAAGCTGATGGGACAGAAGAGTTACGGGCGGGTCCTGTCCTACACAGCTGCACAGCTTTCGGTGCGGGTTTTGCTGAATATGTCCGAGTCCATCCTGGTGGCCTGTCTTGCTCAGAATGGCACTGCCTGCATTCCTAGGTGAGCCAGCACCCTTCACCATGGGTTGTACCGGTGCCAGCAACCCACTTCCTTGAAGACGCAGCTTCTCCTACAGGCAGGGGACCTCAGTCTCCAGGTTGCCCACCTGGCTTGTTTTTTTCCCCCCACTTGCAGTGTGCTTGTCATAGTGACCCTGGGTTTCACACTTCTCGTATAACCACAGGTCACGCTGCTGAGCGTGGAAATGACGGCGCTGAAGGAGGAGCGGGACCGGCTGCGAGGTGCTGCTGAAGACAAGGAGATGAGTGAACGGCTAATGCAGGCCATCAGGGACCGAGACGAGGCCATCGCCAAGTAAGTGGGGTAAACAGCCCAAACCAGGCTGGGTTAGGGGTAAAGGAGCAGATGCTTTAAGGGTGGGTTTTTCCTACACTCCTGAAATTTCAGTAGATGTCACAGAGCAATGGAACAAGTCTCAGCCTTGCTAGTAATGGGAAATGCTGCCAGGAGCTCAGGAACAGGGCAGGAGATGCTAGTACAAGATGGCAGTACAAGTGGAATTTAGGAGGTTTGCTGTGAACCCTGAATGGTGCTGCCCTAAGCACTCTTTTCCCCAAGCAAAAGGGATAGAATCATTCACCTCCTGTGCTCTAGGTAGAAAGGATACATCTGATAATCTCTTCCAAAATGAAATGGCCAGAACACCACCAGTCTATCTCCTTACAGACAAGTCTAATACTCGGGTTCTTACAACAGGAGGAGGTGAGAACATTGCACCCCTGAGAACGTGGGGAGCTAAATCTGCATGCACAAACCCTGACTGTTTTTTTAAGGGAACAGATCACCCATGCTGCTCTCATGCGGGTATCCAGCTACCAAATGCCTGTCGCTGTCCTTTGTTACACCTCCATCTGTTGGCACAAAACAGGAGCGTTCCAGCTGCACAGTCGGGTGCAGAGAGGTTGTTCTGACATTTCCCATGCGTGTGGGTTGCTGGTTCTTCCTGTGGCTATGGCAACGTGCTGCCGCCGCAATAAATCCCACTGTAATACCCAGGCAGTAACTGGGGAGCCTCAGAGCAAAAGGCTATTTCAGGTGCTCAGACCCATAGCCGGGAGTGGACGGGCACAGCTTCTCCGCAGTGGTTAATGACCCTGCTGGGACACTAATATTTACAGCTGACTGTCCTGCAGTGGCAGGATCCCAGAGAAGGGGGACGTGACAACTGTGCATGGATGTGTGGTGGGTGACTAATGAGCAGTAGCTGCAAGTGAAAGGGCACAAGCATATTGTGGCTAGAGATGAAAGCGTCCCACTGCAGACAGGTGTTCCCCGAAAGTGAGCTGCCCAACAGGCTTGCAATACGCTGCCCATCCTGCACCTTAAGGGTTAAGACTTTTGTTGAAGTGCTCCCAAAAAAAAACCCTAACTCTGAACAGAAATAAAATCACTGCCTGAGGCAGACATCTGGCATGGAAAATTTTTAGCTTGAAGCTGAAGTTTGGCAACATGGGAAGCAATAGGAAAATAGGATCCTATAATAGGAAGTGTTAAGCAACCACTACCTGGAATATAAACACAAATTCCCAAATTGCTCTTCTGCAGGGGGAGCACGAGGGAGCTGTTAGGAGGTGATGAATTAGATACAGTTAATAAGATGCAATTATTCCTCCTCAAAATATTTTCAAGGAAAAATGGTTCCTTATCACACAGCAATTAATTGAAAACTTAATGTTTGTGGCCAGGCAGTCTGCACTTACCTGTGTGCTCCCAACATGGTAAGCAGCATTTCCCAGCTCAGGCAGCTTAGGAAATTGTTCCTTCCCAGAAGATAACTCCTTTCCACTACCCTAGAGCAGCCGGAAAATCTCACCCACCACACGTTCAGAGCTTAGCCATGGGCTCACCTGCCCACTGAATGCCTGAGAAGACAGCAGCAGCAGCAGCAGCAGCAGCATTGCCATGGGCCAGCACAGCCCCACTGAAATTGGGAGCTTTCTTTAAAGCTTAGTATTTAATTCAAACAATTTGAACAGTTTGTCATTCTTAAAAAGCATATGCCATAATCAACGTCCTTCCTTCAGTTTTCCCTTCCTCAGTCCAAGTCCGATCTCTAGAAACTGAGAGCAGACTTGTATTTTTGAGGGTTTTTGTTTGTTTGTTTTATATTGCAACTTATCGATCAAGTGAGCAGAGAAAGATTTTTTTTTTATCACGTAGCATTGGATTTCCTATGCATTTGTAAACTGAAGAAATGCAAAAAATCTTTATTGCTGTGTAGATTCTACCTCATTTTACTTCTCCATTTCTAATGGCAGATCCTGCACATTATTCAGACATACTGTATTATTTTCAGAGTAGCATATCTGAGTATCTTCTCCTATTTTTCTTAGTGTTCTTACCTAAGATCTGCTGGTTTTATATTAAGGATGTCTGCAGTTCTGGGCTGCTCTTCAGATAAGAAGATAGTCCAGGATACGTTGGAGAACTGCTTAGGATTTGGGGACTTACCAGTTAAATAAATTGTTGACTTCTCCTCAAGGATACGTTTAACATTTCCTTAAAATAATAATTTAAAAAGTGAAAAGTCCCATGCCACCATTTCTTGCTCTTCCCCCAGGAAGAACGCAGTGGAGGTGGAGCTGGCCAAATGCAAGATCGACATGATGTCCCTCAACAGCCAGCTGCTGGACGCCATCCAGCAGAAGGTGAACCTCTCGCAGCAGCTGGAGGCCTGGCAGGTGAGCAGTCCCCATCGCCACAGGGCAGGGTCCAGGGGACGCGTGGCCCAGGAGGCCCCTTTGGGTGACTTTTCTCCCTCCCCGTGGGCTCACTGTGCTCTCAGCCTGAGCATCTGTAGAAACAAGCATTTGCTTTTGGCTCTGCAGGCGCCAGTGATGCAGTGGTGCTTAGGGGGAGGAAAACAGCCCCCTGCTCAAATCCTTTCCACTGCGAACTATTAATTAATTATAGAGGAATTCCCATTTAATTAATTATATGGGAATATCAATTTGAAATGGGGAAACAAACTGGATGTCCTGGTTGCATGCGGCACAGGTGACATACACATACAGAGTGTACAACAGAGTAACCGGCTGTGTCTCTGGGGAGAAGGTGTCCATGTGGGAGATATCTCTGGGCGCTCGCAGCCCTGGGGGTGGTGGACACAGCACATAGCCAAACCATAACCAAAGAGAAGGGTGGGAGGCAGGGAACTTGTGGTAATTGTTTCACAATACAGCTGCACTGTTTTCATCAACTCAGAAGATGTGGCAAGATGGAAAAGCTAAAATGTCAGCTCTCCACCAGCATTTAAAAAAATAGAATAAGATCAAACCCCAAACGCACAGCAGTTGGGCAGCTGCCCCAGACGTGTTCTGCTTGGGGTCAACAGGAAAGACCTGTGCTAAAGCAGAGAGCTCTTGACAGCAGACAAAACTGTGTCCTCTGAGAAAGTAGCACTGAGGGGAGCATGACTTTAATAGAAAATGAGCAGATGCAAGAGAAAAAATCTGGGCCAGTTACAGTAACTTGTTGCAGACCAAGCAGGACCCCAACTCTACTAACAGCCAGCCTGACCCGTAGAAACCTCTCCCATACAACCTTGCTCCTGTTTCAACTCCACTGTGTTTTCGTTTCTTTTTCTTTTCTTCTCTTTCTCCTGCTTACAGTTTGCTTCCTCAGGGCTTTTTACTATCTGGCTCCTTTGGTTTCTGATCTAGTGGCCTTTCTCAGTTCCTGTACCAACAGCTTTAGTCGTACACCCCTCCTGCCTTTGAGGTGAGCTCCCTGTGCCTCAGTGAACACCCGCCATTTCCTCACCTGCTCCATTCACTGCTGCCGTCACCTGCATCCGTCACTGTCCTCACAATCATCTGGCAAGAGACCAGTGGGGGTTCTTCATCACCTCTCAGGATCCTGCAACCCCCAGCACCAGGCCAGGACACAACGGGCAGAACCCTTCAGTGAGGCTTTACCCGCCAGGTCAGCATGGGGAAAGCCAAGCTGAGGTCCACGTGTCATTAGTCCTGAGCATTCAGCATATCTAGTAGCAGGAAAACTTCCTGAAGGACAGGCTGGGATTTTACTTCTCAGCCTCGTTATCTAGTAAGTGGTACTCAGCACTGTGCAAATTCTACCTCAGTTTGAATGAGTGGTATAAATTCAGACCTACTTACAAGTACAGTCTGTGTTTGCTAGAACATCTGCAACTTTGGGTTTTGACAACTTTCTCACTTGACTCAGTAGCACAATAATTCCATATATATATATATACACACATACTGAGAGATATATGTATATTATACATACATATATACACATATATAAAGTCATACCCATCCCTCATTATGTGATTAACCAAGGACACAGATCTGCCATGCTGGAGCCCTGATGCCCACCTCATCTTATAGAAGAGTTGCCTTCACAGTCCAGGTGCTATAAGTTTCTACATGGCAGCTTCACCTCTGGAAACCTGTTTCACCTTAATGCTGATGTCTACCTTAACCTCTTCAAGTCTCCCTCTGCCTTTTCCCTTTCCAATCCTGCTCTGAAAAGATCCAAAGCTTCCCCTGTCCACATAGCTCTGCACCTTCGTGCTCCCTGGGGAAACCCCTAATACAAAATTCAGGTCCTGACCATGGCTATCAATCCTTTTCCCTCCTGGAGGTGGCACTTTCCCATGTCTTCTGCTCCCCTCTGAGCACCGCTGGTGGGTCCCAGGGTTTGGGACCTCGCCTGCCAGCTGGCAGAGAATGCTGTCCTCTCTGGGCTGCCAAACAGCCCAGCGGTGAGCAGCACCCAGTCTGATGTCTAAATCTAGGTGGGAAACTGAGATAGGAACAGCAAAGGGAGGAAGAGAAGAGGTGAAGAGAGACTCATACCAGTTCAATACCAGTCACGTTGCAACATCCGTGATGGATCTCTCTGCTCCAAATAACAGGTTTCTTGCATCAGACAGCAATTTCAGCATATTGGAAGCTTCCAGGCCACCAATGGATCCTGACAACCCCAAAACCAGGATCCCAAGCAGCCTTTGGCTATAGGTGCTATTTCCAAGGCCCTGGTCAGCCCTATCACCCATGTTGTCCCAAGGAGATGTAAGGCTGGGAGGTCACCTCAGCCCACCAGGGCCATGGGCAATGGCCTGTGATAGCCATCTGGGGTAACCAGACTCCACCTGAGGGTTTCTCCTAGCAGAGGCTGTGCCATCACTGCTAGGTCCGTGATGCCAGCAACTGCTGAGACCCTTCCAACCCTCCCAGCTGGTGGGGAGACAGGTCCACAGGTACCCAGGTACCCCAGGAAAACACAGCTAAGCACTGCCCTGCACAAGGTACTGAATGAACGGCACTTCCACTGCTACAAGCCTGCCCATGGTAACTTTGTTCTCACCAGTCTATGCTCTCAGCCCTAATCAGGGACCAAACCACTGGAGAAAAGTGACTTTTCCTGCAGGGGTAGTTTGTGTACACAAATTTTCCCTAACCTTCAGATTAAATGTACAGTTATAGAAGAAATAACATTATCCGAAGGTTTAAAATTCATAGAACTGGTATCCAGGTTTTCAAGGAACACATTAGCATGTGTCATTAGCAGCAACAGAGCTAATTATTTTGTGTAGAGCAATTTCACTGTGCTGCAAACATGGATTAAACTACAGCATTTCTGGTACTTTTTTTTTTTAACACACTGCAGTTGTTAGTTCCAAGCTGTCACGCAGAGAGCTCCCACCACTCTGCCAGCACTGGCAGGAAGGAGATGGTCTAAGGAACAAGCACAGTTTTTACCACTAAAACAAAAAAACCCATGTGGGGTCTGGTGGGCCTATGCCTGGCCCCAGTGCCACTGCTCCTGGTAGTACCTTCCCCCAGGAAGCCCCTTGAATGGGGCTACACAGGCTGCTCTGCCACTCCGACCACCTGCTGCCTTTGGCAGCCACAGAGACCTGCTCAGGACACGCACCCTTACCCATTCTGGCTTTTGCTTTCAGCTGCATTTTGTATTTTTTATTTTTTTAAGAACTGCATGCAGCAGGGAAGTGTAGTTTAGAGATGTCAGAGTCCTGAGCAGGCACAGTGCTCCTCTCTGAGACTGCTCAAGCAATTTACCCCCAGACAGTGTGATTTACCTTCCTCGCTCACTAAAAAACCTTTATGGGGCAAGCGGGGCTGAGCCTGGATCCTGCTGCTGGGCAGGGAGCTGGAGCCGTCCCCACGCTTGTCATCCCTCCTCCATCTCATCACAGCGCGTTTCACACCCGCGTCAGCCGCGTCCCTGTGCAAGCTCCTCTTGAGCATCAGCTGCCTCTAACGCCCATCTCCTCTCCCTTAGGATGACATGCACAGGGTCATTGACCAGCAGCTGATGGACAAACACCCGAAGGAATGGAGCCAGCTTGCTTATTCCTTCTCCAGTGGCTACGGCGCAAAGCGGAGTGCCAGACCCTCCCCGGTGTTCAGGCCGGAGCCGCAGGGGGACGAGCCCGTCGGGGCAGAAGGGAACCGTCTCTTTTCCTTTTTCAAGAAAAATTAATTTGAAAAAGAGAAATCTCTCCAACAATTCCTGCTTCAAGATGGGGAGGGAGGGCAGCTGCCCAGCTCGCTGATGGACCCAACTCTGATTCGTTAGGAAAAAAAGGGGCAAAGGAGTTAACCCTTGAGACTCTGCACTATTAACGCTGCACCTGGTCTGAACCAAATGTTTACATGAATTGGAAATTTGCAAATTGACAATGTGCTACTAGTTGAAAGCAACTTTTCTTATTCTTCAAGTGAAGTGATAAACTTCAGGGTATATTTTAGGCGCTTTGACACAGTTTAGTTTCTGCTGTGAAGAATAATCTGATTGTCTTAAAAGCATTCTCATGCTGGAGAAGGAAATAAGCAGCCCCAAGACAAAGCAGCGCAGGAGATTGTGAAGTGCCATCACAGTGAGCGCATGGGGAAGAGAGCTGAATGCAAGAGAAGAGAGGAGTCCCTTACACAGCCTCCAGGCCTGGCAGCTGATGTCCTTCATCCCACTGAGTCTGGAGTTGCTCCGGCACCAGCATTGCCATGTTTCGACAAGCGAAGATGAGCCCTCACTGCACATCCTGCCTGGGCATCGTCCTTTCCTGTGGCTCTGCATAGCTGTTCACCCCTCGCTGGGAATTCAGGCTCCCTGCAGATCAGGGCAGTTGTAAGCGTCCTGATGTTACTGTCTTCTTCAGCCTGTTACAGAGAGAGGAGTTGCAGAGTCTGTAGTTGCACGAAAGCATTGAGGATTTCTCCCCTAAAGACTGACCATCTACAACAGGTGACAAACTGAATAATGTTGTGGATGTTCAGTCCTGGGGCACCTACTCACCCTCCAAAGGTCAAAGGTAGATGTGGAACTCTTTCAAGTCACACACCTTTCCCCAAAGCCATGTATCCCTCCCAAACAGAGCAAGAAACTTGTTATTTTAGCTGGACAGCCCTCCCCACCCCAAAAAAAAACCCACTAGCAACTCATTGAGAGCCTATCCATCCTGAAATCAAAGACCCACTGACGCTGGGTTGGCAGACATGACCCTCAGAAAGCACGCAGGGACGCACCTTCACTAAAGCCACAGGCAATTAGGGCATCTACAAAGCTCCGGAGATCCTACAGCTTGCTCTTTGCCCCACACGGTACCATTACCTGGGGCCTGATGAAAATGATGCCTATTTGTTCTGCCCATGGGTCATTTACTGCTCAGCCCTTCAGCAAGCAGGGAGCCACAGCTCCTTTTAACTGAAGATGATCAAAGCCTGCTTTGCTGTAACCAAGACTTGATCAACAAGAAGGAAAATATTTGGTGTATGCACACAGTGGTGCTGGAAATCCTGCAATACGTTTCCCTACGCACTGGACGGGCACCTTACAGCTCTTCCCGTTAACACAGTCTACCTTCATGAGACAGTGAGGTACGCCAGGCCAAGAGCAGAGACGTCCTGCTGCTGTCATGCAATTTTCATACATTCTTCCAGCTCACTTTACCCACAGACCCTGATCTGTTTCCCCCTTGCTTCGAGGAGGCTGCCACCTATGCTACCCCACGGGAGATGGAACTAGGTACACATTCAGCTCCGCCCTGCTCAGCAACACAGGTGCTAAAACACCTTCCTACAGGGAGCTGCTAATCTCTGCTCCATATTTACAGGCACAGGCTTTGTTCTAGAATTAGCTATTGAACACCTCCTTCTAAGAAGCAGGTAAGAGGTTGGTGGGTTTTGAATTTATTTATCTATTGCTCTGAGCAAATATAATACCTCAGTACAAATGTCCTTCCTGCCTACAAAGAGTTGAGCATTCCCATGTTTCCCTATTAGTATGAAGCTGCCACACTGGTATGAAGTCAGCATACATTGAGGCAACTCTGCAAGGAGCAGAGTACTCTTTGGTATTGAGAATGATGCTTAAAACCCAAGTGGTAAAACCCATTTACCTGAAAGCAGTGAGACCTGGAGTCCAGGTTCTACCCAGCAAACACTTCGTTAAAGCACCACCAATGCTGTCTGATGCTTATAGGGAAGGGAGTCTGGAGCCTCACCAGCCGGAAAGGAAGCTAAACCTCTGCCTCTCCTTTTGCTGAGTGTTTGCTTATATCCACTTGTGCAAGCGAAGGAAAGGGGCTTAGTGCAGTGCCACACATGCCACCCAGGATGACAAAGCCTCATCCTGCCACCGTACCTATGCTGTGACTCTTAACAGGGCAGAGACATGAGGCACGTGCTCAGCATCTCCTGCTGTCAGGACTCAGTTATGCCCATATGCATCAACAAACCTGGATACCTGCAGAATTAGGCATGGATTGATGGATGCCAGCGATACCCGTGAACAGCTGTCTTACACAGTGCTTCTTTGAAAGTGGCACTGCATATTTTGGGAGTGATGTGAACATCCTGGTCCTCACAGCTCTTTATTCTGCTGTCAACAGCCATCTCCCGGGCCCCAACAGCTCTCTTCAGACCACATGCTCAGCAGCTGTGTGGGACTCTAACCCTGCGAAGATGTCTGTCTGTATGCAATCCTAAGGCAAGGGCCTTAAGTTACCCAATGAAGATGCAGTAATGAGATGAAGAAAGGTGCCTTCTGCTGCATGTTTGCTGAGAGGAAAGTGACTCATTTGGTTGCAGGGGTAGGCAATTGAAATGCACAGCACATCTCTTCATTTAAGGAGGAACCTACCTTAATCCCATGGCAATTTTATTTATTTAATAACAGTGATGGAAGAGATTGCAAGAGGAAAGTCAGCATGTTCCAAGGTGCCAGTTGGGTATGGTTTCTTAAAACTAACCCCTTAATCCTAAAGACTTAGTTGCACTACTAAACCCAGGAGTACAAGAGAATTGGGTTTAACGAACCGGACAACAGACCAAAGGAGACCTCCTTGTGCTGAGCTGCTACTCAATAGGAACAGAAACTGCCTTAACATAGCAGCTAGATTTTGTTTTTTAAGAACTTCATCAGTGCAGTCCTTCACTTCTCATTTGTCATTATGTGTTTTAAGAAAGTCCTGACTATTTCACCTTGAACTGTCACTAAAGCACTCATCTCCCTTCTGTAATGGCCAGGAACCTGGAATTGTCCTTGCAGTGCTGGGTTAGAGGACACTCCACTTGTGATACTTTATTCTTCTAGGACACACATGGCATAAAGAAAACATCAGCTCCTGCAAATGAGATGGAGGAAGTGCATTAATCCAGCAGGTACTCAGGATCCCAAAGTAAGTGTAACAAGAGGGATCAGCAGCTCTGAATACAGCACTCAGCCCTTGAGATAATGGTAAATAAACCAGTAGTGCTGCACAGTCACTGTTCAAACTTTGCACATAGAAAAGATACCTGCTGAGATTAAGGTTACAAAACTTTCTCACAGTTAAGTAACAGGGGACTGAGCAAACATTTACTGTGCTAGCGTAAGGGAAAAGGGATGAATCTCCTTTTGGTAAGCTCTGCAAAGGAGGCAACTGTACACAAGAAAGTAGTAAATGTAAATGAAAGGCAAGTCACTAGCACTTTATGTTAATACAAACTTAGATCAGCAGCTTGCCATCAAGATGAACGCTAGATCAATCAATGACATCACAATAATTTTGCACAGAGCAGCAAGAAGTGAAGTTACAGGCAGTGCTGCATGCACAAGGACTTTAGCTGTATGCACTTGTCCTACTTAGAACGGTAAATTCCAGATCTGCCTCTGCAGCAGGCAAACTCTCTACTCCCCACTCGGCTATAAAAAGCAAGATTGTTGTAACCAAAAGCCAAGAAAGGAAGCGTCTGGGTGCTGCAGCAACAATTCCCTTAGATTGAAAGGGAAAAAGCACACAGCAGGGACAAGCAGAAAGAATGTATCTATAGATATGTACATAAACCACAGTGCTGTAATTTTTGTATGTAGCAGTAATGTAAATAAATGTATGGTTTTTATAAGATACATATTATAAAAATCTATAAAGGCATATTTTTAGTAAAAACAATGCTCTACTTCTTTTGTAAATAGTTCTCTTCAGAATAAAACAGATCATTTATATACTGTCTCAGCTCTCAAGTCACTACTTATCCTGCCTACCTGCAGAACAAACTCACTACTTGAACCAGCATCTTAACACCTAACAGCATCTTTAGTACCTCACCACCCCAAGAAATTCACCCACAAAGTGCCTGCACACGTTCAGAAGAGAACAGGCCTGGAGAAAGAATATTTAAAGCATTTACGTCTCCTGCTGCACAGGAAAATAGAAAGGCAGTCTTCTCCACCATCCTGGCATTTGTATCCTCTACTGATCTCTGCATGGAGGGCTATCGAACTTTCACGAGTTTAGACAAAACTCAAAGGAACAATGAAACACGTCCAGTTTGCCCCAGCTGGGGTTCAGACCATCCGCATGTCCTGAGGATCCTCCTGTCTACACCGTCGTACCCGAACGACGCAGGCAGACGGCATCTTTCCACCGCTGTTGGAAGGTGCTTCCTTAATGCTTCTCCAGAAGTGAGGACCTGCCCTCAACAGCCTGCCTGGTGCCAAGCGCAGGCAGTGGCGAACTGGCCACAAGCACAGTGGCAGCTGCATGGCTCCCGTGCAGACACACACACGCTCGGGAGCCCCTGTGACAGCAAGGAGACTGCAGATGCTTTTTAACCACTTTGGGTTCTGACCACTGCTGCCTTTGACGTAATACTTCCAAGCTCTCCCAACATTTTTTAATAGAATAGAAAAATAAAGATTTTAGCAAAATTGTTAGGAGAAATAAGTTTACCAGTTCCATCATACTCCTTCATTCCTGTTTAAATCAAGAATAGCAACTAAAGGTTTGAAAGTATTAGTTGTTGTTTTGCCAATACCCCCTCCCAGGAAGAAAAGCCCTCACACAGCAGAAGGGCTCATCCCTAGCTTGCCACCCTCCACCTCCAGATGAAGGACAGCAGAGGAAACAAAGCCTCAAAAAAAAGATTTGGCAGCTTGTAACCTTTATTTTTAGTTTTTTAAAATTATTTAAAAAGCATAATTAGAAACTTTCGTTACAGAAATAATCCTAGCAAACCAGTTAGACATTCCATTGCTCAACATTTAGGAAACTTCACATCAGCACACCACTAGAGATGCAGTCCCCACCCCTTCCAATTGAATAGTCAGTGGCAAGAGCAGATGTAACTGCTCCTCTACAGCCAGTACTAGAGAAAAAAAATCCCACTTCAAGCCAAGAGGCCGGACACCTGGATTGGCAGAGTTCAAACTGTGGCCACAAAGACCTGGACCCAGAGAGGACCAATCTTTCCACATAAGAGAACACTCCAGGCTTGGGTGCACCATTTCCTCATTTTATTGCATCAGTTCCAGTAAATTCAGACATTTTCTTTACTTCTGCCTGTACGAAGTTGCTCCTTCCTAGATCTGCACAAGAGTCCAAAAGCAATGCAGTTGGACCCTGCAGTTTGAAAGTGGTCACTGTCACAGGACAGCTCCATTTCAACAGGAAGGCTTTGAGGACCAACAGAGCTCCTTCCTTGTGCATACACCACATTCAACATCAGAAAGCAAACAGGATGGACGCCTGGTGCAACTGAAGCTGCCACTTTCCATAGCTGCTTGAGTCTTACCGTTATCAGAGCTTAGGCAATATCATCCCAGCTCATTCTTTTTCTTGGGTTACCAATACAAGATATGTGAAGAAAACAGATGGGTGAAGGCAGCTGGAAATGTACTCCCAGCACCTGAACTGATTAAAAACGTGTTACACATTCATTGTTTGCATTTTTAAAAAAAGACTTCAAAGTGATTGATCGTGATGTGATTGTATGATTAGGGCTCTTACCACAAACCGTAAAATCTAAAAAAAATACAGGCAAAATAAGTGACTAAATTTTAGCCTCTCCTGGGGGAAGGGGGAGGAAGGGAGAGAGGAGGGCTGATTCAGAGCTCATGGACACTGGTGAATCACATCCTACCAAACCAAGGCCAGCAAATCCACAGGGCCACTCACTGACAAATTGAGTACATCCACCTTCAAGGTCTTACAGGAAATCATATCCTCCATGCCTTTTAACCATTTTAAAGACAAGTTTGGGTTTTTTTAAATCATTATTTAGGCAATTATTCAGGTGCTGAGCATGTACATTCAGCCCAGACATTTGATATTTTAGTTACACACACACACAATCTCTCCAACTTTAACTATATCTATCCAGGGCAACAAACTGAACCCTTGCTTTCCCAGGAAAGCCAACAAGGGCGAAGAAAAAGTTGCTGGGCACAGCAAGACCAGTTTGTTTCCAAGGGTGATCCTCCACCACCACATAACCCAAGCAAGCAAGCTTTCCATTGCCTTACATTAAAAAGCAGTCCTCCCTTCGAGCAGAAGAATCCTGGGAATGATCCTGCAGCAGCTTTCATATTCAGACATCAATCCAGAACAGCTGGATTTATTTCCATACCTTTTCTCCCTCAAAAACACAGCTTTGCCATCAAAATTCACATTCAAGTTCAGATCTCCTATTCGTTGACAGGGCAATGAGGAGAAGGGGCATTGTTGTGTTTTTTTGGCAGAATCACATGATTTTTGTTCTCAAAATAAATGGACCCTCACTTAGGATTGTGGCGGAACCAGAAGCAGAGGTCAAAGGAGTTTAATTTTGCCCTTTTTAAAAGAAAAAAAGTTTTATCCAAATAAATCCCACTTCTGCAGGTTGGTTTGTTTTTTCAGTATCTTGATACAAACTGAAGGAGAGCACAGGTACAGCTGGGCTGCAGCACAAGAAGGTGAAACCCAAGGACCCAGCCACAAACCTGGATCATGGCAAACTGAAAATCAAGGCCCCAGCAGCAGCACCAGCTGCCAGCCCAGGGGCTGGTGAAGCGAAACCCCAGGCTCCAGCAGCAACACCTGCAATCCTGGTACCTAGAAAAACAACGCCTGAGTCCCAGTAAAAGCCTGGAACTCAAAGTGAAGCCACAGGCCCCAGGGGCACCAGTTGCCAGCCTGGAGCCCAACAGAAACGAAGCCAGAGGCCCCAGGAAGCGGCTGCTGCCAGCCTGGGGCTCACTTGAATTAAGAACTTTGTACTATTTCATTAAAAAGGTGAACTCTGCAGTCCATGATTGGTTGACATTAAGAAGGCATAAGCCAAAGCAACAACAGGGAGGCGAGGCTGGTTAAAGCAATATACATTATATACAAACTCTTGGGTTAATTAGTCCACTTGGTAGGCAAAGTCCTTTCTTGTCTACAAGGCGCACTGGAATGAGCAGGGGAGGAGGGTGGGGCAAGATTCCATCCGATACCTTCTTGGCACTGAAGTGGTAAGGTGCCAGCGCCTCTTGATAGAAAACATGGAGAAAAAATAATCTTTAAATAACGGCACAAAACTGAGAAAGTCCTCCCAAAGCCTGCCCCAGTGGAATTGCCCGAGTCTAGCTGGAAGGGCTGATCTGTCAGAGCAGAGTCTCTGCAGCAGGGAAAGGGCATTAGCAGCACCGCTTCTTCCTTTTACTGTTCTTCGTTAGCTTCACCACATCATTCTGTTGCTGCTGTTGCTGCTTTGCTAAGTTTTCTTTCTTTGCTCGCAGAACTAGCTCTGTAATGCAATTAAACATCTGCAAGAGAAAGAAGCAAGATCAGACCACCTTGGAACGAAGGCTAGTCATTAGGGAGCTGCTTTAACAGAACAGTGTCCACTCGTCTTCTCAGTACTTCAGTAGTGCTTCAGATCTTCCCCAACCCACTACAGGCCAGGCTCGTATCTCGTATCCTCCAGACCCACTTCCAAGTTAAATCAAGAACCCTTCTATCTCCTTTCCCAAACCAGTAAATAAAAGCATACCTCTTCCACATTAATATTTTCTTTGGCGCTGGTCTCAAACAATTGGATCTCCATCTGCCCAGCAAATTTATAGGCATCTTCTGTTTCTACTACTTTTCGCTCTGGGTCATCATTCTTATTCCCCACTGAAAAAGGGAAGAAAAAAAGTCAGGACAGTACTTCAGTGGGCCAGCCCACTAAGCAGGACGCTCCGAACCTCTGACCAATAACTCACCTAGTATCCGGCAGACGTCATCACAATTTTGATTGATTTCATGCAACCACCGTTTTACATTCACAAAAGATTCTGCACTGGTTACGTCATAAACAACAATGACCCCATGAGTTCCTCTGTAATACCTGTGGAGCAGGAAAAGACAATAAATGTTAAGTTATGCATCTTCTCAGCTCTTGCCCTTAGCTTCAACAAGACCCATACAAAACCCCAAGTTAAGGCAATCAAACACCCCCATTTTCTTTCCAATAGGAGTCATTTAACTCTTCTGTGACAGCTAGGTCACAAGCCATTCCTCTAAATCTAGAGTTCCTGCTCATTTAGTCCATGCTAGTAGGTTTCAAAGCCCAAAGTCTGTTGCTGACCCCCTTGTTCAGGCTGCCAAAACCCTCGCAGATGAAGTGTCTTCTGCAACGCGAGCAGAAGGTAGCAGTGCCCCCAGCGTGCCCTCTAAACTGGCTGCGTTGTGAACCTCAGTGCTGCACAACAAAATTACTGCAAAGAATTGATGTGGCTTATCTATGAGAGATTACTTACAGACTGAAATTTCACAGCAGATCTCCAAATACACTCAACCCCCCATGTTACAGTTCTCCTGAGCTCACAAAAAATTCTGCCCTGTTGAACAACTGTGCTCTGATCACACCTTCCTACTCAACAGATCGACTCTGTATATGCATTCGATGCGTTCTGCTACCTCTAGCCATTAAAAATAGGCTTTGCTTCAGTTTATTCCCATTATTCTCGGGCAGCCAGCACCTTTGGAAGATAAGCAATTCTGATACACAAGGAAAAAAGTTCAATTCAGGTTCCAGTGTTATTACATGCATGAAGCTACTGCAGGCAGGATGTGCACCACAACAACCTACATAAACAGAGCAGGCTCCCCCTCCTCAGCTTCCAGCCACATCCACAGGGCCACCAGGTATTTTCTCTACTGAAAATTAGGCAGCTTTGACCAAAGAGTAATTGAAACAGCTGACCACAAGGCCTTCACCAGCATCTAACTTTCATATCTTGGGTAGCTTTATTTCTTCCTCATTCTCCTTCTCTTCTTTCTTACGAGCAATATTAAGATCTGAATTAAAAGAAATGCATACCAGAACTGAGGAACTTCCACTAAACTGTGACAGCATTTCTAGAGCTAGTGCTTACACCACGAGCACCTACTGCAGCACTCTCCTTTCTGCTGCATTTTAGATGTGTACTGTGACCACCCTGGCTCTCTGATCATTTCTTCCAACTCTGCACACACAGTTATGAAATTCAAAACTATTTAACCAAATCCAAACGTGCTACCTTTTAGAAGACCTCAGTGTCATCTCACTTCAGCTACCGATACACGTCAGTAAGCCACTGTCTCTTCCTCACCTTTGCCTTCTGTTCAAAAGGGACACTGAAGCCACCTGCCTTTATCAAACATCAAGGAAGAGTTGCCAAAGACAGGCACGTATCACATGCAGAGTGCACCCATCTCCCCCGTTCCTCTCCTCTCACCATGACTCTGCAGTGACAGTCACCACACATCAGTACTTCCCTGTGACACGATGCATCCTCTGCATGAACAGAACCCGCTTCTCTTGCTCACCCAGGTGCTTTCAGAAGACAGCCAAACACTTCTTCCATGCTATGCTGTACCAGTAATCTATGTCTGTACATCCACCTTCCTTGGCAAGAGCTCAGGTGACAATTATTTATTCCCAGTCAGTAAGAGACCCTGCACTGTCACATATTCAAATCCGTTCTCAATCAGTTCCTTTAACGCTTTAAATCTTGCTACAGCATTGCATTTGTTCTTTACAACAAGCTCAGCTTTATTTCAGAACTTATACCCTTTAGAGGAAAAAGTATTCCACAGCCTGAACCCACACACTGCAAAACCTTCTCCTGACAGCACTGGTGACAGTCTCAGAAAGGGACAGATTTCTGACCGTATTACAACCCTGCATTTCACTACCTCTGAACTTCAAACTCTCCCCTATCACTTCACAGTCTTTCAATTCAGCAGCTCTCAGGCTGACCCACCACTTGCTAACACTGAGCGTGACATTTGCGAAGCCAGCGTTCAGCCTTCAGAGAAAAGCAATGGTCGAGTTACGCCTACACGGAGCGGCTGCATTCTGCAACGCACATCACAGAACCACGCCTCACCACCCCGCCACCCAGACCAGAGACCAGCGGAGCATCCTGCAGCTCCCGCCTTGCCCACGCACCCAGGTTTTCTTCTAAGCAAAAGCATATGATGCTGGGGAGTAGGATAACGTGCCCCCCGCACACACAGGACCCCCTCCCAACACACTGTCAGCGTGCAGCCGCTTGCTCCTAGAGATGAGATCTGCGGGCTGAACCATGCAGAACAGGCCACTGCGGCGTTCAAAACGCCACAGGAGCTGGGAGCTCCTGCCACAAAGCTCTAATATTGCCAACTTCCAAATCAGAAATCCCTTCCTTTGGGCAAGACAGCAACCCCTGACTCCTGCTGAGTTCCTATCAGCATACACTGCTTCTGTTTTTGGAAGGGAAAACTGTCTGGCGCATCATTCCAGAAAGGCTGCCAACCCCTCACCTACACCAAAATCTCATTGTCTCCGTTGGCTGACGTTACCTTTTAGCAGTCTGAGAGATAAGTCTGTGACTACCTTTTATTATCTAACTCTTAAGCCTCAAAATGCATGTTTATTTAAAAAAAAAAAAAAAAGTTGGCGACGCTATTTTCCCTTATTTGTTTGATACAGCCTTGTGTCCCAGATAACATTTAGGCTTAGCAAGTACCAGCAAAGATGCTCCAAATTCAAGCATAGGGCAGTGCTAAAAAAGACAAAATCTGGTTTATCCTGCACCATACTTCAAATTTCAGTGGTGCACTGCAGAACTGCTTTTATAAGAAGTTGTAGGCTTTGGCAAGTAGGGAACAGATGGGGCTTGTGGCATGCAAGGAGAAGTAGGTGTAAGTTTTGTGCTTTTGGCAACCAAGAGGTAGCTTAGGCTTTGACACTAGAGAAAGAATGCTGTAGCTTCTTCCCATCTGCATTTTATAGAAGATGGATACCATAGGAATGAGGGCAGAAAAGAACGGAAGCTCTCAGCCTCCCATTCAAGGCAGGAATGACTGACGCCAGCTGCCCTCTGTAAGGCAGGGGGCACTGCCACAGCCCCTACACACCGCCAGGCAGTGCCTGCTGCCACTCCCAGCGACAAATACAGTAAAGAAACACCGCAATAAGAAGTTCCAGAAGGGTTACTCTTGTTTAGAGTGCACAAGGAGGTAGTCCATCCTGATGGAAGACCCAAGCTATTTCCACATCTGTGCATCTGGATGCTTGGTAGGAGACAACTATCTTCCATATGGCTGGAAAAGTTTCCCAAATCTAAGGGCTTTAAGTTTAGCTTTGGCATGGAAAAGGCTTACGAATGGCAACATTTAAGTTGAAATAAGCACGGAGTACCCAGTAGCTTGTTTTACCTATAGAATTATAAAAAGCTGCCTTGGAAAAGTTACCCACTGAGACCGCAGACTTCAATCCAAACATTTTCAGATCTGGTTAATCAAACTGAACATCCTTCTGCCATCTGCACTCCCTCCTCACATCTTTGAAGGCTACCTTTCTAAACAGAAGGGAACAGCTTGCCTTCCTTGTTGCACGCCCTACCACAAGATACCAGTAAGAAAGCTCCCAGATTCCCTCCGGTACATGCTTCCAAAGATTAGCATCTGGAGTTCTGCTAACTAGTGTCACAAAGGATAAGGGCAGCATTTCAGGTAGTGCTATTGACTGCATCAGTAAAGCCTTTATGTTCATTTTTCCAGGGGGAAAACAAAAACTAACAAAACAAAAACATAACCCTGTAACTGACCAACCTGCAAGACACGTCACTGGTTTAATCCGCACGCTTGTTAGTACTTCACTTGATGGCAGTATGCACTTCCCTGTTTTTCATTCCTCTAGAACTCTAACCAATTCTCACGAGAGAACTCTCATACTGTATTTCCATACTCATTTATTCTCAGGTGCCTCAGAAGCACATCTGTTGTGCACAGAGGTCTGTTTGACCATCTTTTGGCCATCACATCTGGTTCACCGCACTCAGCAATTCCACCGTCTCAGACAGCTTGTCCTTCTCTTGAACATGCCATTTCTTATAGCTGCACAGAAGAATGTTTATCTGCTGTAACTATTCATCCTGAGCTAACATCTGACAACTGTTATGTGAAACTTAAACCCTAGAACCACAGTCCTGAATCAGAATAGAGTAGTCGGACTCAGACAACTGCAAATTGAGTACAGAAACTCATTGTTCATACATCTTCAGTATTTCTGCTAATACAACAAAGTGGCATGCTACATCCCTGGTGAATTTAGATCAAGTTTATAGCCTGGAGGATGTTCCATGCCAACCAAGTCCATACAAGTTGTCTTCTCCTTCCACTAGGTACCAGCTATCCCAGTTCTTTCACATTTAATAAACACTAAAAATAGCAGCTGTCTTTTATACTTCTCCATCTGAAATTCTAATTTAGTTTTCATCTCCCTGAGTTGCTGTAGAATACTCTCAATCAGCGTGGTTTCTATCCCTTAACACTTTTGTTCTCTTCTTTAGTTTCTGTACCTGTAGTCCAGTACAATCAAAACAGCGCAACTTAACGTTTCCCAATCTTTTACTATTAACTTCCTGCTACCTCAGCCGTTTTGCAAATCTGGGTTATGCTACAGCACTTCCAACCTATTACTATTACCAGGTAGGCTCTAATTTCCATCTTCCTTGCCAGGCCTGGCTCAACACGAACCTCAGCTCCACCTTTAACTGTAAAGGGACTTCCTGGCCTGCAGTAATACCGAAGGAACACCTTTTAATATCCCTAACCTCAATCTAAACAGCCACTGTAACAAAGACTCTACAGCACTCTGTTGACAGTGCTCCCGCACTCCACCCATGCTGTGGTCAGCCAAGCCCTTTCGTGAATGCTAACATCGTAATTCAATTTGTTCGAGGCTCAGTTTGGCCTAAGCTAATCAGTTACTGTATTACTTTGCCAATAAAAAAAATATATATATAAAACTCTTTCCAAAATCAGAATCTTGTTATCTATTGTTTTCACAGGTGATATGTTCAGGTCAAGAGTGCCTTTGGAAAAATATCAGGGAATGTGAGACAGTCACGGCTAGCCCACCCAGCAGCAAGGGAAGCCCTCATGACAACGCAAACAGCATTTCCAAAGCGTTTTCCTCAACAGTTCAAATGCACTTGGATAGAGGAACTTCTTTGCTTGAAGTCGCACAAAGTTCAAATCTTTCTTCCTGGCCATGCAGGATTCTGGAGCTGCTTTAGCAGTGTTAAGGGAGGAAAACCAGGGCCTTGACTTCCCCAGGAGCACAACTTGTACTTGCTCTGGCAAAAGCTATGCCAAAGAAAGGAATAACTGAGCTCAAACAGGTCATGGCACAAACGCCTCCAATCACTTCAGCTTCTCCGTTTTCTGCTGTAATTGAAGGAAGAAATTACATAAAACAACTACGCAAAGTCTGACCTGCAGCTATTCCCGTTCACAAAAGGAAGCCTCTTTTCCTGGTATTCCCCACGCAGGGCCGGCCAGATACCACAGCTTTTTAAACCAGCTGGCATCAGCCCCTCAGCCCCACGAACTCATTAACACAGCTCTGAGTTGTCAGGGAATCCGAAAACAGGAAGGGCCTCTGCTGACTCAGCACGAATTGGGCAGTGCCTCCCTGCACGCACAGCTGACAGAGCTGCAGCAGCCTCCCCCTCACTGCTTCGCTTCCTGCAGCGCTGAAACAAGAAGTGATGTCACACACAGGAACCCTACGAGAGGCAACCGAGGTTTTTCAAGCGAAACACTTAGGAAACAATGGAAGTAATCCCGTAGTATCTGCAGAGCAGTGCAGAGGAAAGGGGCGGGGCACACAGGTTCAATTTTGCCATTTCTAGCTGTTGGGGCATAGCACAGATGCAACCAATCCCACTGTCCGGATGTCTGAGTAATCTAATCAATATGTCAGCTGAAAATGACCCTCCTCTCAAAATGTAGCCAAAAGAGAAATCAGTCATGAAAGACCAAGTGAAACATTTGAGTATTTCAAGAATATATATATTTTAATACCCAAAGGAAACGAAAGTTCCATTTCCAAGTATACTCCTTCCTACTCCCCTCAGCCTGGCACTAGCAGTCCAACCTTTATTGCAATCAAGTTCACAAGCACGTTTTATTCTTAGTTCCCACCGCTGCAGCTCTGGGTGTGGTTTCTTCAGGAACAGGAAAAGCTGTGCACATGCTGTTCAAAAGGACAATGAGTATGAAACTGAAACAAAACCAAGGGTTAACTTCATGTGGGCGTCTGCTTCAACAGAAACCAACACAAAGATAGCCTCTGAAACGCATCTGTTCTAAAAGAAAGCAACTAGGAGATACCCCACTCTTAGTTCTCAAAGAACTCGTTAGTTACACAACACAGAGGATTTGTACCCGCACTTCTGGTACGTGTTCAACCAGAGGATGATCCTTCTGGGCAGGCTTTTGAGATAAGTTTCCTAGTACACGCAAACCAGTGAAACAACTCTACTTTGTCTTATTCCTCTCCTTCTAGTTTCCAAAGCCATCACGGGAACGGACAGAAGATTGAGGAAATCTGAAATCCCAGCTTCACACTTACCCAGCGTAATACCAACCCTGCTCTAAACCAGCTGAGAGCAGTCCCACGACACGGACAGCAAAGCCATCATTAGCTAACCAGCTGCAGCACCAAACTGCCTCAGCCACCAGTCCCACACACAGGCAGTTCCACTCACGTTGACGTAATAGTCCGGAAGCGCTCCTGTCCAGCTGTGTCCCAGATCTGTAGCTTCACTTTCTCTCCATTGATCTCAACCGTCCGGATTTTAAAATCCACTCCAATGGTGGTAATGTAGCTGCCTGGAAGAGAAAGTGAGAATTTAAGTCTTGTTTATTTTGCATGTCTGAAAACACACTTCTGAACCCTATTTGGCAGCAGTTTTCAGATGGACAACTTCCCCCCGTCTGCTCTTCTTTTAAAATGCCCTCTCAGGGTAGGCTGATCTGCATATTTTTATCTACAGCTAAGAGATTTTTTCTAGCCATACAGCCCCATCTCCCACACCATCCTATGAATTTTGATGTGTTGAAAAATTACTCTTTTGCTGCACTGGTGGTCAAGAGTATGCACCCAAACATCTTAAGTAACATGCAAGTATTCCATGCGGGAAAATTCTGAGACAAAGCTGTGCCTTGAATGCTGATGCAGTTGCTTGTTTTAATACAGTCTGTTCTATGAGTTTCCTCCCAATAAATTAGTTATGTCACAAATGTAAGTGATTTAGCTCAGCATTCAATCAGACTAAATCCCAAAGGGCCAACGGGAAGTCTGCACAGAGCACTGATTAAGCTAAAACACCTCAGCTATTTCTGGAACCACAGCAGTATTTAAACACAGTGGCTTTAAACTTTCAGTTGTAAGTGAAGATCAAACAGCATGGCTCATCCAGGCTTGCAGCAAAAGCAGTGGAGTTGGAAACAACATATCCCCACACAGCTGCCAGAGTGCAAATGCAGCCTAACAGCTCCTTGCCAGTGGGAACACTGGAGCAGACCTTGACCATCTCTCTTACTGGAGTAAGCAAGATACTCACCTGAGAACGTATTGTCTGCAAAACGCAACAGCAAACTGCTCTTGCCCACACCTATGACAAACAAAGACATCGAGAATTTTGAATGCAGTCATCTTGGATGTCAGGAAACACAACGGTACTTTCAGCACTCGCTGCAGTTTCTGCCTCTACCTAGAGCCTTCTCTCAGCAGATACCTTGGTACCACCCACCCCGAGCAGCCACCTCAGCACCGTTCCCGAAGATTTCATCAGGCGCCTAGCAGCACGCTGCAGTTACTCCAGGACTTGGTACGCTTCTTGTAGCAGCGCAGGGAGGTGGTGCTTGTAGTTCTGTCCCCTCCTTTCTGCAGCCCTCAGCAAGCTCTAACAGTATTCTTTGAACCGTGGTCTGCAACTCATTCTAAGAGGTCTCAACAAACTAATGACTAGAAGCAAGCTTATGATCCGTGGGCTTACATTTGCTCAGGAAAGACCCAACAACGAGGACGTCCTGCTAGCTCACAGAGCGCTGCTCTAAACTCTTCTGTTGAGTTCCACTTGCACATCAGGCTTGCGCCACTGCCTAGCTCCCATTCATCTGGGCCA
This sequence comes from Alectura lathami, assembly GCA_013399715.1. Lineage (NCBI taxonomy): Eukaryota > Metazoa > Chordata > Aves > Galliformes > Megapodiidae > Alectura > Alectura lathami. The sequence continues at coordinate 306,959 of VXAV01000113.1, forward strand.
TGCTGACCAGCAGTGGAATTTGGACTACGCAGACGATCAGACCGGGCTCTGGCGCTATAAACCTTACGTTATCGTGGCCACAGTTTAACTGAAACCTAAACCAAACAGAGGAGCTGTTTGCTTTGGAGCATCCAAAATAGGCTTGTTCTGCATCTAACAGGAAGGACACACACCTTGCTCAGGTTGCACCTTTTGCCAAAACGTTCCATGAAGCATTGTCCCACGTGCTTTGAGTACCGCTCCTTCCACGCTTTCCTTAAACAATCGTTTGCACCCCAATCACACCCTGTTGCCCAGAAACATTTCTCACAGTTCTTGAAACAAGAATCGTACAAACTCATTGCTGCACACCCCGACAAGGGAATCCGGGGTTCAAAATGCCTCAAAGACATTATCTCTGCACAACATCTCTGCTGCTGTCCCTTCCACCTCCCTCCCTCCCCTCAGAAAAACCTGCTATAGCAGGAAGAGGAAATTCAAGTTCACCAGGGTGATTATCTATTAAATCTTTTCAGGTAGAAGTTATTTAAGCTAATTATTTTGACGGTGTATAACTTAGAAGTTCTTTTTAACAGCAGAATGTTCTAAAGGTGTATATAAAGGCTATACAGAACTGCAGTAGCTCTTGGCTGTTCACATCTAAAGACACCTACCAGAAAAACAAACAAACAAACAAACAAAAAAAACACACTAAAAATCATCATGATACCAGTAAACCAGATAATAAACCAGATCTCACTTGCAAAGAGTTCAAGACACCAAATATTTAGAGAAGCCATACATATTTCTCATTGAGTATTAAGAAAAAAAATAAAGCAACTAAAAAACCCACAAAGTGCGGATGCACTGGACAGACATCTCAGAGCTCAGGAGGCAGCAGAGCAGTTCCCAGACTCTAACACAGCACTGGTCAGTTAGGAAGAGGTAAACCCATGCAAAATGCCAGTCCGCTTAGAAGAGAAAGAAAAATAAAATAATAAAAAAAAAGCCTTCAGCAAGCACCCTGCTTTCTGGTCAAACGGCCGTGGCCTCCAGCTTAATAAAAAGCAAACGGATGCTGGAACCCACAGACTCGGCAGACCACAGCACTGCGAGCAGCCAGCCAGCCTCAGGCCGCGCTGCAGAGCTGCACGGACCGCGGCTGCCTCAGTCTGCCCAGCGTCGCACAGACACGGCCTCATCAGCTGGCTCCTGGAGGAGAGAGGCCTCCTGAGCTCAGGAGGTCCCACGTGCTCCAGATGACAAGGATCTCACTGAACACACGCTGCCCCTGACCCGCGTGCAGAGGAACCACGCTCCTCTTCCTACACAGAGTCATTTGAAGATCTGAAGAGAGAAGGCTAGCAGGGCTCTTGGCTTGTTGAAGACTGCACAATGAAACAGAACAGGAACGGCCTACTGACTCTGCAAAATCAGAATTAAAGGCAAATTTCTGCGCCACATCAGTTTCTAACACCTCTTACTGAATGCTGAAGTGAATTAAAAAAGCTCGAGTGAATTGACGAAGCACACCCAAAGCACAGATCGTCTGTATTATTTTTAAACATTTGGAACAACTGGGATTACCACCAGCTTCTCAAGATGACCTGTTCTACAAACACACAGACCCACTGCCCTTGACATATTTGCATACAGGGGAAAGCAGATGAAACATAATCATCCATCCAGTGTCAGTCCACTTCCTATTACCAAGCTTTCCTAAACAACAACAAACAAGGCAAGCAAACCGTTCTGGGGAAGCAGGGACAAAGCCTTCCTGTTGGGGTAAGCAAAAACAAAAAAGAAAATCAATATCCAACCCACACAGTGAGATTTAATTACAGCAACGGAGAGCCACACACCACCAGACAGCTCTCACAACACTTGTTTCCTCTCTGGATACAGCACAGGGGCTTTGCTCAAGACAGCTCAGCTAAGACATGTCATTTAATTGTTCAGGACAAGGAGAAGCCTTCCTCAGAGTTCTCACCATCCTGTTTATCTTGCCTGAACAGTTTTGGAGCTCATCAGCAAGCAGCAGAGTTACTGCTTTGCTCAGAATGCAGCATTTGGTTTTAATAATCCACAGGCTCCTGGAAGTGCCTAGGGTTTTAAGCTGTTTTGAAGCACTTGCCTCTTCTCCCTCTTCCTTTTAGAGATGCATTTTTAAAAACAGCCTATTCCTTCCTGCAGACACAGCTCAGCACAGAATAAGATATTTTTACATACAGCAAAATCTTCTGGAGGTGACAACTGCCAAGAGCGAGCAACATTCCACTTTCACCCAAGCGCCATGCCTCGCTGCATGCCGGGACCTGCTGCCCCACGGACCACACCTCTGTTAAAAGGAGAGGGTGGATGCCATCTGCGCCGGTTTATGGAAATTTCACTGCCATCTGCCGAACCCGACCGAGGGCAGGGATCTTCCCAGTGCCACTTCCCATGGGCCCGCGCTAAAGCGCCAGGCACAGCCTGCCCTCACAGCCAGCCCTCCAGAAGTTTCTGAAACTGCCGCAGCAGCGTTCACAGGTTTATTTCCAAAACGTGCAACGACCCCGTCTCCGTAACTATTATAGGCATCTGCACCCTGTACGAGAACTTAGAAACACAGAAAGCTACCAGCTTGTCAAGGACCTTAAAAAGTGACAAACTCCAGAACAGAGGTTCCAGGCTGCACCTCTGGAATTTCGCTGTGTCGCTAACAACAAGGAGAATGACAACTGCTGCTGCAGGAGCAACGGCCTCAAGGGCCGGGGAGCAGGCAGCCCTCCCCAGCCGCCTTCACCTGTCACCTCGGGATGGAACCCCTCCCTCACGCCGGCAGGAGTCCCTCCCTGCCCTCAGACCGCCGCTGCCACCCTCGCCCAGCCGTGCCCGACCTCCTCCCGGGCCAGCCCGCCCCGGCTCTCGGCCGCAGCATCCCGCAGCCTCCCCACACGCGACCCGCGAAGCCCAAACCCGCCCAAGCCGCGGCCCCC
>VXAV01000113.1:332502-357291 GCA_013399715.1 Alectura lathami
AGAAAACACATGATTTAAAGGGGATGGAAAGAGAAAATACAATTTGCCAGGTAGCTGTAGAATTTCTCCAAAAGCACTCAGATCCCACAAACTGAAAATCTCTTGCTGTCCTGCATTCGTGGCTAGCACTGTGGTGGAGATTTGTGGTCTCAGAAAGGACAGCAAGAGGCCCACTAACATTAAAAACATGTAACAGTTATCTGAGTCCTAGTTTAGGTAAGCAGAAATAAGGACAGGAAACATTCCGCAGCAAAAGCTAAAACTAGGCTCTGAAGCCCCACTGGACCAGCTGCAGCAGAACATGTAATGTCTCTAGAGAGGCAGAAGCCCACCTAGCAACACTTGCCTTTGAAAACAGGAGGGAGTGGTGCAAGCATATTGTCAAGGACCAAATAACCTTCTCCCACCACAGTGCAAACAAACCAGTTTTAGGACACTGTATGCAATCAGTGGCTTCATGACAGACAGTCCCCATTTGCTACTCTGCAAATGTTTGTAAAATAAATGCAGAGAAAACAGACACAAGGGTTCAGGTATCATTTGGTATGACCACAGCAGCAGATACAAGAGAAATGTGAACTATTCAGAAGGAAAAGCTCTTGTCCCTTACCCTCTCGCCGACGGAAATTCTTCTTGTCCTGGATAGCATCGGTTAGTGTGGTCATCATCTCCTGCTGCTTGAGGGAAAGGATGCCAAGGCCTTTCACCAGGCCTGCCAGCCCGTAAGCTGCACCTTTGCGCTCAGCATATTTATCAGATTCTAGAAGCAGCTGCATCAGCTTCTGTATCATTCCTCCTGCGTCCTCCTTAATTGCAGGCACCAGTGGTGGTAAACAGCTTGCCACTGACTCTTGAACCTGTAAAACAATCCACAGCTATCAGATCACACAATATTCATCACTGACATAACTTCCCCTGGAATGGACCCACAATGAGAGCTTTCTGTTACCAGAGCCATTTTTCAGCTGTCTGATATCATAATGTCAGCCTGCCTCTGCATGGAGCACAGGGACTCCTCCAAGAAAGCACCCACCTGCTGAGATGGTGTAGACAAGGCTGCGATCAGTTTGCCAACAATTGGTTTCACTTTAGGGTCACTCTTGTCCAGATGTTTTGCCAGTGAACCCATCAGAATAACCACGCTCTGCCTGACAGCATCATAACTGGCATCGTTAGGAGCATTTTTCAGGAATTCTTCAAACACTGGCAAGAGAGAGTTAACATTGTCCTGAAAAACAAAACCACAGAACTTGCCACTGGAGTCCACTCAGAATGAGATTTGTTATGCTCAGTGGACTTGTTTGTTCTTCTCTGAGCCAACAAACAGAACAATCAGACAGTATTTGCAGTTAATTTAATATGTCACATCACATAAAACCTTGAGCCACTCTGACAGGCAACAAATATTTCCTGCTAGAGAGAAGTTAGCTCTTAAAATCCTGTCAGCACAGTGTTCTGCCAGAAGCTATGCAAGTTACCAGGCAAGACCACTAGCCTAAACATCAGTGTGTGCTCTTTTGTTTGCTCCATTTCCAAAGACAGATCACGAAGGTAAATCAAACTTCATATTGCTTTTCTAAGAAACAGAAGGGAAGGATGAATATTATGATAATACCAACAGACATCACCTGCCAAGAGAAGTCATAAAGGCAGCTGCAGGACACAAGAGTGAAAAAAAGAGCAGAAACACTGAGCTTAACAGAACATAGAGCACTGTCCAAAAGAGGTGACTGGCACACACGAGGAAACCAGAAGCTGAGCAATTTACATTCCCTAAACCTTCCACTCTGCTGGAGAGGGGTTGGCAGTGAGGAAGGAGATGATCTTCAGTTCTCTGAAAGACGTCACTTGTTTTGCAGCTTAATTAAGCCAACAATCAGCAAGTTTTCAAGTTTTGCTTCCCAGGAGGCCTGACAGGAAAATCTCACCTTCTCAGTATTAAAAGATCTGTGGTGTGATTTAATTTTTATTACTCTAGTTGTATGCCAAATTAACTCCAGTTAATTCACGGCTATTTCTTCTTCATAGCAATGACAGAGAAGAATCAGTCTTAGTCAACACTAATCACTAACAGAACATAATTGAACAAAAAAAATCCTTACTATATTAAAGTCTGAGCTGTTACAAGTAACAGCAACCTCTAAGAAAAATAAATAAATCTATAGGCTCGAACACAGTTCATCCCACCTGTTCCCACTGCTAGAGAAAGAAGCATTTAGACTTACTTTGCCATGAGTGTTGAGTGTTGAAAGAGCTGCATCTAACATGCACTTCCTGACCTCAGGACAGCGATCGTTCAGGGCATCCGGTACAAAAAACTGAAAGAGTGGCTTCACCTGAGAACTGTCCAGATGCTGCGAGAGCTTGTTAAGGGCCAAAGCTATGCCACACCTGTAAAGATGGTGAGCTGAGTGAGATTTCTGACTTTTGGCAGCATTTGCTTGAGGTCACAATCACATTTGCTATCAGCAGTTCATTACAGAAATTAAAAGAGACAGTATGAAATCAAAAGGCTTTGGAGTGTCCAGGCTAGGTGCATTTTGTTACATAACCCCATGGTGCAGATTCCCAAAGGACTACAATCCTTCAGCCGTATAATGGCCTTTATGCTGATTAAGCATTACAGATACTTGGGCCAACACATAAACATCAGGATCTACTGTACAACAGCATGCATCAGCAATAAAGAACAGATCAGCTCGAGAGAGCAAACAAGTTGCTCTCCAATTAGACCTGCATAGGGCATACAAGTAGACAAAAAGTAATTAAGCAAACTGGGATCTGTTCAGTTCGTTAAGGTGAGCACTGCTGCCTGCTTCTCTTGAAACAATCAACAGCCCATGTAGAGGTGGGAATCCAGTAAGACAGATTCAGAGAGACTGATAGGGAAAATCTGTTCTTACCAGAAGAGCATAGAGAAGACAGCACCCAAAATTTTGGTGGAACTGAGAGCATCTCTGTTTCGTGTGCCCAGAACCATGAAAACAACAAGTCAATACAACTGCATATACTTTGTTTGTTGAACTTTGCCTTATTTCCACACTGCCTGAACTTATCAATAAAAATCTGGAACATGGCTTTTACATGCAAAGGAAGTGATGAGATAAATTTGAAGATAACTGTACCTTGCTTCCCACTGGTCAGGTGGTGATTCAGATATCACTCGCCCCAAAGCATCCAAAACTGGAGGTGGCCTCTGCAAGGAGGAAAATTTAATCAGAATGCCTTTTCTAAGGACACATACACACAGAATATTGTCAGGCATACCTGCAATGCCAGTTTTAAAATACTGCAGAGAGGTATGATAACACTAGCAGAAAAGCATGATAGAAACAAGCAGAGAGCTAGTTTAGGACCAAAAAGACTGAATTCCAGCCCCTGCTCTGCTAGTCTTCCTCTATCACCAAAAGCATATCATCCACCTATGCAATGGTGCCATTACTCGCTGGAGACTTGAGGACCAATACAGTGAAGTCTGTGATAAGCTCAAACACAGCAACACTAATCTTCACATATATCCTCAGGGAAAACAAAAGGAAAAATGATTATTAAAAGACAGAAAATATAGCACAAGCTTAGGCCTGTCCACCCTTTGGGACAAGCATACTTACATAGAGCTTCTCCTGGTAAATCTCTGTAAGTTTATTCATAACTTCTGCTGCTTGGTTTTGATACTGAGCTACAGCATTGGAAAGAGCTTCAGCACCTGCTTGTCGCACTGCCTCTTCGTGGTAGATGATGTCTTTGATCAGCAGAGAACAGAGGTCAGGCTGCAGCTCCAGACCCATGGACTCCCACAACCTGCAGCACACCCAGAGGCGATGGATCACCTTTCAGGTAGAGAAGCCACTGCTACATGCAGCATCAGGCTGACCTACAGCTGCCTTCCACCTTAGGGAGGCAAAGCCCTTGCCTGCAAAGCTTTACAAGGTAAGTAGTAGATAGGTCCCCTTACAATCCAGTCAGCCAGGAAGAACTCTTACCTCCCTGCAAGCTTCTGGATCTCATCTTCCACATCAAACTTTACTACCCAAAGGCGACGCAACAGATTCAGTCCATTCTTTTCATCGCTGTCTGGGGTTGGTAGAACCATCTGTAGCTCCATCAGTCCCTGAATCAGTTACAGGAGAATCAGTGAAAATATCTGATTTTAGAAACAGATGCTTTAAAACACTTACAACTTTTGCCAAATCAAGCTCCCATTGGTTAGAAGTGTCAAAATTCATGGCCACTTGTGCAGCACACTGCCAGTGCTGATCAAGGACATCCTGTTGCTAATAGCTGAAATCGTAAAACTCAAGAATAGTGCTCCATTTGCAATGTGCATGGAGGCAAGTAGGCACTAGGTTGTGCTCTGATGACTGCAGGCTTTTTGGTTCCTAAGTACAGAGAAGCTAGCTCAGGACTGCTGAGCAGAAATTTGTTTTGTGGCAAAGAAAAAGAGAACGCTTGTTTTTTATGCTTTTTATCTTCTTTGAAGTGACTAAGCATGAAGCTTTCCAAAAAAACATTGGGCCCAATACAAAGGAATTTTTTGACAGCTTCTTCCTTTATGGCAAAGCTCTAAGCAATTTTAAATAGAAAATGTTACATTGTTGTAACAACACTTGTTTTAACAAAACAAAGGTGTGAACAGACCCAGAGTAGACCTAGCACAAACAGCATTACTCAGAGCATTGTTGTTCAGTAACTACTGCGTCCTCCTACAGATACATTGCCCCAGGATTAGCTGAAGCCTCTCTCCATCACTGCTGGACAAGATTCACCCCCCAGAAATTAAGGAATTCAGTGTGACCGTGAATGATTCCCACCTACCCTGAGAGCTGCATCTCTAACGTTCATGCATGGAGACTGTAGGGCCTGAAGTAACACATCAATCTCCTCCTGTTCTGCATAGGCACAGCCATCCTCCCCACTGCTGCTTGTGCACAGGGATGTCAGTGCATTGGAAGCCAAAACCTGAAATGCAGTGAAGAGGTGAGGAGGTATTAGAGATTCCATCGCTGCCCTCTTCTTCTTTGCAATTGGTCAAAGCAAGCTCAGGGTGGAGAGTGAGAGCTATCACAAGAGAAGAAGTTCTGAAAGAACAGTATCAAAGCTTCAGGATGAAAACAAGAGCTGCCAAGTTCAGTCCAATCCTTTGCCTTTTTGTTACTATTGGCCTTTCTGCCATCTCATCCCTTAGAAGAAACTTTGCTGCTGACCACTCAGGAGAGTGACTGCTAATTTTCTGACTGCGTAAGGTCTTAGAGAAGGAATAAAATAACACCTGTGGAAAACTGAAGAATATGTTTGATGCACAAAAATTACAGGAAAAAAAAAAGATAGAAGAAAAATACCGTAAACACAGGAGTCAATTAATAATATATCAACTACCATCCTCAGAGATTTTAACCAGGTGGATATATTTCCCTCAGTCAGATGCTGATGAAACTGAGGCAGGATCCTGTCTGTGGTTATGAAGCTGAGGACTCACCTGGAGCCGTGGAGAACCTGTTGCTATCACCCGGGTCAGCAGGAGCAGCATGTCCCTTCGGGGCAGCAACTCTGGGCCATTCTGAAAGAGGAGGTGGGGAGAAAAGGCCTTACATTTTCTGACTCCGAAGTACCTTGCCTGTGTGTGGCACTCCTTATTTAAGAGCCACAACAGAAACACAGGTGTAGGCACACAGCCAAAGCTCATGACAGAAGACAATCTTGCATTGTTAATTGACTAGTAGTATTAACCTGGGTTGTTCAGTTTATAGATCAGCTGTTTCATCCCATCCCTCATCTGCACACCTGTTGAGGAAGGTCATCCCATTCCCATAGCTCTCGCTTACCTCATCCACCAGCAAAGCCTGGCTGTTTGCTGATGATCTCAGCTGAGCATGAACCGTAAGGATCTGCAGAATCTTGACCAGGAACTCCTCCTTATCTTCACTGTCAAAGGGTGTCTCAGTCATAACAGTCTTTAGGAGAGGAAAGACTAAGGAAAATGCTGGAGCTGATAATGGGGCAGCACCTGTAAAAAGGGAAAACAATCCTGTAAGCATAGCTGTTCGTCATTTCTTTGTAATACTGACTGATGTAAAACCTACACCTCAATAGGCTGTAACATATGTGGCCATCCTCAGCCTTCTGTACAAACGTGCTAAGTGACTAAGTATTTCTGTGGCCCTAGAAACAGAGTCTAGGGGATGCTGTCTCATATACAACTGGACTCAACCCACACACAGTGTTTAGTCTGCTGAAAGCAGCTTACACATGGCCTGCTGCCTGTTTAGCCTCTGTCACTTTGCCACTTAGTGGCAGCAGCATTAGGGCTCCAACACTGACATTGGACACTCAGATCTACCTAATGTTGTTGCTGCTTGTTACACCAATGAGCTGGCTTTAACTGAAGTCATATTAGGACTACAAATTGCACAAAATACTACAACAGATCAAAAATGCACACAGCAAATGAAATCAAAACAGTTCAATGGATTAAAGTAAACAGACATTCAAATCCATGGCTTCGTCTATCCTGGATGTACTCAGGGGAGAGGGGACAACAAAATGAAATCCATCACAAGACCACACTGATACAATTTAACTAACTCACTTTTAAAGTTGTGTTCTCCCAGCTCATTTGCCAGCTGTTCCCTTCAAACACTTCCTACAAACCTAGCTAACCTGTCACTCCAGTCTACATTTTGATTCTTGAGAATGAGGTTTCTCTAATTATGGTACAAGGCTCAACCCTCTTCCCCTCAGAAAAAAACTAAAGATTTTGGATTTCTGTTGTTAAAGACTTTGATCCTTCCCACAGGCACTTGGCTGTGGGACATAACAAATCCTCATTCCAGTCCTCCAGTTGGTTTAAAGCAAAAAATTAAAAGATCTAAATACTACAGTAAAGAGAAAGAATGAATGACTCTCTTTGGTTTCAAGAAAACAGTCAACATCACTTACCATCTCAGTGATAAAGTATCAAATGTATTCTTGAACATATGCCTGAGGGACTGGAGTTGGAATTTTTTTTTTTTTTAATATATTATTAAAACTAAAGTACTATATATCTAGGGAAAATGTTTGCTTTCAACATCCTATCTGTGCTGTCAGAGAATGCCACACTATAAATTTCCAAATGCAGATGAAGAGCACTGCAGATACAATACTGCAGTATTAGTCAGCTTAAGTAGGGCATGGATACTGCAAAAGTAGTTCAAGGGAGAAATACTAAATACCAAACACACTGTAAGCTTTCAACTATTTAACATGAACGTTTTAGGTAAAAACCCCTCAAATGTGGGATTTTTCCTGGCTGTTTGCTTTTACACTTTTAAATTATTGGCCAGCATATTTTTAGGCTTAAGCAATTGTCCCTCTATATGCAGCAGGAAGGAGAAGACTTTGTCTGAGAAGGTAAACGTTCTCTTAACACAGAGTAGCTGATATTGACAAATATGAAAATGATTTTTATTTGTATCTTGTCATTTCAGCAACGAATGATACATTTTATCATCAACATTATAAAGGCCTATGGTTTCTCTTAGGCCTCATGGTGACCAAAGAAACTAAACCCTGCTAAGCAGTATTGTAAAACTTGAAAGTGCTGTAAGAACTTAGAGGAAAATTACTTGGCAATACAATTTGACTTGTTCAAGAAAGTGTTGGGGAACCTACTTCCTTTCTCTTACAGAAGAAGTAAAAAAAAAATCAGAAAGTAAACAGTAGAAAATATTGAACAGGGAACATTGGAAATACTTCCACAACTTTCTGGAAATAAGCATGCAAACAGATTCGAATGTTAATGCATCCGCACTGATTATGGCAATAAACGACGTAGCAGAGACGCTGAATTATCCCCGAAGTGTTCAGCACTGAAGTGGTGCTCAGCATAGTCACTGCTGCTACTGAACAGCAAAGATCAATTGTGCCACAGTCACACAACTAAAGATCTGACTGGCAACAGAACCATAAGGGGAGGACTGAACCGCGGGGGTAAGGGACCCAATGGAATCCTCAGTTTCCTTCAGAATTTTATAAACTGTCTACCACAGCAGCTTCTGACTGAGCTGGATGGCGATCAGCTCCAACGCATAAATGAATCGCCTCTATCACTGCAGTGCACCATAGTCGTAAAGACAGCCTAAGCCATCCTTGCCTCCAAAAGAAGGCTTACCCACCCTCTTCTGTGCTAGTGCCTATTGCCATGTAGTGACGGACGGAAGTACTTGCACATCTCGTCATGAAGCAGATTCTGAAACTGACCTAGATTAAAACTAACCCAGTGGTCAAAAACAAAACAAAACAAAGAAACAAAAACCAAAAGGTTCTTTTTAACCCAGATCATATACTTGCACTGTAAAAATGCTGGTGCTTGCCTTCATGTTGCAAAGGAGGAAGGAACTGCTGCTTCTGCAACCATGCTAGAATAAAATATTCATGAACTGCAGCACTACATAGCAAACAAGCACAGGCCAAAGGCACTTCACTGCTAGATCACGGATAACAAGCAATTACTTTGTCTTTCCACTTAGTCTCACTGAATCAATTATGCTAAGTGGTGCTGAAATGCAAGAGCTGTCTTTAGCAAAGATGAGTCTTAATTTCACTGCTATTATTTCTGTCTGAACCATTTTAAGAAAAAGTTATTATTTCACTTCTACACTTACTGTATTTGTAACATTTCCACTACTGCCACCACAAAAGAAAAACCTTAATGAGGAAGTTACAGTTTTGCTTATCTATGAAAAGACTTATTCCGATTTAAGAAGACAAAAAAAGGAACACTCACCTACGTAACATATAGCCACCAAAACTAAAACAGCTCACTAAGCTCCTGGGGAGAGGTAAGACCTACAGTACTTTTTACCTGGCTCTCCTTTGCCTGTTCGGCTGGGAATGGTGTGGGCATGCAGTAAGCTAACAACTCTGTTGAGAGCAGTAGGAAGCTCTTCTTGACACCAGGATTCATCTAACTCACAGTCTGGTTTCATCAGGCGCAAGGTCACATGGCTCACCAGAGTACCTGGTGTGAAAGAATGAAAAAAAAAAAAGTCCATGAGAGGACTAAAACCAAACATTTCTTGAGAGAAAAATCCCCAGGAACACAGACCCAAGAATTCTACCAAAGCTCTGGGAAATAGCCCAAGCTGCAGGAGAGGTGCTGAAAAGGAAGCAGAGCCCCAAGGATTATAAGGTGACATCCTCCTTCACAGTGGTTACATTTTCTGCTGTATGAACACTACTGTGTGTTCCCAACAAGAAGCAAACCCTTCTTGTTTCGCAGCAGCTGACATGAAATTTCAGTGCTTCCAAATTTCTCTGAGGATCTCAGCCCAAACAAAGGTGTGAAAGCAGCCCAGCAAACGCCAACTTTAATCTTGCTTGAGAAGGCAGCAACTGCAGCAGACTCCAGAGCATTGGGTTCAGAAGACGCCATAAGCCAACTAAGGGGCTCATATCCTACGGCACATTGAGCCTTTGCCACTCCACAATCCACCAGTAGCAGCTGATTCCAAGTCAGCATTGGCTGGCCTGTCCTCAGAGCTGACACATCTTCACTCGCACCCTCCAGGCTCTCCAGAAGGGAGACAGTCACAGTGTGATCAGCTGCTACTGAAAGGTGGTCACAACAAGTGGACGACTCCTATCCTGCAGTAGGATCACTAGGATTTCAGTCACCTCCCTAAACCCTGTTGCACATTGTTTGTTTGTTTGTTTGTTTTTTCCCTTTTGGCCATCTGTGGTATATGGTCATGATCCACAGCTTGTAAGAGCAAGGGTTTTGACCACCCTGCTATAAAAATAATGTGCCCTGCCCTTAAATAGGAACTGGAAATACTAACCAAAGGTTTTAAGTCGAGCAGGCATGACACAGGAAGCCAAGGAAAGAAAAGGATCCTTAACTCTTGGAGCAGCCAAAGGCGATCTAAAAAGCGGCAAGAAGGAACCAACGAGACCAGGGATGTACTGAGTTAGACCAGGAGGTTTTCTCTTGATAACAGTGTCCAGCAGTCCCAGGGCTGTTTCCAGTTCATTATCAAGCTGTAAGAGAAACAATTTGAAAGATTACCATAAATTATTCTGGTGGCTGCAGAGCTGGCAAAAAAAGACCATCAGAACTTGCCTCCTTCAGTCGTTTTCTTATCTGCGACTCCTTTTCCAGCTGTGCATGCATCAGCTCTTTCTGCTTGCTGGTCAGTTGCACCTCGTCCTTTATCCCCTTCTTCTTCTTTATCTCCTGCAAATAGAGCATTGTGGACATTATCAACTGGGAGCTATTAACATTATACTCTCACTTTGGTTGGAGGAGCAAGTTGGACACGATTTTTACAATTAATTAAAACAGTATCAAAATATTTCTCCAAGCCTACCACTCTCAACTGAAGACACAGAATGGAAATCAGGAGGTTAGCAATACTTCAGTGACTTATTAGCAGCATAACATGAGTTTCTCCCAAATTGGTCAAAAATTATTTTGTACCATCAGAGAGCTGTCTGCCTCTTCCTACAGGGGATGGACATGTCATTGTCCCTAGAGCAAACAGAAGTCAATCTTTAAAAAAAGAATGCTCCAGTCAACCTGGTATGTTCCCTTCTTTTCACCAAATTCTTCCCCCCAACATACACACACTGCTCTGGCCAGACTGAACACAACTGCTGGCTGTCAACAAGGTGAAAGCACCTGTTTAACAACTCTTACTGACGAAGTCACGCAAGATGCATTGAAGAAGAGACGAAGAGAAAAACAGGTATTACCAGCTAGGAAGCACACTCACAAACCAACAGAATACAGCAGAAATGGATACAAATACGGTCATAAGAGAAGAGAAACTGATACATAGAGATGTGAGAAAACATTAGGAATTCAAAAACTCACCTCCTTCAGCTCCAGCTCAATGATTTGTTCCTTGAAGGAGTAAGCTTTATTCTCCCTCTTCATGTTTGCCTTTTTCATACTATCCTGTTGAGCACTGAGAAAGGAAGTAGACAGCAGAATCAGCACTACTCTGGACTAAGATTCAGGCACACAGGTCTAGAAACTCCTGTCCAAGAAAGAGCAAACTCAACCACTGGCTAGATGCCAGCCGGAATCCATCCCCATGTTCACAAAGAAATCATAAAGTCTTACCTCTGTATTATAGACTTGTCATACAGCTCTCCCTCTGGTGTCTTCATGATGGCAAATTCCTCCCGAGTAACCTGGCACAGAGCTGGATTCTCCATGGATGCTGCGATGGTGCTGATGAGTTGTGGGAGCACTCTACCAGGTGAAAGCAGAGCAAGAGATCCCACTGCATTCATAGATGACTATCGAGAAAGCAAAGGGAAAACCACTATGATCAGTATTCCTTGAAATTGTTTCAAAAGTATGCTCTGTTAAAGCCGGCCACGTTATGTCCTTTGAGAGCAACGTTGTTCTAATTCCTCATCCAGTGGGTACCAAAACCTTATATAGATTCTACTCAGTTGCCAGTACATATTCTTCCTCCCTTAAACCTCAGCTCTTTTTTCACTGGACAATTTCTCTTGTAACTGCCTTTTCCCCACTGTATAGGCAGATCTCCTTCCTTACAGACCGGTTAGTATTTAACTCTTCCAGAAATTTATTTTGCTCAAAAGTATCTCCTCATACAAACAACAGCAAAGCAGAAGTTTATCACCTGGCTGTCTGAAGTGTAGGCAGTGAGTCTGGGTAGTATGTCATTCAGGTGTTTGGTAATAAAGTCTTTGGGATCTATCTTCATCTTGACAAGGAGGGCTGGCCAGAGACCTGGCTGTACTGCCACTAGCATGAAGAACAAATAAAGATAATAAATACGATGCAAATTGCTAATACAATGAAACAAACAGATGATTAAAAACAAAACAAAACAAAAAAACATACATTGTCCGTCCATGAGAGTTGGATTTTCCCCTCACTTACCCAGAGATGGATGATGGCTCACCAGCAGCATCTCCAGAGCCAGCTTTTCTGTCTCAAAGGAATCCACATCCATCCCTGCCACACTGGAGATGACACACAGCGCCTCATGAAGGACACGGGGAGGAACGTATGTCTTTCCTTGCTCCGACAGCTCTCCTGACTCCGTCACCAGGACCTCTTGAGGTATAATCTAGGGGACAACTTGTCATTAACATCACAGCAAGCCTTCCTGAGCACTAAGCACCCTTTCCTACAATAACACCATACTGAGCACCAACAATCAGTTCCCTCTGAAAACGCTGACCTGAAGTTTTCAAAGAAAAGAAAGGATAAAGGGTAACAGTGGAACCAAAGCACACAGCGCTGAAAGTGATAGAAAGACTAAGAATGGAGGACTATACAAGACTTGGCAAGCCAGGGTAAAATAAAACTATCATTTCTAGCAAAGAGGACTTTGGAAAAGGTTGAAGCGGTTGGCTGGGAACAGTATGTCCAATTTCTGCTGTCTCATTTTACCCAGAATCTTTTCAAAACTACTTTATTCAGGCTGCATCTGTAACATAGGGAGACTTCATGAAGTCTCATCCTTGGTACCTGATTAATGCAACTTAACCCATTTAGCATCGCGACATGGTGCTGGCCTAGCAGCGTGCTCAGTGGTACAGCACTTACAGTTTTCCCTTTTTCTGAAACTAGCTGCTGCTAAAGCGTTTATACTGCATTTGTTTTAAATAGGCAGTGTGAGAACCAGGACACTGAGAAAGGAACTACATACTTGGTTTTCCAGTGGGAACTAAATTTGCATTTAAATAATAGACATGGACATGGAACACTGCAGCTTCCTCCTAAAATAACTGGGAATAATGTGGCTTCTGTGCACACTGGGAAGACTAGGCAGCCTCACACACCAGAGGCACTAGTAAAATAATACCAGTAATCTAGTAACAAGTGGCATTCCAGAGAATTACAAAGCTGGAATGGAATCATTTTCCTAGCACACTTTATTTCAATGCTAGCGACAAACCAAGGGTAGGGAGCTGATGGGCAGCATACAAACAGCTAAGCAGGGACTACGCTTTTTGACTACTCACCTTATGAGCACTGAGAACCACTTTTAGCTCCTCTAAGAGCCCATAGGCCAGTTTGTACCCTCCCAGAGAGGACAAGAGCTTCCTGACCGTTTGATGGGCCTGTCTTCGAACATGCCAGGTCCGACTCAGCAGCACTGCAATAAGGGCACGGTGATACTGCCTGTAAACAGAGGAATAAGCAGGGTTAGCACTGGAAGCAGGTTCCGCAAACCAACTGGACACAAAAGAGTTCAGCGTTTTGTGCAAAGTCCCTGGCCCACCCTCTCCACCACCTGCATTAACATTCAGGAATCAGACACAGACCAGCAGCTGCACGCTACGTACTGAACTTTACTCTCAGGGAGCCGCTGTGCGTGATCCAGGAGGAGGCGCTCTGTCAGCTGCAGTACGGTACACATCGCTGTGGGAGAAGACAAATATTTTAAATAGATTTTTTTTAACCTGAGAACTAACAAACAGCAAGCAGAACACGTTAAAATATCTGTCCAAACTGAGCCTCTACGTAAGCCTCTCAATGCAGCTAGAGAGAAGTCCAGCTGGGATCTGACAAGGCTGCAAACAAAAGCATGAGCTAACAGAAACGGTGCTAGCTTCATTCCAGCGCAATCTCCTTGACCAGTATGAGATGCCTATTTTTGTGTAAATAAACAGAGCAAACCAAGCAACAAACACCATGCTCACTGCATCGATACTGTCAATTCCTAAGCACTGCTGAAACGTCTTCAGTGATGATAAAATGTGTGATGAATTCGTTCAGAAGTGCATAAAGCTACGTGAATAGCAGCCTTTGTATTTTACCTCATACTATCATCTGAGCTTCTGCTGTCACTAGGCCCTTTGCAATGCCCAGAGCAGGAGGAGAAAGCCCCAAACCCTGGGGTGGGTTATAGCCCACAGTAAGCATGGTACAGGTGCCTTCTGACACTCACGGCATCAGACAGCCCGGGGATGTTAAACACATCAGCTGGATGTTTTTGCTCACTGATAACCAGTAACAAATCATGACAATGATTACTCTCAAAATACCAGCATTAATTTTTGGAGCTCACATCCTAATGGAGCAATACAAATTTTTCCAGATAATATTGTTTCAGGATGCCTGCAGACTTGGAAGAGAAAACAAATGGATACACACATTGCCTTCAGGAAATAGTGATCACAGCAAGCAAAGGAGAAGTGATGTTACTTGCCATTTACATCAAAGCTTTGTACAAAAATAAATGAACTTATTTCAGAGAAATGATTCCAGAACTCATTTGCAAAACTTTCTGTTTAAAAGGCAGTCAGTAATGTTTTCTGTGGGGCACATTCCATTATTTTTTTCAATTAGACTTTAAGCACAAGAGAACAAAACAGAGCATAGATACACTAATTTATAACCCAGTTGATTTCCTATCTGTTATTACTCTTCCCCCACATATCTTAAGAAGTTTCATCTGCATGTTTTCTTCTCCAGCCCTATTTCACTTTTCCCCATCTTCTTCCTAATTTGAGGCTTATCCATACCCCTTAGATTGGCTGCAACTACCTACTTACAAGCCAGGATACCACACAGACATCTTTTTCTATTGGGAAGACTTTTACAGAGTATACAGATTTGGAATTGTAAATGTTTGATAACCTAGTTTCATTAGAAATAATTCATTGTCAGACTACAGTTAACTTAGATGTACTTCACTATTTGTTTTCAACTGAATCTGGATTCTCCAAGGATTATAGAACAGGGCTAACAACAACAGTAGCTCTCCTAAGTACCAAGAAATAGAATTAAACAGTAACTGGATACACGATTTACCTTCCTCTGAAGCAGACTGCAAGAACTTCTCAGATGTAAAAATTTGTTTTTTCTCATCCAGAATCAGCTGCCAGAAGCCACTCAGCTTAGACTCTGACAGGAAGAGAATAGATGGCTTTTAAGGATTTATCAAAATAAGTAAGAACTTACCAGGGTACAAAAAATGCAGTGTAACTTTTTGTCCTGAAATTACTGAAGCTATTTCTAGCTTTACTTGTCTTCAGTTTAAGCTTCTCATCTCTCATTCAGAACTACAAGCATGTCTAAAAAACATCTGCCAAAAAAAAAAAAAATTCTCTAACTTACACTTGTGAAATGTAAAATCTGTTTCATCTTAATCTTTCATAGGGCAAGCCTTCCTAAAAATGAAGGAAAGGAGGAAGTTGATGTGTTTCTTTTGATAGACAGATCACATCTGGATTTTATATCCTGGCAGATGTATGAATTCAGATAGTTCTTGTCATATGCTCTAATGAAAACAGAATTCCAGTCCTGCTGTTTTCCAAAGACAGCTTGTAGGGCTACTACACAAATGACAAGCCACTAACACTTAATGCTTCAATCATGCCCTAGCATGTAAGATCTGGGTGAATTCTCTGTCAGAATGAGGAGAAATCCAAGTGAATGGACGCTGGAATTTGCAAGACCACAAAAGAGCAAGAATTCATTGCTGGCATCACCAGGAGAGATCAGAGTAAATCCTTCCCTGGTTTACCAAAGGGCAGAGCAATATACAGAAGCAATATATAGCTTAAGGAACTGCATCTCAGGCACACTGTCAAGAGAAAGTGTGATTCCTCAGAACCTGTTCCTGTTGGATTCTGATATTTTGTGATCTTACCAGATTGTCCCTCAATTACAGACATCCTGCAGATCAACAAAGCTGCAGCAACTCCTTCAGTTACCATGGGAACCTGAGTACTTTGAGATGCTGCTTTTTCTACTGTCTGGATCAGCATTGGCAGCAAATCCATTGCCTGCAATAATGTGTCACCTGAGGGGACAGAAAGAGAAATTGCAAAGCATGGTCCTCCACATGTTTCACCAAAGGTAGCAATGGTTCCTCTGTTATGCCACAAGAAGCAAACCACACACATACAGGGAAAACTGAATCTCCCAGAGTATTTGCCAATCACTACTGTGATTAAACTTTAACCAGGAAGATGGTAACCGCTTCAGCCCTTTTGTCACAGATAAAATGGTCCCATCCTAATACAAATTGCTGTTCATGGGATGCAAAAGAAAATGCCAGTTTCGTTACATAAAAGGAATGGATTCAAATCACAGAATGTCTGACTTTAAAGATTATGTTTCTCTAAGAGAGCAAAAGTAAATTCCTGGCGAGCCACAACCATCTGTTCCATCTCAAACAGTCACAAGCCAAGGAATCCCACTGATGTGCAACCCTCAGTTGCAAGGGAACTGAGCCAGTTGTTCCTGCTATTTCCAGAAGTAACACTTCACACAGTACCAAAAAGAAACAAAAGACACTGTGATTTTGTACACTGAGTATTTGCAGGTGGTGTTTTAACCATAAACCTGTAAGAGTTTACAAAATCTTTCCTAACCCACACTACTATCTACTTGTATTAAGAAGCGCAAACGTTGGTTACTTTTCTCTTAAGCTGCACTGTCAAGAGAGTTACTAACAGCTGCAGTCTTACCTTTGAAAGAGGCTAGCATGCACTGCAGGTAGGCATGCCTCACAGCTGAAGTAGAGGTTTTAAGGCTGAAGGCTTTCTTTAGCCATTCTACCATATTCTTAGGGACTTCTGTGGTGAACCGAACACACCACAGAGCCAGGACAGAGACTGCATGAACCAGCGTGCCTTCGTGCACTAGGAAGGAACACAGAGCTCACATCAGTGCAGCAAAGGCATAAAACACAGGAGCACATAAAACAGAAGGCAGGGAACGCCGCTGGGTAAGGAAGGAGAACAATGCACATGCTTCTAACAGGCATGGCGTTGTCTCCACAGGGCTGCTCATCAAAACAGTGCGATGGATTTTACAACAGCGGTCCAGAATCAGGATTTATACTGAATAACAAACCATACAAGAAAGCTCACCTGAGATGAAAGCAGCTTAGCAAACCCAAAACAAGGGTAAGAGACCTCACCTTCTTGTTGCAGGAAAGGGATGAAAAGCTCAGCCACAGTTCCAGTCAGAGCTTGGCTAGATGATCCAGAAACCGCATGGTGACTAAGGCTGCCAACCCCTGAAAGGAAAGACTTGGCTCCTTAGTTCCCAGACTACCAGCAATCGCTGCAAAATCACGTAACGGTCACATTTCAGTCTTTCTCAGACATCTCTCTTTCTTGTCACTATGTCTGAATGCCACACCCACCATGAATCAACAGTGCAGGACCCTGTCTTCGTATTTACCCACTCACCTTCCTTGCAGAAAACATTTCAGCCTGCTAGTCAACTATTTCCTTTGAACAGAACATCAAGAATTTGCATGCAGTATCCAGCACCCTCTACAACACTAACCACAGCCAATTCAGAATAACCAGGCAGGGATTCCTAAAGGCTCACATACAGAACCCTCTCACTCAGCCATCTGCTGGATTTGCTCCACTAGGGAAGGAGCTTTCTTTTAGGATCCTCACCTGAAAGGACACTCATCTTCTGTGCAACAACAGTCAGCTTCCCCTCCGAGCCTGTCAACAAGAAACAAAGAGGTGATGGCTGACTTACAGAAAGACAATGGCAATGTGCTACACCAAGCATCTTCTCTAAAGTACAAAAGCTTGCTTCATTACCCCTGATCCTGGCTGAGCAGCCTCTACCATACAAACAGTCAAAACCAACAGAAAATACACAAAACTCCTTGAAGCCAACAAACCTTTATTTACCTCTACAACTTGTCCTACAATTTACTCACCCCCTAAGATGGCAAAAAGGTGTCTGCTCAGTGATTCCACAGCCGAAGGATCACTACACTGCCGAGCCAAATTCTTTAATGCAACAACTGCTTCATCCATCAGCTGCACACTGTTGGATTTCAGATGACCTAGAAAACGATGCACAAACTAAGAGCTCCTTATCATAAACTGCATAAAATTAACAAGACAATCTTTACGCGTGGCCTGACTCAGCTTCTGGAACCTCAGGTGAACTATTTGAGTTCCAAGTTACAGTATCTTCCTCCCACCCATATAAGTCAGTCTCATCACCAGCAATCAGATTGTTATAGGTACAGACAAAGATTAATTCTGAATTCATCATTCCCTCCAGAATTAAGTACTTACTGGCCAGTCCTTTCACAATGTCCAGAGCATACTGGCTGAGATCCAGGTTCACGGATAGCAGCAAGCAAGAGATTGCTGAAGACAACAAAATTATTAACCTTATTTTTTCTAAGTGACCGATTTTAGCAATTTAATACACCCTTCCCCACAGTACACATCAAGAGCAGACAGGGTCAGTAGGGAGGAAAAACACTGAAGTTGATGTCCAATCAACAGATTAATTCAAAAGTATTCTTAGCACTCAGCTGTGAAATTCTGTCCTCAGCGCTAACAGCAGCTATCACATACCCAGACGCCTGGGATCACACCACAAATGGCACTCCTCCAACGCCAGACAATCCTGCTGCCTATGCTCACAGGCCCACAAGCAGAGTCCAGAGGGATGCACCACCCCTCACAACTCCAGAACTCTGAGGAATAACTGCTCAGTTATTGTTGACCAAGCAGCGTACAGAGATGACACTCACTTTCAATTACATTCTCAGGGCTTCGTAGCAGGGATTTCTGCAGAGTTGGCAAAACCAGGTCCTTGAATTCAGCATGAGAGACATATCGAAGAAGTGGGGAACAGCTGTCCTGCAAAGGGAACAGAGTGCTCAGTACAGCATCAGATGCTGCACAGAGGACAAAAGCATAAACAGCCCTGTAAGAGTATGTCTCACCAGCACGTGCTTCTGAGGCTTTGTCTTGCTCATAAGGATGGTCTTCATGTAGAAATCCAGAAGAGCACTCTGACAAGCAGAAACACCAACATCACAACCTACGCAGCTCTCTGCACACCATTGATAAGCCAGGCTTGACACCGTACCTCACCTTCCTCTGGAGGGCAGCCCTACCCACTAAGCAGAATCTTTGCTTCCATCCTCACGTACGATGGCTGAGCAGAGATCAGCGCTCTCTGCTGTACCCGCCAGCCCAGCACTCAAAACGCACTGACAGCTAGCTGCTGCCTTCCACTCCCGCAACCAGGGAGAAGGCAGAAGGCTGCAGTGTTGGCCATCTGTGTAAAAGCACAGGCCACAGCAAAGACCTGCATACCTGGCACCTTCTTTGTAAATCCATCCCACTGTTTTTATCAGGAGTGCACTAGTACTGCATTGATGAATAATGAAACCAGGGGCAGGTGGAAAGTACGGGCCTCACCGAAGCACCTATCCACTCCTCCCTTACGAAAAGCAATGCCACTTATTACTAAACAAAAAGCAGTATGGCAGATGTACCTTGTGGCGTTTAATTATATCAATCTCTTTCTGTGCTGTGCAAAACTGCACCACAAGTCCCAGCATTGCAGCATAGCTCTGGTTTGCTTCAAGACCAAGAATGACAGTCAGGTACTGATCCACCAGATCTTGGTTCTGATGAGAATAATACAAGCAAAGCATGTTAACACAACAGAAACTAGAATTGCTACTGAATACAGTTAGATAAAGAATGCATCACCTCTTTCCAAAGCCTGTTCAGTTTCTTCACTGCCCCAACAACTGCCTGCTTATGAGAACCTCCCAAGACTTCCAGCAGGAGTAAACACTGCACCTCCACCTGCCAAGGGAAACAGCAGAGAAAATACTCATGAACCTGCTTCTCAGAGAGCTCAAATCAAACAAGTGTCAGTGCCAGTGATTAACTCCATCTGCTTATGAAGAAGTCCTTAGGCTGTTTAAGTTCTTCAACAGACAGAATTAGGAGCTGCCACTGTTTTTATCCGATACATACCGCTTTGCAGAACTATGCATAACAGTTTTAGAAACTTTGACTTTGAAAACAACAACTGATACCAAGCTACATCTCTTCTTGAAGTGTATTCCAACTATATTCCAAGAAGTTAGGAGCACGGTTGCAGTGACAGATTGTTAAAGCAGGTAAAAAGAAAGCAAAAGGCCACTTAACACCATATGACAGAATTATCCCAGGCAAGGCAGGGAGGTGCAAGGAGCTCAAGGCAGGCACTAGCACCACCTAGTCTAGAAACACGAGTATACACCACCATGTGCAGTGCAAGTCTGCCCCGGCACAAGACTGCCCCATCTCCTGCCTTCTCCAGCAGGATGGGAGACATCAAAATACACCAGGAATCAAAGATCATCCCCTGTAAACCCAGGTTCTACCATGACGTAGTTAGTCGCATTCAGAATTATCTGCAATGTTTCAGCAAATCAAAGACATGAGAAATATTTCAGTCCCCATCTCCAAAGGGTATTTCTGCAAACCAAAAAGAACCTACCAGCTTTTTCCAGGTTTCTCCCTGTCTCTTGTCAGGCGTTGGAAAGACTGTGCGTACTAGCAGGCATGTCCAGGAGAGTGCCAGCAGGGCTGCAGATCCACTGCTCTTACTGTGGTGGAAACGGAAGGCAGGGGTAAATCTACAGCTCCTGGTGTATAACTTACACCTACTAATCCAGAACCAGCTCATCCACACTGAGCCAAAACATCTCATTACTGAAGGTATTTTATAGCAGAAAAAAACGCAGCTAAATTCTCAGTTCTTAAAAGAAATAGTTGGTGCTCATAGTGGGGTTTGCTTGTTGTGTTTCAGCTCCTGTTTAACACTCAGAACTTCTGACTGGCACAAAGGCTTAAATCTCACCTGCTGGGAATGAAAAGCCTTACTATTAGAAGGATCATTTTTGGATCTTTCCAGAGGCGTTACAGAAATGAGTTAAATACTTTGCCAACTGAGACTGCCCAAAAAGTGACTCAAGATTTCTCATCTGCTGCTCATCTTTACTGTCAGTGATTCACAGCCTTAGACTGCCAAATCATTTCTCAGCTTACGTTCCCTCCTGGCACACCGCTCAGCTCTGATTTATGCTAGCTCTCCCCTGCCTCTTCGGGTAGCAGATCCCTGAGGATCCTGCCCCACTGTGATCTCTCTCTCCTCTCAGTGAAATATGGTAGCAAGTATCCTGATGCACAAGACCAGCCATCCTGACACAGTCACCTGAAGGGTGAACACTGTATCACTGCAAACCTTTAAACCCTGATCAGGTATTTTCCTAATAAACCTCTGCTCAGCCAGGAGGCAAGAGGTGGATGGAGGAGGAGCAGGATAGCGCCCTGTAGCCTCTATCAGCCTAACAAAGCCCCAAGTCACCTTCTGGAAACGCTCCCTAACTGGGTTTTCCAGATGCTACTGGACATACAACAGCAGCATGTTCCTCAGCTGAACTCAAATTTCATTATCTTTTTATCAGTAATAATAAACTCTTGAATTCAACCAGCCAAACACAAGACAAGCCAGTAAAATCCCCTTCCCCAAACATTTTGGAGATAGTTTCTTCATGAGAGTTTATCCTCATCGCTCCAGACTTTCACATAAGTAAAACTGTAACTTGGACCAAACCCACCAGCAGTGACACCAAGAAAATCCTGCTGCTTTCACAGAAGACATGGAAGAGGTAAAAGTAAAATCTGAATAGCCATTACTAACTTTATCGCTAAATGTTTTTAACACCTCCAGCAAGCAGCAGCAAAACAATCATTCTGAAGGCAAGAATCGCTACCAGCAGGTCAGAAGCGGTTCCACACAAAGCAACTCATCGCGCACCTGGGAGCTCCAGCCTTGCCACTGATCCCTGAGGACTGCAGGGACTGCAGGAGGTTTCTCGCTGTTGCATCTGGCTGGGATTCCGCCAGCTGCTGGAGCGCCAGCTGCAGGGCTCTGCGGGATGCCGCATCGCTAGCGGGAACAAAAAACACATCTCTGAAATTATCCGTCCTGCCAGCGTTACGCATATTGTCACCCCTGCATCACAAAGGGCTCTGCTTTCTCATTTCAGCTGCTGATTTAATCCTTGCTGCTCCAAGAAATGGAGACGTTTTTGGCAGAAAGCTCCATTCCTTCCCCAGCTGACAGAAGTTACGTTGAGGCCCTCCAGCGGGTTGCAGAAGAATACCCAGGCTCTGCACAGCTTCTCTACAGTAGGCTACAATTTAATCCAGTCTAAATGCGTCCAAAAGACACGTTAGTCTTGCTTCACAAGGACAATTATATGCATTCTTCGAACTGAAGCGTGGGATGCAAGATTTAATTTCAAAACTAAAAGTGGAGCACAAAGCATTGTAAAACTTTTTAATGTCAAACCCGACTCGAGACTACTAGACGGCACCTTTCCGTGTCACGCGCATCTGCGCGGCACTGCACGGTGACGCTTCCAGGTGCTCCGCGCCTGTGTAACCAACAAACACCTTAATGCCAACAGATAAAAGTACAGCCCTCGTCCATGGATTTACTCACCGGTATCGGTGCAGAGTAAGGCAGAAGAGCTTGCAGAGGCCTTTCACTGCGCCCTCTGGAAGATCTGTAACAGATTGTATTTCACAGCGTTCCTTATAAATCACTGAGGCCTTTAATACACACAGCTCACGCTGCCACTGGGAACAGGGAACTGCTCACAACCCCCATACAGATATGAAAGCGTCTGCAAGGATCATAGTCAGAGTTCTCTCTTTATAAATTTTATGCATTTTTTAAACAACAGGCAGAACTGGAACACATGCTATTCCAGTCGCCTTCAGAAAATGACAGAAATCAAAAAGATTTTCAAAAATGTTACTTTTATTAAGACTATCTGAAGTCTTCTGTATGGGTACTCTCTCTATATATATCAAAATATTTATGTGTGTTTATAGAAATACTCCACGAATCATTACAAAACCAAGCTAAGAGTCAAAGAGAAACAGGCAATCAATACTCTGCTGAAAAACTCCTCACTGGAAGAAGCACACAGGTGAGTAACTGGAGCTCCGCGTCACAGACAAAGCCTGTGCTTTGAATTAGGAACGCACATGCTCCAAGTGCTGCCGCCCCCATGCCTCTAAAAGCTGCCCCACAGGTTTCACACAGCACAGTCCTTAAACGAAGGACTTCAACATTCTCCAGCCTGGTGACCAGAAGAGCGCTCCAATGCTTTTACCTTTCCCAGAAATGCACCTTCCCAGCTCGCTGAGGATCTCTCTCCGTTCCTTCACGCTGGCTGTGGTTACTTTCACTGCAAACCGCTTCAGTGTGTCAGAAATCTAAAAGCACACAGGCACAGGAAAAAAACATCAGACCACCTTGGGTGTCAACCTCCAGAACACAAAACCAGGACAAGCATGTCGCCTGGAGCTGCACAACCGCTTGTTGGCCAAACGTGATCATCCATGGCCTCAGCTAGCAGGGAAAGCGTCATACAAGACGCAACTCAGAAGACTCTCCCTTGACCTGAAGGATGATGGCTTTCTGCTCGCTAACCTTTGATCGTGGCACTAAGTTCATTTATTCTTCTAGAGGAGAACAGAGTGAAAGGTCGAACCAATGCCCTAGAGCTCCAGGGCCTCTGAAAGCCAAAATCCCAAGCACTTCAAGAACACAAAGGTACTTTTCAGGGGTGTGCCAACTCCTAAAGCCCACTGACCCCTTAAGTGGGACTTCTGGCTGCGGGTGGCTCATCACAGAGCTTATCCACACTTCCCACAACACAGATCTGTGGCTTTGGGCTGTCAGTGGTTGTGCAATTACTTGCACAGGACCAGGAAATGAACAGCTTGCCTTTACTCTTATCCAGAACCAGCACACACATCTCAGGGACTCTGTACGTTGGGCTCACCAGATTACATAGTTATGCCTCGCTGTAACACTCCTTCCTTGTGCTGTCAGCGGTACCCAAGGTTACCCAAGCAAAACAAACAAACAGTAACACACATCGCAAAACTGAATGCGATGTTTTCATGCCTGTGCTAATGCACTTGCTGTGAGCCAGAGGCTGCAGGCTATCGGGGCCTGGGACCGCTCACCAAGTTTGCCTCCTGTAAAGAGCTTATGGCAGTTTTCGAGTGGTATGGAGACTGCAGGCACGTTTATATTCCCAGTGACGTTTATATTCTCCTTTGGCTCCCGAAACCATTCCAGTGAACTTCAAATTTCAAAAAATAGGCAAGAGAAAAAGCATGCTCTGCGTAGCCTGAACAGGGCTCAGTCAGGATTACGCTCAGGTGTCCTCTGAACATGAACTAAAGAACAGGGCTCCAGGAAAGGCTTTTAAAAATTGCCTCTAAACTGAGCAACTCATAAGGCAAAATACACCAGATTTCCCACAGCAGTGTTCTCAGAAGTGCAGGAAACCCAGCAATCTGGGTTTGAGAAGTGCAAACTGCCTCCGCTCTTCTCAGAGGCTGCTCAGTGCAGCTTTCCCTCTGGCACGCGGGGAGGACAGTCCCTCCTGGAGGAGCAAAGGCTGCCTGGCGTCTGGAGGGCGTCCCTGGCCCAGCCACCGCCTCGCACCCTGAGCTCTCCTGAAAAGCTGCCGAAAGCAGGGCCGCAGCTCTGGCCCACGCAGGACGGTCACCGCAGACATTCGTCATCTTCAGAACCTCTGTTACCTGAGCTCGTCGCGAGCAAACTCAGATCCACCTGCATTTACTGATGCTGCTGAATCACAAGCAGGGAGATGCACAGACGAGAAAAACCTGTTAAATTATCCCGGCAACCTGCAAACTAGCGACGCACGTCGCGTGGCTCTACCTGTGGACTTCGCAGACAGCGTGCGGATGCACAGGAGCGGCACAGGCTGCAGCTCCCCAGCCAGACCCCTCTGCCTCCCGCTTTTATCGAGCGCTGGGACAACACCCGAAGTATTTCTCCCCGCCAAGAGCCCCATCCCCGCCGGGATCTGCCCCGCAAAAATCCACGGGGCCCGGGGGAGCAGCCCGGCCCCGCAGGCCCCGCTCCGCCTCCCCGCTGCCGACCGGGACCGGGCGAGACCCGAGCGG
>VXAV01000113.1:361161-403966 GCA_013399715.1 Alectura lathami
GCTGAAGGCGCGGCCCGCTGAGGGAGGCTGACGCCAGGCTGCGAGGCGGCTTCGGCGCTGCCAGCCCCGCCCTCACGGGGCGCCGAGGCAGCGGGGCAGAGGCACTCGGCGAGGAGAGGAAGGCAGCCACAGGCCCGCTCGGGCATTCCAACGCTGCGCTGCCCGCAGCTCCCTCCAGCCATGACCTGCAAGTGCTTTGGCAATCGTGGGCTAAGCCTCACGGCAACCTCACGCCCCCCACCTCAACTGCCCCCATTTTACAGATGGGGAAACTGAGGCACGGTAAGGTTCGATGACTGGCCCAGAGTTCCACAGCTAGTCAGGAACAGAGTCTGTCTCTTCTCCTTCTGTTTTGTCGCAAGACCTTTCTTCCACAGGAGAAAAGGCACCCCTTCCCACGCAGCCCTGCAGCCTTTGGGTGACTGAAGAAAAACTGAGGGCAAGCTCTGAGCTCTTCCCACCTGCAGCATCATGGTAAGACTTGCAGTAACCTCCTGGGAGCCAGGCTAGGTGATTCAAATACAGCAGTTTACAGGTTGTAATAAAAACCAAAACACACACTTCTAGGTGGCCCAGAGGAGGAAGGTGGAAAAAATAATAAAAAGCCATTCACAGTTCATCTGCCTGTGCTAGGAAAATAAAATACAAGTCACTTCCCCATATATTCCAGCCCCTCCCAACCCACCATAAAAAGAAATATTCAATGTTAGTTAGGTTTAACAAAGCATTGAGGTTACAGATGCAGTAAGCCAGCACAACTGGCACACTGCCTACAACAGCACAGCTTGAGATATAAAAGTTGCTTTCTTAAAATCACTTCAAAACAAATTTCTGTATAAGAGGATTAAAAGCAAATTAGATATGAATTCAAAATCAGTGTAGAAATCTTATCAAAGAGACGATACAGTATTCATTTTGATAGTAAAACCAAGTGTGTCACACACACCTGACCCAAGGGACTTGTTATACCAGCAACAGTCAGTATAAAAGGTTATTGCTCTAGCATCTCTCAGTAGAACATGTTTAACAAGAGCACAGGAAGGAGAAATACCAAGGACTGACAGGTCTCATTAGCAAAGAGAAGAAGAAAATATATCATGTTTGGAGCTTTTTTTTTCCTGGCTTCTTAAACCCCTCCCTCATTTTGTGACAGTCAGGCCCCAATAGATGGGAGATTTTTCAGGCCAAATAAACAGACGCACATCACATCCACTGATGGGGACGGGTGAAAAAGGCTGTGCTCCAACCTCCTGCACCTGCTTTTAAAGGGGCAACAATGCCAGCTGCCTCCTGCAGGCAACGGGGGCAGCTGCCCTGAGCAGGCCTGGTGCTGATGGAGCTGCTGGTCAGGGCTGAACCAACCTCCTGCTCCTGCGTGCTGAGAAAGGGCAGGGCATAACAAACTAGGAAAAAAAAAAAAAAAAAAAAAACACAACCCACCTTGATTCCTTTAAGGGGAAAAAAAAAAAAGTGGTATCAACTCCTTACAGTGTAATGGAACTGGAAAGACCCTTGCAGGGTCTTGTCTGCCCGTGCTGATGCTCTGATCTTTAAGTTACACATGCCTCTATGTCACACACGGCTCTAGTGAGGCAGGGTGGTGCTGAGATCACAGGGTACCCTCACTGTGCTATTGCTCAGGCTGCAAGCAAAAGCCTGAGGGAGAGGTGTCAAAACAGAGGGCTGTGTTGTCTGCAAGTGCCAGGATTTGCTCAGAGAGCTGACACAGGCTGAATCCTACTGGCAAAGACTCCTCCTGCCAGGAGAGGGCTGAGGAAAATCTCCCTGGTGG
Organism: Alectura lathami; assembly: GCA_013399715.1. Lineage (NCBI taxonomy): Eukaryota > Metazoa > Chordata > Aves > Galliformes > Megapodiidae > Alectura > Alectura lathami. The sequence goes on from VXAV01000113.1 coordinate 362,954, forward strand.
AGCCCTGGGGCTAAGCTCAGCTGTCAGTCACACACAGACACACAGGGTAACGAGGGGACTCAGCCTCTCTCTACAGAGACACAGCAAGGGCATTTCCAGTTTAATGGTCCGTCTCATCGCTGGATCTACTGCCTCTCCACAGCAGCAGGAAGCGCTGCCACCCACCCCCACCCACACCCTCCCCTGCCTGTAAGGTTTCTAAATCACAGTAATGTTCAGAGAGACAGAACTGCCAAGGGGCAGCAGAAAGATGCTTAGCTCCCATCTATGATGCCTTTAACAGAAGAGTTTGAGAAAGCAGTTCTGACAGTAGGGCTTGTCGTTCTGTTCTTTGAAGGTTCCTTTGTTGAGCTGCTTGAGGCAGAAGGCACAGACAAAGTGTTCGGGGTGGAATTTCTTGCCCATAGCAGTGATGCAGCGTCCTGTGATAGGCTTCTGGCAACCAGAGCACAGCGAGCCGCGACGCTCGTGGTAATGCACCTCGCAGTAGGGCTGCCCGTCGTGCTCGAAGAAGCTGCCATTGATGAATGGTGTGAAACATTCCTGCAGGAGGAGTAAGCAGGAGACAGATTCAGTAATAAGCTGGGGTTGTGGCAGCTCCACAAACCACCTCCACTCTGTGGCACAAGCTAGCTGTACAGCGGGCAGGGTGAACTGCTGCCTTTCAGCATCATCCTGCTGCGCACAGAACCGAACTCCTGTCCATCGAGAAGTTTCCCAGGAAAGGCTGATAGATACAGCCACAAGCACAGGAAGTAACCATGTCCCTTTCCAGCTGGCTTCCCTTGCACAAAGAAGATACAGCAAGCTACCAGACGTGTCCAGCCAGGAGCAGGAAGATCACTCCTTCCCTTAAGACAGGGAACACAGCAGCACCTTCCCCCTTTTCCCCTAATCTCAGCCCAGTTTCCCCACAACAGGAGGTAGAGGGCGGGGATCAACACAGGCATTCATACAGCAAAATGTAATCCATGTGAGCCTGGTTCCAGTGGAACAAAATGAGGCACAATTCATTTTTACAAGTGGTCTCTCCAGAACGGCTGGCATTGCAGAGCTGTGCTTTGCACAGGATCAGGATTCCACCCTGAACTACATCCACCAGGTGCACATGCATCACAACTGGGAGAAACCACTGTTCACACAGCGCCAATGATTCTGAATAGATGAGGATACACCAGCTGTGTGCTTACTGGAGTCCAGCACTCCTCATCACCCCCAGTAGCAGGCAGCTGAGGATGCAAGGCCAGAATCTGCAACAGAAGCATCCATCCTCTGTGCAGGGCTGGGGAGATTCCCCTCCTTGTGCAAGTGGCAAACAGGCAGCAGCCCATCGGGGAGCGTCAAGGATCCTGCTGCACACACTGAACACAGCAGTAAGCCCAGAGGAGGAGGCAGATCTCCAGAACCCTGGTTTTGTCAGCCCAGACACCAACCTCTTCCCCAGGGAGGACAGCAGTGTATCGCACACAGCTGGACCCCAACACATAAACAGGAGCCCAGCAAACAGCATGCAGAGCCACCAGGAGCTAAACACAACACTGAGCCAAACACAGTTTGCCTACAGCGAGTGCAAGCTCTCTCTAATGCTGGCAGTTAGTCCAACAAACAGTCTCCTCCCTCAGGCAGCAGGAAGAGTCTGCTCTGCTTTAGCAAAAACAGGAAGAGAATCCCACCTCATGTCCTGGAAGACACCAGTGCTAGCCCCGCTAACACACGCAGTGTGGCATCAGGGAAAGAAAGCAGAACTGCATGAAAGCAGCCTCAATGCTGGCACAAGCAGGGACGGCCCAGCCCGGCCCCACACAGCCAGGAGTGCCACCTTCTGGCTCTGCTCCCCACACACCGCCGCAGGGGCCAGACAGTGCTGGGCAGGCAGCGCCAACGGCGTGGCGACAGTCTGCTGGCTGCACCGCGGGAAGGGCAGCGGGACAGTGCTCTGAGCGTCACAGCAGGAACCAGCAGCTTGTGATTCTGCTGCTTCATCTGGTCTCTGCCTTTCTGTTACGCTCCAGGAATTGCTGGCTTGTATTTGCTCATCTGTTGGGGCCTTAAGAGTTAATATTTGCAAGGCTCTCTGAAATAGTGCCAAGCATGTATGGAGCCTGCCGCTATTTCACTGCCTTGCATGTTTGCCTGCACAAGGTCAGTCTCATTAGTTTACATTGTCAGATGGAGCATGGGAGGAAGATCCTCAAAATCTGATTGCTGAGGCAAGTGCTTAGAGAGAAGCTTAGCGTATAATTGTTTAAAGGTCACAAAAAACGTCTGTTTATCTGTGTGCTGCTGCAGAAGCCCATAACTGCAGCTGGGAACAGAAAGAGCAAAGCAGCTAGAAAGTTTCATGTAAACAGGCATAGGAGCAAGAAGGTGTTTGGTTACTGACATGTTTTTATCTGTGGGGCTGGCTGTCCTTCAACACCCCACAGACACCTCTTCCTGGTAAGGTACCAGATGCCTGCAGGGTGGAAAAAAGAGGGGTTGTGCAGCAACCACAAAGGACCTTGGTTTCCTTACCCGACAGACAAAGCATTCAGGGTGCCACAGGGTGTTCAAGGCAGAAATGTAATTTTCCAGGATAGCCCGGGCACAGCCTCCACACTTGGGAGCAAACATGTCGAAGTAGTCCTTGCGGCAATAGGCTTTGCCGTCCTTCTCGTGAAATCCTGCCAGAGAAGAGAGGCAAAGACCGTCAGCTCCCGACCTTCACCTATGGCCAGCCAAGCTCTGTGGGGTAACCAGTGTGGGTAGGACCACCCTTCCCCTCCCCTAACACACAGCAGGCAGCTGTTTCTCGTTCCGCTGCCCTTCCTGTCCCATGCACACGCATGCACGTGCGTACTCTTCCTCTCCAGAGGGAAGAGATTACTGGTAGCATCTTCCCTCATAAACGGCTATTTCCCCTGGAACTTCCGCCTCCAGTATTTCCTGTCATCTCTCAGGCTGGCCCCTAACAGCAGCTCTGCCTTACACACTTGTCTGCAGTTCAGGGAGGAGACAGTTCCCCCTGCATAAACCAGTAATACCTTCAGGTCCAAAGAAAGCTCCACACTGGGCACAGAAAAAGTGTTCAGGGTGCCATGTCCTGTCCAAAGCCGTCACCACTTTCTGTTCAGAAGAAGACACAAAGTATAAGTCACGTACATGGCTGCAGCATGGAGGTGAGTAAGGGGGGGCTGGGTTGGGGGAAGGACATGTTAAAGCTGATATTGACAACTGTACGCGTTAAGACAGACTGTCCTTTAGAGAGCGGAGTCAATTCTCCCCTGCCTCTGGCTCATTCAGGCTTTCCCCAAGGCACTTTTTTTTTTTTTTTTTTTTTTTAACCCAAAAGGATTTTACCCGCAGATTCCTCCCTTATACAGGGCCCATCCAGCTCCCAGGACTAGCGCTGGTGCTGTTACTGCAGGCTACCAACAGACGAGAGCTGGGGAATCATCACCAGAACCAAGTGGCATTCTGAAGGATTACAGCTTCAGTGAAGGTAGGAGGGACTAACCCACCTCATTAGTGTTAAGAACTGGACCAGGTCAAGCTGTTTCCCTTTCAGAGCCAGGGCAAAGGAAGAAGAGAAGTTCCTAAACAAACTCTTTCACCCAGGACATGTGTGGAGCTTTCAACAGCAGGGCCTGCAGCACCTTGCCAGCCCCCTAGCCCCAGCCAGGAACTCACATCAAGGATCGGCCCGTTGCAGTAGTAGCAACGAGGCGAGAAGAGGTTGTGATAGTCCTTCTCACAGTAGGGCTGGCCGTCCCGCTCAAAGAAGTTCCGCGACCCAATCTCCTCCTGGCAGTGGGTGCAGACGAAGTGCTCAGGGTGCCAGGTTTTCCCCATGGCTGTAACTACCTGTTGGGAAGACAAATTATGAAGGGCAACTCCGTCTCACTCTCCCCTAGGCCACATGACAAGATACCAGCTGGAGGTCAGCAAGAATGACAGGTTCTACTACTCAGGTGAGCCCTAGGCTGGGGTAGCATGAAAACTGAATTACCTATCATCTCAGGAGAGGGCAGTCCCTCAAGGGCAGAGTAGAGGTCACTGGAGGAGCTTACAGCGTACCTAGCCAGTGGATAAATAGAGTACTTCAGTTTCTCCAGCATCTCCAGTCTCTCAGCCTCACGAAAAAGCCCTCCCCGTTATTCCCAGCTGCAGCCCAAGACTCAGCAATGAGACAGCGCCTTCAGCTCACCTGCCCAGCAATAGGCTTCTTGCAGGCTCCACAGACACCCTTGGCAACTGTAGCTACACCCAGTTTGTTCAGGTCAGACTGGAGACTTCCCAGCATGGTGTCCAGCTGACTGCCAGGTTTGGGGGTTGTGGATGGTGGGGAGCTGCTGCCGGCTTTCCCCTGCGCCATGAACTGCAGGGAAAAGAAAACAAAGGTTGTAAGGCAAATGCTGCTGCACTTCCCAGAAAAATGCCTGCTGTTGCTGCCAGTGGCTCTTTTGTAGAGACAGGCAGGAGACCGCCAGGAGACAGCTACGCTCTCTGCAGAAGCCTGGGAGAGCCAGGATCAAGTACACACATATTCTGCCCATGCAGAGACATGCAGAGACCCTGGGACGTGAAACCGCAGAGCTGGAAACAAAGGATTTGACCTTCTTTTGCTGCACATACAGCACAAGTTACTAGCAGTTCCCAGACACTCGGTACAGTGCTCTCTAAGCCTCTGCCAAAAATCTCCCTTTACCTCATCAGTTCCTGGCCAGCTGTCAAAGCAGAGACGCCATCCAGAGGGCCCCTTCCCCGTGACCTCTGTTTCTATTGCTGCTCTCTCTAACAGAGATCCTCTCCTCTTCCACACTCCATCTCCCTTTCAGCTAGAGTGCCTCCTCCCTTCTTCCCCTTCCACCATCTGCACCACTGATGCATGCTTTTTGCCAAGTCTCCTTTGCCCCATCAGGCGGCTCTCATGCCATGCTGAAGTAAGCAAGTGGAAGCAGGAAGGAAATTCCCTTCCAGCTGCCTGTTGTTTACCTACAGAGAGGGCAGTGCATCCACAGCAGAGCCCCAGCAGACAGGGCTGCAATGAAACACTGCCACGTCTGTTGTCGGCCCTCTGGAAATGCACGGGGGTAGGGGGAAGGGGATTCAGATACTTGTCTCAGAGGCAGTTTCTGGAGCTCGCACTGCCACAGCACACACAGCTTGAAAGGCTTCCCAGAGAAGGACAGGGAGAAAAGTTTTACTTGGGTTCATAACTTAGGATAAATTATACGCTCTCTTTGGACACCAAAGCCCCCTTTGCAGGCAGACTGCAATAATGAGATACAGATTATCTGAGCTGACTCTGCACTGCAGTAGCTACTAGAGGGGCCCACAGAAGTCCCTCCTGCAGATGCTGGTCTGCAGCGTGTTTTCTCCTGCTAAGGGGTCCGATTAAAAACAGACATGAAATCCTCCCTTGTGAAGGACCCACCAGCCTGCTGCCATCAGGGCCAGCAGAGCAGGACTTGCTGAAGTGCTTCAGAGCCCCAGCAGGATTTGCCCTTCCAGCCACAGGAGGAGCTCTACTCCGTATCCTGCAGCCAGCCACACTCGCAGCCAACCACCTTACTCAGTGAGAAACGTGATTTCCATTTGTCCATGCAAAAATTCTCACAACATACATAATTTTAGCTCTTTGACACACACACACACACAGATACACACACTCCTCATTGTTCTTGCCTTGCACGCAGCACGCCTCCCACTGCAGCCTAACACAGTTTTCCCCTCCTCACTCACAGCCAGCCCCGTGACTAGCTCCCTCTCCAGTCCAGCAGTACAGAACAGCCCCAATGTCCGGAGCCTGAAACAAACCCTCAGCCACATAGCAGTTGTTCCCTGTAACCTTCTGGTAGCAAATGTCTCCAAAGCACCCCACTGCAAGGAGACCGCTCACAGGAGAGAGACAACAGGCCTCCATGTACACAGCGCCAGGCCAGAGTCCCAGGACAAAGCCAGGGCTTCCTGCACAGCACAGCAGGAGGAAGAGGGCTGGATACAGCTGAAAGAATCATATCCTCTCACTAACCAGAGGCTGAGAACATCTGCCACACACAGACAAATCATAAATACCATACGGAGAGAAAGGCGATGAGCAGAATTCAACACGTAGCAACACGGCACTTCACCCCTGCCTGCACGGACTACGTGCTCCAGCAACCCACAGATGACCTCCGTGCAGGCCCAGTGACCTGAGGACACCACAACTTCTACCTGGCCTGGTGGTCCAGCCTTCCTGACAGCTCACAGATGAAACGCCACCTGAGGGAGGATGGCTTCCACCTCCTGCACACAATGCCTGCCGTTTATCGGGGACGCCCAGCACAGCATCCACATAAATTCGTCATGCAAACGGCCACTCAGCTTCCCCCTTCACCCACGAGACGTGCCATCACTCCAGTTCAGCTAAGAGCTCTATGAGCAACAAACCATGCACCAGCAGACGTCATCCACGTTCACCATGCGGGCAGCTCTGGGAGCAGCTCACAGCACATCTGCAGCACACACATCCATCCAAAGCACACACCATGCTGAGAGGAAGCAAAGGTGGTCCTGCCTTCTCAGGGCTGGGGGGACCCAGGGGTGCACGGGCAGGCAGCAGGTTGGCACTGCGGACGAGGGGAGGAGCAGAGGTTGCCTGAAAAGTACAACAGGTCAAGATGCAGAGGCTGGCTCGCTGCTTGAGACCTGCCTGTACAAACAGCACTGGTGCACCACTGCGCTGCTCACACGGGTTGAAGCTTCCCCGCACCCCGGGGCTGCAGCCCCTCCCCAGCAGAGCGCCAGCTCCTCCCCCAGACCCACTGGCACTGTGGACAACTAGCCACGTGAGCCAGCACAGGAAGGACTGACACTGTGCCATCGTGTTTCCATTCCTCCTTCCACCTCAAGAGAGATTGTGGCAGGGAGAGTTGAGGCCTGAGTTTCAGAGCTCCCTTCATCATCTCAGAGGGAACTAAAGCCTACATAATCCCTGCTGCACAAGCAGCAGACAGGAACCACACACCCTGCAGCAGATTGTCGCACAGACATGTACTGTGCAGGGTTAGACAGGCACAGCTGGCACTGATTTGATACTGCTCATTACTCTGCTCTTTGATCAGGTGGTTCGGTGCCAGCCTTTACCTGAACATTACATCTACTGAGCTACCAATCTGGGAGCAGTGGCAAGACTAGACACTCTGCTTAAAAAATAAAATAGTAATGATAATAAAAAGTACAGAAAAAAGAATCCTGCCTGCATCTGTGGGAAGAAAGCCTCATCTTCAGTCTGACAGCCAACAGAAACAACTGTTCTGGTGCTAGGGGTCCAGGTCTGGGGAGAAGAGGAGAGCCTAGGATCTTCAGAAGGAGGAGTGCCCTCAACAGAGAGCTCCTGATAATCAGCATCAGAAGTTTCCCACTGGAAGAGAGGCTGGGGAGCCAAGCTGAAGGAAGAGGAGGAGACTGGACTAGGAGCTGAAGTAGATGGCACAAGGGAGGGCTGAGGTGGGAGGAGAGGCACAGGGCCAGGGACATGAGGGGGAGCAGCGTTAGCAGGGACTGTCTTTGCAGCTTCTTTGGAAGACTGGAGTGGGGGAGAGGCTGAAACAGAGACTGTTCTCCTTCGAGGGTGCAGGGATTCTGGAGGAAAAACCACCTAGAAAGACATGGAGGAAGAAAAGTGAATAAATCCAAAGAGGAACCAACAAGCACCTCCTGCAACAGGAAGGCTGGGCGCACAGACCAGATGACAGTGACCTTTGCTGCCCAGCGCTCTCCCTCTTGCTCTTCTGAACCAACTTGGTTCACATCAGAGCACAATTAGGAGATCAGCCTCACTGCCACGGCCAAGCGCAAGCGGGTAAGACAGAGGCCACTGCTTGTTACCATCTTTAAGGGGAAAAAGCAGCAAGGAAGCAAGGGACAGGGAAAACAGAAGGGACTAGAAAACTTGCTTCTAAGCAAGTTGTATCTGTAAGGAAGAGCACCATGTTACAGCCAGAACTTCCTGCACAGGTGCAGTACTGCGGAGAACAAAGCATGCCTCTATGACAGGCCGCCCAGCAGGGTGTTCAAACAACACCCCCATGGGTACGTGGTAGGCAATACCGGCAGATCGCTCTAACAGATACCGTTACCGGCACCCTCAGATATCACCCCAATTCTGAAACACAAACGAGCAACTGAGAGCCAGTTCCCCTTTCAGGTCAGACAAGGGTGAGCACAAAGAGTTAGTTCTTCATTTCATGTTGGTTAGGTCACTCAGACTCAGTCTGCACCTCCACAAAATGCTGTCAAGACAGAGGGACGTGCTCGAATTTCCCAGTACATGCCCTTACTTTCTACCTTCTCTACTTGCTGTCCACCATTCTGCTCTTCCCCCTGGGGTCGGGCAGTGATAACGACCCCCTCTGTCAGCCAGTCATCCCGGCTGTTCCATTCGTCCTGTTCCTGTTTAGCGACGCCCAATCTGTCCTGCAGCTCTTCAATCACGCGATCTTGGGACTTGGTCTTGTGAAATATTGCAGGACCTAGTTTACGCCTTGGAGAGAGGTCACGACTCATTGGATGCACGTTTGAGGTCTCTTTTGTCCTCCTGATTAAAGACTTAATCTAAATGACAAAGGTAATAGTATCAGCAGAGAACAGAGTAAGAGCAAGCCTCAAGATGCACAGCACAAACTCAAGCCATTACTGACAATTGCAAGCAGGAAGAGTGATGACATCTGTTCCACAATGCCAAAATTCTTCTTGGCACAGTCCAGAACAGTGACTCAGTGCAAGGAAAAACCCCGTAAGGATCATCACCGCAGCCAAAAATAACTGTCTAGAAAAGGAAGGGAAAGATTACCCAGCAGAAAGCCAAGATAGGAGGTGCAGCGCGACCACTCCACTGAGCGTTAGAGCAGCCTCAGCATCGCAAGGACACACAGCAGCCACTCTGTGTTTGCCCTTTACAGGCACAAGGCTCCTGGTCTGGTGCACAAAGCGTACATCCAGCACTGGAAGGCACATTAACAGGTCCAGCAAGAAGACCTAAAAAGGCAGAGGAGCTGCAGTCCCAAGTCAGGAACATTCTCCAGAGGAATGAATCAGCCCTTTAGGCTGATTTAGGGCTTTAGGGCTGAGCATTTGCCTTATTCCAGTTAAGGAATCTAAGTCCATTTCACAGGGCAGTCCCTACACTCTGCCATGTTCTGTGCTGCTGCCCAACATGCAGAAGAGACCACTAGACAAACAGAGGACTCCAAACCTCCGTGACATGCAGCTCTCAGTGGCGTCGCGCAGCACCGCCTGCTGTTAGTGTGGGTGAGCCCAGGTACACTCCCACCACACACAAAGCGTTAGCATGCTGTCAGGACAGCCCTCGCCAGGACTCATCCTGCTCCCACACTCATTCAGTGCCTGCCTGGCCCGAGGCAGAAATCCTCTCAATGGGTGGTTTGGAGACGCATGGCAGATCCCATTCGGCCTTCCAGTTGTTTGCAGGAGACTCTGGAGCAACTGCAGAGCTTCTGATCTGCTCGTCTTCCTGGTCTCCTCTGGCTTTGTTCAGGTTAGTAGTACCTGCCTTCCTAGGAGTTCTCTCTCTGCCCTGCCTCTTCTTGACCTCATCAGGACAGCCATCTCCTTGGATTTCACGTGGTACTTCAGCTTCTAGCTCCTGTCCTTGCTCCACAACGAAGCCCAACTGTTTTTTAGTGTCCGGGAAGACATCCCACCGATCCAGGGCCACAACAGAGGGTTCACACACAGGAAGGCTGTCATTCTTTGCGTGTACTTCTGGCACATGTTCAGACAGCTCCAGGGCCCATAGCTCATCTAAAGCTGCTTCCACGCTTTTGCCCTGAGAAGGAAGGGCTGTATTATCCCTGAATGCTCCCTGCTGATCCAGCTCTTTACCTGTCTGCCCCTTCCCTGGGCCAGTATTAGAAACTGGGACACTTGAGATTTTGGGGTCCAATCTCTGCTCTTTTTTCTCACTCTCTTTCGTCAGCTCTAGGCCCTGTGCCTTCTCCTTAGCAGATCTACACAGAAGCTCCACACTGGAAGCAGGCACAGCCTGGGAGGTCCTTCTAGAAGAGTCAGGCTTTCCGCTCAGCCTCGCCAAGCTTGCAGAGGTCATCTGCTCCCCACGAGTAGCAGAAACAGAAGAGACACGTGGAGGGGGCACGGGAACCATTTGTGGCAATGAGGGCACGCGTGGAAGAGCAGCAGAATGCCCTGAGGTAGGCCCAAGTGCAGCGTTACTGCCTTCCTCAGTGCAGAGGACCGCTGAGGGGGCAGATGTTGGCACTGCCAAGCCCCCACCATGCCTTGCAGCAGGACGTTTGGAAGGGGACAGCACTGCCACGCTGCGGGGAGTGCTGCTGGAGCCTGTATGTGCTGCACTGGGAACCGCTTCTAGGGAGGGTTCAGGAATCAGAGACACAGTGGAACTAGTCTGCAAAAAGGAGACAGAAGGAATAAGGAGAAAAGAAAAAAAAAAATGAAGATGGAAGTAAGAAATGGGGAAAAAAAGCGTGGTATAAAGCATTATAACAGTTGTGGTCTCCAAATCAAAGTGCCACGTTGATCCAGAGCCTTACATCAGAGAATAAGGAATGGGAACGAGATACCACAGGGCAGAATCAGCGTGACACTGTGCTGATCTTTGCGTGAGATCACAGGACACGAAGCTCTGCAGCCATCCAGATCCTTTTTCTCTGCCCCCCTAAGGAACACCTCACGTGTTCACCTGCAGCTGTGACCGGGCATGTGACAGCCGCCTGCCGGCCACCCGCTACAAATCCCAGCTACAAACCCCGGGATGGCTGGGCTGCGAGTAAAGGTCACATTAGCAACTTATTCGCAGTCAGTCATGTAAATTTTACATATCAAAGCTGAAAAAAAAAAGCAATCAATGAATAGAACAAACCATGACATTTTCTTCTTGATGCGCTAAGAATGCGCTGCAGTTGGCTGAGTTCATGGCAATGAAACAAAGCTCCAGGGCACACACAGCCAGAACAGCTGACATGGGCTTTGTTCTATCCACACCATTAATCTCACCTTGGCCGTGACACACACTGCATCTCAAGAAGTTTGTCAGTCACTCCATGCCCTCGGAAGCTTTACATAGATTGCCACATCAGCCTCTTCCCCTTAGGCCACAATCTCCACATTTAAATTGTAACAAAATCAGTATAAATCGTCATCCAAAACACACCCTGATAACAAGTTCTGTGTTCTCCTTGACTTAGAGGGTGCTTTGAAAAAATAAAAAATCACAGATCCTCAAAAACAAGTATTTCCAGCATACTAAAAACATACTAGCTCCAAATCAAGAGCAACGGTTGAACCCACAACGGTAACACGACAGCTCAATACAAGCACCTTGCTATGCACTACGCTGGCATCGTATTACACAGAAATGTCAGAGGCTGAAAAACCAAGTGCATTAAGTCATCTCAGTGCCTGCTGATGAGCTAGATAACCAAATCAAATGGATTCTGTACACAAAAAGAATTAGCAACTCATTAAAGTGAGCAAAACACGATAACCGGTCTGTAATGACACCTTTCACTCTGGAGAATGAGGGAAATCAAACACCAGTGCCGCCACCTCTCCCACCCCCATCTGCTGGAACTTGTACCAGCCATCAGCTCCAACTAACTACATACTGTACTTAGTTTTTCTGTCCAATTTCTTGCAACCACATACGAGTCTGGCACTTGAGCGACAGTCTTTCATCTTCCACCTTCGGGAAAGACCTCACTTCTCTCCCTTACATCCTGCCACTGGTACAGACTCGAAGTCCATTGTTACAGACCTGCTAACACCACTAGCTGGCACAAACACGGGAGGTAAAACCAAACAAAAAGGACTGAAGGGAAAGTGAAGCAACGTAGAGGACAGGAAAAAGGAAAGTAGCTGTTTAAAAGCAGCCAATAACAACATTAACAAAAGGGAAATGATCACAGAAATCATGTTGTTGGTGCAGAAGGAAAGAACTTCAGACACCATCTAAACACATGCTGAGCTTCAGAAAGCTCAACACCTTTCACAAATCCTGACTGTTCATAAATCTTAAGATCTTGCTGCATTTCAGTTTGCTTTCAGAGTTCAACCAGAAATTAAGCCAGGCAGGGGGGCAACAGTCCAGAAAGCATCTAGTCTCTGTCATGCAGTTTTTATCGGAGTTGCATGAAGAGTCTCAGGCCTTCTCCCAAGACTGCAAAGCATTTGAACACCCACACTTAGAAATGACCCCTCTTTGTACCCTGCCAAAAAAAAAAAAAAAAAAGCCTATGCTGGGGAAGGATATTCCCAGTTGCCAAGAGCTCACCAAGGAGCAAAGGCTGGTGGCAACAACCACACCCTGAGTTTGTTTTCTCAGCCCTGATAAAAGCAGCAGGGGCATGAGGCCCTGACACTCTCACTCCCACAGCATGCAGAAGGAGCAAGGCAGGGTAAGCTGCCAGCAGCGCAGCTGGGAACTCTCTCCAGCTTCACAACACTGCAATTTTTCAACTACATTGGACAATACTTGTGGGTATCCTGCACTCTACCCTAGGAACTAATATGGAAAAAAAAAGCAGCAGTAAGGTATCAGTATTTGCAGTTGGCTAAATACATACTGAACTAAGTCCAGCGAAAGCAGTGAGTAACTCCTTGATTCACACAAAATCAGGTACCTGAGTCGCAGACTGCAGACTGAACTAAATCCCAGCAAGGACAGGGCAAGCCAAGTCCCGAGGAGCATGCAGGCTCCACTCACACAGCTGGTCAACACCCTGGGTACTGCAGTGACCCCCATGACATCCACAGCACACATCAGAAGTGCTCACATGACTGCGGCACAGAGGGAGTAACAACCAGCAAAGCTGTGTTCGAATGGCCTGTGTCTTCTCAGAAAACACCACTCAGCTCTGGCCGCCTCACACCTCAGCTCGTGGTAGGAGGAGGTGGAGCTCAGCAGAGGCAAGAAACACCAAGCATCAGCAGATTCTTCCATATGAGGAGAAACTACGAGAGTCAGGGACTTTCTTAGGATTACCAAGCAGATTTGCATGTGTATGTAAGAAAGGCACACCCAAGAATGACAACATGGAGAATATATTCGATATTTGCTTCTCCACCTCTCTCAGAACAAATTTGAGTGAGTAATTCGGTAATGCTATAAGCAAACCAGCTGAAAGTAGAAAGCATGATGCAGAAAACCATCGGCAAGTTGCTCCCTTTGCTATGGGATAATTGTTATGTGCCGCTTGCAACTGACGCAGCAGTAGCAGTTCTTTTCCAACACAACAAGTTGATTTGCAAACAAGATTCTGACTAGTGTTTGCCGTCCTCCACCCCACAAGACGCTCAGTCGTTAATCCTATTTTGAGCTGAATAAGTGACACTATTTTAAAATGGAAACCTTTGAAGTTTTCAGAAGTTTGATGCAAAGGCTTTGGTGCTCATACCACGTGCCTTTAAGCCCCCTCACATGTCCTCCTCAGAGAAGCACGTCAAGGTATAAACGCACTGCAGAGGAAGGCCGTCCCACAGAACAGAGGAGCCTGGTCTCTGTCAGCGAGCAGAACGGTGTCCCATGCTCCCCCCCTTCTTGTGAAGTTGCCGCATAGGAAAATGATTCATGCTGCACTGAGCTCATCACCTTTGCCAAATGCAGACAAACTGCAGAATGAAAAGAAAAACAGACCCCAGGGCTGCCTTACCCATGCCAGTGCTGAGAATTTACTGCAGTCAAGAACCTACAGCAGCACTCAGAGTGCAAACACCACCAGGGGAAGCTTCTCAGAGCAAGGATGAGAGGTAAAGAGGACACTCAGGAGACCAGGTACGGTCAGCAGAAGCGGCCAACAGACAAGAGTCTGGGCATGGGCAGGGACAAGAAGTGTAAGTTGTCAAGATAAAGCACCTTGAAGTCAGAGAGAGACGCCATCAGCTCATCCAGTTCTCGTGTGGCTGAGGAAGCAGAGATACGGGTCTGCTGCTGACTGGCGGTGACTCGCTGGGGGCTGCTCACCTCGCCTTGGCTCACAGTGATTGCAGGGCTGACAGAAACAAATAATAATAAACAAGTGCATTCAGGCCTGGGGGAGCACTCCTTGGCTGAAATCCCACTGTCCCCCCTGAACAAGCACAGCATGGCAAGTTTCATCAGCACTGCCTACCCCAGCCTCCCCCAGATCCAGCTTCTGCAGCACACACAGGTCCTGTGTCTGCCAAGTCTGACATGACTGCGCGCACACACACGCCATCCATTAAGGAACAGACTATGACCAAACATTTATTTTGCCAGACGGTGGGTAGCTGTGATGAGCTATAAATCTCAGTTTAAAAAATGCGCTGCTAGTAACATGACTCATGTGTCTTTCATCCAGGAACAGCTGCGGCAGATAGAAGAAAAGCACCAGCATCTTCAAGTGCCTGCTTGATTTCCCACCCTTCAGACAAAGCACATCTCCTGTCTGTCACCGTGCTGCAGCATCTGCCCCTCCCCTACACTCCCTGTTCCCACTACAGCCTGCCTGACCCCACCTAAGCCTGCATCCCCCAAAACACCACTTACACTGGGCTTGGCACTGAGCTCTCCAGCTCGTCCAGCAGGCTCTCCACGCTGGGACGCACATCCTCGATCCCACGCCCGCCATTTCGCTTTGGTTTTTCTTTTGTAGGGGGTGCAGCCTTCCCTCCCACAGAGCTGCTGCTCTCTGGGATGACGTAGTGAGGTCCAGCCACACTGGGCAGTGATGGGCTTCTGCTGGTTTCATCTTTAGAACAGGGGAGCAGAAAAAGAGTCGTTCAGACACACAGGTCCAAACGTGAGGCAAGAGCAACAAGCTGCAGGAAAACCTTGTGGAATCTCCATCTTGGAGGATATACAGAATTTAAGAGCACAATGGTCTGAGGAACACGATCTAACTGTGAATCTGTGAAGTCAGAGCCAATTTTAAAGTTGGCCCAGCTCTGAGTAGGGTGCTGGACCTCAAGAGATCCCATCCGTACTAAATGAACCTTCGATCAGGGCTGGGGTCACCTCCCTCAGTAAGGATGCTGGAAGGAAGAAGTAGGCTGCTCTTTTGGGAAGCACTAAAACCAAACGGTTTGCCACTCCTTACCTGCTGGGAAGCCACCCGGGGGGTTATGTTGGACAGCATTCAGTTCCAGGAGAAGCCTGTCCAGTTCGGAGAGGTTGCTGCCCAGAGAGGTGCTGGTCATTGTGGGAGATGGTTCTGCAGACTTCTGCTTGTTCGGGAAGCTAAAGATAAAAGGGAAGCGTAAAACTTCTACTTTGAGATACAGCAGAAGGATGGAGGGAAGCATACCAGGTTCACAGAGTTTACAAAGGTGCTGTATTTTTTTCAAGCTGGGGCTTTTAGCCCTGTGGGGAAAGATGTTTGCTGTGTGAAATGGCTATCAACACAGCCGCTGTGTTCATTTTGCTTAGCCACATCTTGACAGTTCCAAAAAACAGCACTGATGGACAGAGGCTCAGATCTGAGAACTCTGCTGCACAGCCCTCTAGCAAAGGGTTAACCATCTGCAGATCCAAGATGCACAGAACAGCAGCAGAACCATTAGCTGGCATACAGGAAAATGGTTTGTTTCTGCTGACATCACACCAAGCAGCAAAAATCTCTCCTCTGAAGCAAGGGGATGCAGGGCCAGCACAGACTGGAAAAGAGGCAAAGTACAAACCTCAAGCTACCGGCAAAGAGCCAAAACCAGCAGGTTGCGTGGCAGCCTTCTACAGGCCACGAGGTCTCTTTTCAAGGGGGAATTCTAACCAATTTATAAGAATGCAATTTGAAAGCATCTTGCACTGTGTTCAGCACACAAGCCTTTAAAGAAGTTTACCTACACATGAGCGTATATAAAACACGAGCTGTAATTACTGCTTCTGCTGTGAGCAATCCCAATTAGCAGCCGTACACAGCTGCAGGGTGTTTCAAAGCAGTACCAAAACAGTACCAGTGCAGTGATTTCTACGGTAACGACAACGTGATAACAGCCTTCCTACTTTCTCCTAGTTTTACATATGGAGAAATAACTTCTAATGCTCCAGAGGTTCTCACTGGATCAAAAAGGTACTTTCCAAATCCAAAATGGGAATTTGTCTTGTGCACACACCCAGCCTTCTGCTCAGAAAGTTAATACATAACAGGCTTTAGCACTGCGATACCTGTAACACTGGTGACAATTATGAAATCCCATGCAGGGAGTTATCATCTTCCTCTTCAGATTGAAAACGAAGTCCACACACGCCATCTGAGGAGGGCATACCTCATCCTGGCCTAAGCACACAAGCTGCGATCCACACAAGAACCTGGCCATACCTGGTTCATGCCCTACAGGAGGATTTAGGGCCGCAATTATCTCTGTTTTATACCAATTGCATGCAGCCCTCTGAAAAACTGCAGTTACTGCCTCCATCGGGCCATCTCTGATAGGCCTGGTTCTGGTTGCAAGCAACTTCCTGCTCAGCAACAGGGACAAGATACCTGTAGACGTGTTCCTCCTCACTGGCACGGGGAGAAGGAGAGCTGAGCCCGTCTCTAGGAACAGAGGCACTGGAGCTTTTGGCACTAGAGCTGTATATAGGAGACTGGGACTGAGGCTGTGGAAATGAAAATTGCATTACCAAAAGAGAATGCAACAAAAATACACACACTGCATCGTAACTCATACACCGCAGGAGAAAGCCCAGCAGCACAAAGGCTGTTACAGGCCAGCCCTGCCCCCATGCTGAGCTAACACCAGGAACAACTGCTCTCCGCTTGCCTCAGATTTGCCTGTGAGTCGCAGACCTGTGCTGGAAAGCCCCAGCCTGCCTTCCACAGGCTACAAGTCAGCTGACCAACACTCATCTCACCACACCTCCCAAGTTCTCTGCCATTTGCTCAGACTGGTTAGCTCTATTATCCCCAACCCCCTCCCATTCCCCCCCCATGTTTTCATCCCAACTCATCCTCGTTTCTTGCTGTTCCCTCCCCTCATCCACTCCCTTGAGATGCACTGCACCAACAAAACACGCGTGCACCTTCCCCACCTCCGCCAGCCCACGCTCACTTACTTGCTGGTATCTGGATCCGCTGGGCTGCCACTGGTCTAGGGGGTCAATCACAGTGCCATTGAGGGCCTCGCTGGAGGGTGGCGGGGGCACTGGCGGCGGCACAGCGATCTCCTGGTACGTGTGGTTTCCAGTTGGGTAGGAGTAAGGCGTTTCCTCCGTTAGGAACACTGGTCGTTTGGAGATATGCGATGTGGTGGATTCCAGGTCTGCCAGTAAGGCGTCTGCAGGAAAGAAAAGAAAAGAAAAATACAGAAAAAAAAAGTGAAATCCTGGATAACAGCTTCTTCCATCTCATTCAGGATGTCCACATCAGAATGTCTTCGGGAAGAGTTTTAATCTAGGGTGATCTACTAAATGCCCTGTAAAATGCTGCTGCAGCCCAGGGCTTCTAGTACAAAGAAAATATCAACAGCCGTCAGAAAAACTGTGTCAGCCTCAGATTTTTGTCTTAACTGGAAAACCGCCCACCAGCAGGGACCCGCAGTCTCACTCTGTGTGCCCTGCAGAAGAGCAGTCTAGGAGAAACCTGCCTACAGATCAGCTCGCAACAGGATATTGACACAGGCTAATTACAGGCCCCACATCATCACAGAGTCATTTAACGTGGCCGCAGGCACTGCTTTCTGCAGGAAACAAGATCTCGGGAGGGGTTTTCTCCAGAGTTTAAGGCACTGCAAGAAGCGTGCAACTTTCAGATTAGTCTGTCGGTGTGGCACAAGGACTACGTGCTCCAGCCTTCCTAAGAAAAATACCCTGGACGCATCACAGAAACAGTTAACACGTTTCCAGAGCCTGCCAGGTCAATGCAATTCCTTCTCCTGGAAACAATTCTCAACTTGCTGGGTGGAGCCTGCTCACAGATTCCTGAAGAGAAGCAAAAACTTCCATCCGCTAGAAACACCGGCACTCGCGCCAGGCAGAGGAACCCACATCACAAGGTTAGCACCTCTCAGAAAATCTTACAGCAGGAAAAACACGCTCCCTCAACAACAGGACAAGAAACCCACCTTGCACCCTCCTGGATTTCCTCCTGCAAACTATCCTCTGCCTGTTCCAAGCCTTGCACTCCTCTGCGGTGACTCACAGGCGAATCCCAACTCGTTGGGCCTTCTGTCCTGTGATCCCACCCCACCGAGCCGACTGCAGTCCAGGGCGGCGGAAACTCCAGCAAGCAACCGCAGCTCTGCGCCGCACGCGCTCCTACGGAAAGCCTGGCTGGCCGCGTGCCCAGCTCTCCAGTGGGCAGCAAGCTGTAGCGCACACCTCCTTACGGCTAACAGAGAGGAGCTGGGTCGCTGGGGACAGCAGCACTCTCCATCACCAGAGCGTCAGGACGTACCTGGCAGGACCCCTCAGCGATGCGGACTTCAGCCAGACACCAGTAACGCGACGTCGGCAAACCTGGAAGCCCCCTTGCCAGCGCTGAGCCTCCCTTCCCACGGCAGCAGACCCAAGCGTCTCGGAGCAGTCTCAGTGTGCAGGAGCTGCCCTTCTCCTCCAGCACACCACAGGTAACTCGACACTCAGGTTTCGGGTCTGAGGACTGAGCCCAAGCAGAGGGATCCGGCAGCCTCCTCCAGGCAGAGTGACAAGGAGCTGAAGTTACCATGTGGCACCAGAGCAGCAGCTGAGCCAGCTCGCCCTAATGGCTGCCTACCAGCTCCAAGGGGCTGGCACCTGCCAGCTCAAAGCCGCTTCCGGAGCGCAGCAGCCCACACCAGCCACTACACTTAGCAACCCTCCAAAAAATATATTAAAGGGTCAAATGGAGGACAGCGCTATTGCATTACAAGACAAGAGGGTTCTGCTTTTATATTCACTCTTACACAAACTAAAGCATCATAAAGGAAAAGAAAAAAATGAGCAATTCTGCCCTCAGAGAACAAAATACAGCCATTAGCAAGTTAAATACTGCGTTAAATCTGTACACTTCAATTCAGCCAAGATGCTCCAAGTCATTTAAGCCACAGACATCTTCCTAGGGGGACCAAAATGCCCCAGAAGCAGATTCTCTGAAGGGATACAAGCTTGCAGCAGCTGGGGAAAAATGAGTTTAATCTTCCTTTTAAGCAAAAGAACAGCTGGTGGATTCCAGAGCGAAAGGCACATACCTCGCGGGAAGTGCTGAAGAGCTGCAATTCCTTCAACCAGGCAGGTCCTGTGACTGGAGGTTTCGTGCACACAACCTCCAACAGAAGTGCTACCCAAGAAGGTGTGGTTTTTGCTTCTCCCCACCAATGACAAAGGCAAACCAAACTCTACCAGGAAGTAAAAATCCCATGAGGGTGCATGGCTCCTCCAGCCCTGTACGAGGACCCAAGACATTTTTCCACTCTCCACCCCAGCCCTCCCTGCAGGAGGGAGGGATGTAACCATCTCACCACAAAACTCACCTCCTCAGCTCAGCACCCTTTGCTGAATGATCCCTCAGACGGAAATCCAGCACTTTTCACTAAGGGCACTGAAGTGAGCCTGGCTAAATTTCGTGGCTTACTCTGACAAGTCTGCAGAAGAGGGGTCTAGCAATACCAGGAGCACTCTGCTCCCAGGCTGCGAAGGAGTTAAGGAGAAGACATTGCAGTTTAATGATTAACTTCCCCCATGCCCTCCCCCCTCCTGACTTGAGCAAACAAGGCAGAGCTGAGGAACAGGAAGCGGAGGGAGGAGAAGAGGCTGGAGAGGAATCACTGGGTTACTCAGACGGCACTCAACTTCCCGACTGATGCTGCGGCAGCTGCAGGAACGCACCAGCCCACGCGCCGGGGCAGGGACGGAGCAGGACGGGGGCGTCACAGCAGGATGGGGAGATCAGCATGCACACCCTACGCCCCCTGTGGCACAGGGCTCCCCTCTCTTCTCCTTGCTCACCCCGTGTTCTGCTGAGCCACCCTCCCTCACGCCGACCTGCTCGGCATGCCCAGAGCCTGGTCACTCCTCCCTGAGCTCGCCACCACGACAGAGGGAAGCTCTTCTCCATCCCCATTTCTGCTTCCAGCCACGTGCACCCTTTTCAGGACCAATTCCATCAGCAAGCGCAGCTCCTGACGTGTTGCAGGGCTAGGGAGCTGTACCCATTTGGTGGATCCAACAGAAGCACCCTGAGGAGGGCAGGGGTGAGAGTGGTGGTGGGACCCTGCGGGAGGAGCTGTCAGTGTTCCTGCCTGAGGCAACCATTCAAAACCACCGAGAGGATTAACATCTTGATTTCCAGGCAGCGTAACACCCCAAGGAGCCCCAAAGCCCTGTGCATTCAGTTAGTGTGAAAAAATGTGTGCAATTCCTATCAGGACAGAATATGAGATAAGAGAAGGGGCAAAGAAGGGAGTTTTATCAAAGGAAGAAAGACCCATTGCTCTCTTTCTTTCTTCCACAAAAGAGACCACAGGGACCAGACAGCCCCAACCTGACGGACTGTAACAAAAGTGCTGCGCCTTGTGCAGTGCTGTCACTGCAGCGACTGCTCCATAAATAGAAATATTAAATTCTTAAACAGAAATATTAAAGGCTCCATCGATTTCTTGGGTAATGAAGTGTTCCCTCCCAAGGCGACTCCTGCGGTACAGGGCTGCAGGAGGCGTAAATCAGCCGGTTAACCCCACTCAGCCACACGCAGCATCTGCCCGGAGCACCCGCATGGAGCAGGGCAGCACAGCTCCAGCCGTCAGAGGGCACCACCACATCCCCGCAAGGACGGAGCGGTGACACCGGGCAGCAGCGGCTGGCCTGGCAGTAACCACGCCTCACTTGGTCACTCCACAGTCGGGGAGGGACCTGTCCCTATTTCAGGCACACAGGGACCTTCTGCCGGTGCCACGGGTGCCGCACAGTGCTGCGGAGCAGGGCGTGGAGGAGCGAGGGATGCTCACTTACAGCCCGGCCACTCCCGCGTGGCCGTTGCGGTCGCGCAGCCCCACCTCGCCACGCTGTGCACCTCGGTGTGCTCTGCTGGCTCGGGTGGCTCAGCCAACCACCCCGCAAAGCGGTCTGCAGGCATGAGGCAGGCACAGAAGAAGAGTTCTCTCCCCTCCACCAAGGGACCCAAGACTTACACGCTCAAGAGAAATCCCACTCAGGCCAGTGGGCTGCTCAGACCACATCCTGCCCGCTACGGGAGGACATCTGTGTTCGTACTGAAGTGGCTTTTTGGTAGTTTCCTGTGGAGGAGGGACAGTGAAAGAGCGATACCACATTTGATACCTCTGTTACCAAGACATCTGTTGGTCTGGGCGCGTTACTTTGCCCCTCCCTTTTGCAAAAAAGTCATTGTTATGTACAGGCTTCTTGGGATTTGGGCCTTCAAATCCCACACACAGCTCTGCCGATGCATTAGATATGGATGAGTGGCTTTTAATACCGGCTGCATTGCTTCCAGCACCTGTCAAAACTCTGCTAGTCACTTCGGCTGGGACAGTAACTCCAATCACAGCATGCTCAGCACAGCACAGCTGTCTGCAGAGCCAGAGGATGGAGGAAAAGGTAGCTGATGTCCAATGCACTGAATTGCTCAGAAAAATCCCTTTTACCAGGATGATCAGCAAAGAGCAAAACACCACCTCGATGGAAGTCCCATTCACCACTTCAAGCTGCACTGAGAAGAGCAATCACCCCCAAGGGAGGCGATACAGCCCCACGTCGCTGCGCTACCTCCTGCGCACCCCTCTGCCAGCCCCAGCTCACATTCCTGGGGCATTCCTGGGGCTCGCTGCGTGTCAGCGCCCGCCGCCCTGCGAACGCACCCTCCCGCGGCAGGGGCGGCCTCGTGTGCAGCCGCAGGGGTGCATTCCTCAGCTCTGCCTGATAAGAGCAGCAGTGGCAGACTAGGGGTGACAACACCGCTCCGAGGACGAGAACAGAAACGGAAAGCACAGTGCACCCTTTGTACAGATAGATGCACACCGCAACCCCCTTCTCTATAAACCTGAGCTGTGCTCAGCCCCATTTAATAGATACAGGCAAGTTATCAAAAAAGACATTTACATGTGCATCGAAGCATGCTCTTTGTTCACTCCCCTCTCCCTGTGCCTTCCGTGCACGTCAAAAATGCTCCCAGATTAAGGTGGCACACGGAAGCAGAACTGGCTCTGGAAAAGCCGATGTGACAGGCATTGATGAATTCACCTTGCCAATCAGCAACACATCGCTTTTTAAAGCTATTTTTTCCTCAAGCAGAAAATTGTTTTCCACTGCTCATAAGCAGGTTAGGATGTTTACTTTTCAAGTGAGGCAATTCGTCCTACTTGTTGTCACTACCCAGTGACACCCATATCAAACTGAGGTAAAAATAAGTGAGAAAAAAAAAAAAAAAAACCTGTCAGCTGACAGAAAAGGTGTTAGCAGTCAGACACACGCATCCCTGCACGCACTTCACTCTCAGCCACAGCGTATCTGCGAACTCTTTGCTAACTTTTCTGAAAGCAAAAATAACTAAACATGAGAATTAATAGGCAAAAGCAAATTTACATGAAGGAGAAGCCTTCTGCTGCTGAGTGTCCAGCACAACCGCGGGCTGCGAGAGGGCTGGAACCACAGCAAACTCAGCACAAAGATGACAGCATTAGTGCCACCAGAGAGAAACTACCTCAGCTCTCCATACGGAGTTGATTTCTCTCGACGGCTGAGGACGAGCTCCTAAGCCATGCTGACACTGCAAGTCAGAGCATTATCAACGCAGTCAGCAGACCAAAAGGGTGGTGGTCAAATTTTCTCCATCTCATGTGCTGGGGAGGAAATGGAAGCACAGCTGAGGCGAGATACCTCAAATGCCCCAGGTATCAGCCCTTCCTTTCCAGCAGCTGAAAGCCACATCTGCGCACCCCTCAAACCGCGCGCTGCCTGCGGCTCCGCTTCCAGCATGGGGCGTCTGGAAAGCGAGCGACGCTGCAGACGGGGTTCCTCACCCAGCCGTCACACCGAGCAACGCCCGCAGCGCCGCTGCTGCCACGTGTCCCTGACAGCACGGGCACGCTGAGAAACCAGGAGGAGATGCTGAGCACAGACTGCAGCGCTTCCTCCCACACAGCGCAGAGAACAGGCGGCTGCACCGCTCCCACTCTTCCCCGCGCCCCGTATACCCCAGCAGCTGGAACCACTACAGCCTTTCCTGGTTTGAGCATCAGAAGTTTTGCCGCTGACCTGGCAAACAGAGATAGAAAGCAAAAATGCTGCAAGGGCTGGTCTAAGCGAGGACATGGACTTCATGTGATAATCGTGTCTCACTCGGCACAAGACAAACCGCAGGCCCCCCGTCTGGGGAACAACAAGCCGCTCTCCTGCCGCTTCTAATAGCTGCAAGATGCTGAATTCAGATTCTTTACTTCTGCTGTTGCCCCAAGAGAATGAGGGGAACTGCACCTTCAGAACTGAACCCTGAGCTCCCAAACTCATCTGAGCAGGCTCTTCACAAAGTTTTCAACTCCAAACTTCAAAAATCTCAAGTTCAAATCAATCTTCTCCCCCCAGCTCCAGCAGCGCCAGCTCACATACAGGGACACAGCTCAGGGCGGTAACCCAACCCCTGGCCAGGCAGTTTTACACTGTGAGTAACTGCAGAGGAATGGGGAGCTTGGGTATATTTATCCGATTAAACGACCTTTCAGAAGGAACATTTGCAACGCTCAAGGAGCTGCACCCCGAAGGCTTGCTGGAGCCTTGCTAGAGGACTTGTCACTGTTTTCAAGTGTGAAGCTGGAAGTGGTGGGAGCCCCAGAAAAGCAGCACTGGTGGCAGAAATCTCCTTTCTAATGGCAGATCCAACTTAGTAAAGTAGAAGAGAATTATCAGAAATAGGAAAAAACATGAACAGGTGATCACAGGCATCAACTTCCAGGTGAAAGAAATGTAATAACATGTTCTTACGGCATTATGTCCTAACTGGTATTTATAAATGCAAAAAAAAAAAAAAAAAAAGATCAGAAACTACAAAAGCGACAAAATTCAAGATTACATTCAGAATGAGACCTGAAAAACCAGGAGCGCAGATGCTCTTAAAATCCTGAAGTTCACTGGCTCATGTGAGCAGAAAGCACGTACAACAGGTTGCTTACCCACTAAAACATTTTCATAAGAAAACATTGGAAAGTTGTCCAAGAATTAACCATAACACCGAGCAGGTGGTTAGCATACCAGCTCTGAGCTCTCCTGGCAAGCAGGGACAGATTGTTGTTGAAGACAGAAAAATTCACGGCACAAGGGACAAGTCATTTGCCAGACCTAACAACTGTGGGACTGCCAGCGCCGAGCAGCCACTGGTATTTTTACACCACACTGTCTGGACCTGCCCAGACGAAGTTCAGCTGACACGGTCACCAAACCACTCGGCTACTTTTTTAATGCAGGCCAGTGTCTGATGTTCATTCCAAGCCTTGCACTTTCTCATCATCAAGGGATTGGAGGAAGTCGTGCCTGGGACCCCAGACATTGCTTAATAGCAGGGGCGTCTGGAGCGGCACCAGCCTGTGGCACGGCCGGCTCCAACAGAGGACAAGAGGTGCGAAAATCCCCGAATGTTTGCTCTCCTCTGAAACGAACGTTGCCCCTTAGAATAAGCAAGACTATGCACTTGTAGCACTGATTGCCAAAATTAAGCAGGTGCTTCTGAAAAGCTGGACAGCAAAGGCATCCACTAAGTCACCAAGAACTCACCTCACGGCAGAGGGAACTGCTTTGGGCAGTTCTGTCCCGTCTATGCCACGACTGCCACGCAGAGAGCCAAACCAGCTAGCTTCCCCCAGCCCAGCAGCCCACGCACCCAGCCCTGACCACTGCCACCAAACGTTTAAACGACGACAAGACACTGCCCTGCGATGTGGTCTATGCAATCAGCTGCAGCAACGACTGTGGCTTCCTGTCCCAACCGCTGAGACCCAAGTCAGAGATTTTATCCCACGGCTTGTAGCCAGCTAACTAACACGCACCGCTACCGCCCCAAGCACAGGGTTGCAGGAGTGTGCAAATACAAATGCAGTGGGATGAGCTCAAGCCCCGTGGGTGCTGCAGCTGCCACAGGGCTGGCACCAGGGCACGCTGCTCACACAGGGAAGGGGTGCAGCGACCGCCCCTTCCCCAGCACGCAGACCACGCTGCCCCTGGAGCTCACCCTGCCCACAGCCAGACACTTCCCAAACCAACCTACCTTCGTAACCCAGCAGCAGTTACCCTTTTTAAACTCACTGCCTTTCTTGGATGCATAGCCCCTAGCCACTCTACAACTTGAGCAGTTCTTAGAAAACATTTGAAGGAGAATGATGCCAGAATTCAGCCCTTCTCTAAACTGTCAGAATAAAACGTCTGCTCGAGACAAGAAATACTGCATCTCCACCTCTGAAACTCAGGCCAGAACACAAACTGAAATCCAGCTCCATCCAGTCAAGAGAAATCACCCGTCCTCCCTGCCAGTTCCCAGCTCTGTGTCTCTGATGCAGACCACACAAACTGCAGCCTGAAGAGGGAACAATCAGCAGACAAACTCAAACGCTCTTAAATTCCGGAGGCATCCCTCCCCACTAGCAGCCACGTCCACCTGAGCCGACACTGGCATTTCGTTCTGGCTTTGCAGCCCCAGAGTCATGCAGCTCAGCCAGCAGGGCTGCACGCTTAAGCATTAGCTTTTGACACAGGCTGCTCCTTGCCACAGAACTTTGAAGAAAAGCCAACTCAGCATGCTACAAAAACCCAAGAGAGGGCATTAAGTGAGCTTACACCTTCCACAGGATCCCTCTGAGGGGCAGGGGCGAGAGAGCTATGTGTGCAAGTGCTGGGAAAACACACAGGTCAGCACAAGGTCCTTCCTGGAACCGCAACACCACCTCGCTTGGAATTAACGCCGGCACTTCGCTGCACCGCGTGAGAGCCGGTAACCTCGGCAATGGGGCAGCGTCAGCTTGCCAGCATCACGAGGGCAGCCAGTTCTTGTGCAACCAGCCGTGAGGCTTTCAAGGGCACGGGCACTGCAGGAAGGCAGCTACCAGCCTGGCACCAGAAGCCCCAGGGAACCGTGGCCCCCTTCCTCGAGGGAGCGGCTCCAACCCACCTCTTGCACCTCTGATGCAACGGGCTGGGAAAGCCTTCCAGCGCTGGCTCGGCTCGCACCGCGGGTTGGCAGGAAGGTAACCTAACCTCCACCAGACCCACAGGGCGTGGGATCATCATCGCAGCGTGCAGGCTGACAGACAGACACTGAGACTGCCTTGAAGACCTGAGTCAGCATAGTTTTCTGGATGAAACAACACAAATCCACAGCGCACCCTGGCCTACAGTCCAGGCTGTGAGAAGGAACCACAAAAGATTTTCCTGCAGGAACAGAATTTTTCCATTTAGCTCTTGAACACTAGATTAGACTCCAGCTCAGGCTGAGGGAAACAAACCACCACCTACAAGAGGAACGCACAGTCATTCTGCTTTCCTCCAACTTCCCTAGAAAAACCTTCACACCCTTTCTGCTATCTCAGAACAGCTCATGAGGGGGTTTCACATCACCTCAAACACTTTGAAGACATTTTTGTCCCACACAACCTGACACAAATGACACAGGCTTACCCACGAGACTTTTCAAACCCTTGAAAATACTACACTTAAACAGAACCAGCCAGACTGTGTGCGTGGCTGCCAGGTCTCAGAGTCAGAGAAACAACCACAGCGTCAGAGGGAAACACTCCTCAAACTACGTTTGTTGAGCATCCTCACTCTGCAAGTGATTTAAGCGCCATCGCCTTTCAGAAGGGATGTAATTGATGCTCCAGGGAAAAAAGAAAAAAAAAAAGAGTGGGAAGATCACCAGACCAACATCCAAAAGGAAATACGGTTTTGTTTCCTGTATGTCACTGGAACAGAACCTATTTCAGCCAGCAAGGGCAGCCTTTGCAAGTTCTTCTCATTATCCTAGCTCTCCACTCCGTGGCTGTGGCTATCACATTAGGAAGCTGTCAACAGAAACACCAGGCGCAACAATCTCTCACTGGCTTTGGTGATTTAAAGACAGCTACAGTAAAGCAAGGCTGTACAAACTGAGCCTAAGCCGGCTGTTGTGTTCTTCGTGTGCTGCCTCCAGAGGGGAGTGCTTGAGCTCACCAGCAGCACTGCCACATCTCTGGTTTCAGAGCCTGCTCCCACCCGAAGGTGTGTCCTCCTATTTTTTTCTCACTTCCAGAAAGTTCTGGTGGGGGTGGGAGGGAAGAGCTATTTCCTGTCACACACAGCATCCTCTTTTTTAATAGCAGGGTTTTCCCCACGCTTGAAGTGGAAAGAGACATCTTATATTTGCTTCTCTCTGTTTAAATTTATAGTCCTGAGCAGCAAACTCAGCTCATCCCGCGAAAAAACACCCTTTGCTAAGGCCTCGTGCCTTAAACTGAGCTCACGCTCCCACTTACTAGACAGACGAATGTTTTCAGTCTCACAGCTACCAGGGCTGCTGGGAGCGCCAGATCCCCAGCTACACAAGCCTTGAATGCCTCTGCAGAGCAGCTCACAGACAGACAGCCCACAGTTGGGGGAAGCCAAAAGAGAAAATAATCCCTTGCGCGGTTCTTTCCCATCTTGGTTCACTGCACTCTTACGCTGAATCCTAAACAACAGGAAACAATTACCAAAAATGGACAAGATTAGTCAAAAAATTCTTCTACCGCCCTAAGAACAGTCTTCATGAGAATGAGGAAAAGTTTGGAAAGAGCTTGCCAGTCACAGCTCCAGCACATCCTGTGACGCAGCAGGCAGAGCCAGCCTCATCACCTGCACGCTGGCTGGGAGCACAAAGCCGGGCTCTGGCGCGCTGAAGAGGGAAGCTGCGGATTGCACAAGAGAAGGCTGTGGTACGTAGAACACGTCACAGCAATCTGACCAGATTTCGCTCAGGACTCGAACCCATGACCGCCAATGATTCAGACGGTCATGGTTAAACACCACAGCCCCCGGTGCCTGTCCTGCCCACGCATTGCAGCGCTAACAGCTCATGTAGAAGCCATTTGCAGCCACATTTTTCAGTTACAGCTCCACACCTTGAACCTAAACCTCCAAGTATTCCATTTACATTGATACAACAGGCTGCGACTTGCAGCAACTATAAGCAGAAAAGTCTGCAGCCACAAACTTGGTGAGCACAAATCAGAACCCCTATCACAACATTCAGACCCCCCCGACAGCAAGAGAAATCATCTGCCTTGCAGGACTGGCGAACCGATAAGCAGCAGTGGTCAGCCCAATGTAACATGGCAAGTCCGTGTTAAATCAGAATAGAAAGCCAGTCTGCCTCTCGGGCCTGTACTAAAAATACTGAAGCTGGAATTTCTCAGGCCTGTTCTGTCGCCTGCTATGAACTCTGCCTGCTACCAAGGCCTCTGTCAGAACCCTCTGCTTCTGGAAGCAAATGAACTGATGCTCCTACAGGCAGTCACAGTTAGACCCCCTGAAAGATTAAGAGAAGCAACAGTCTGCCCAAATTAGAGAGTCTCAGTCTCAAACTACCGAACTGGAAGCAGCCTTGGTCTCGAGGAGGGTAAGCAGTCCTCCCCGAGCACAGCTCTCCTTGTGCAAGATCTATTTGTGATCTGCCTGAGAGCAAACAGATCCCCAGCTTCCAGGAAGCCCCAGACAAAGGCGTTAGCTAGCAGCCAGCGCTGACCCGCTGCCGGCAGGAAGGCAAGTTGGCTCAGCCAGAACCGAAGGACATCAGCTCTGCTAAAACACAGCAACCTGAACAGGGTGAACCCGCTGCTGCCTGGGTTCAGGGGGAACAGATCGGAACGAGCGTACGTGCTTCGCACAAGCGATGAAGTAGCTGCTGCCAGCTCAGGACTGACCTAGGCTGGATTTCAGCCAGCATTCTGGGTGGAAAAATGTTTAAGAAAAATTAATCACCAATGCACTGACATTTCAGTCCTCTATCTACCCCTATGCATGCAAAAGAGCAAGTAAAGCTTTCCCATGCACGTCACAGGAATTTTTATTTGCCGCTGGTTTCCTTCAGAAAGTTTCTAGAAGCATCCAACAAGATCTGCTCTCCTCTGCCAAAACAGAAAAATGTATGTTCATGAAAACCAAACAAGCGGACACAGAACTGACCCCTCAGGGACAATTTCCCAGGGCCAAGGCCTCCGATCAAAATACCAGCTCCCTTGTACTCCTACAGGAAGAGGGGCTCAGCCAAGGCAGCTATCTGAGGAACCAGACCCTTCCTGCTACATCAGCACGCAGCCACTCTGCAGGCGGTGGGTCAAACGCGCAGCGCACGCTGCCATTTTACAGACATCCAGCCAGTCCTGCACAGAGGGGATCTCCATTAAACGGAGCAGGGAGTCCAAGGGTGGGGATCGAAATGTCGGGAAACAAACCACTGGATTTTACAGCACAGCCCTGCTAAAGGGAGTAAAGGGAAGCTCGGGGCTCGAGACACCTCCAGCCCTCACCTGATCAGTCAGGCAAACGCTCACCGCAAAGAGTGGGCAGCAAGAGCACCATGGCGCTGGGAACTCAGCGCTGCTCTCTTCAAGCCAGATATACCAGGCTGATGCCATGTAATTCATATATTGCCAAAAGTCAGTTTGCTCTCCCTCTGCAGAGGAAGGAAAGAATCCCACTACCTAGCATTCTCCTTCCCACGTGTTGCTGCCAGGAACAAACACTGCACAACTCCTCCAGCAGAACAGCTTTCTTCCTCCTGAGAGAAACTGCGCTCTCTCACAGCCTGGACTGGGCAAACTGTGCTCAGGCCTTTCTGGAGAACAGACGGGCAAAGAACTGCACTGACTACAAGGACAGCAGATAAGAGTGAAACAAACTCCCATCACTTGTGTGCCAGACACTGCTCCCCAGCCTGCAGGATCCAGAGAAAACCACCAAGAGCAGAGGTGCGTGGCATCCGGCTGCTGCCCAGCAACCCCCCACATGCCCGCTGAAAGGAGGGTAGGCATTTAATGGCATTTTTTAAGCCCTGGGTGGACTGCATTTGCTTGAGATTTGCATAACTGTCAGCAGTCAGATCTGCCTCGAACTGAAAATTGTTACAAGCAGCACTGAAGCTACAGCACATGCTAATCCAGCAGAGGATAACTCTTCTGAGCAGAGTCTAACTCCTAGCCTGGTGCCACAAGCAGCGGCAGATCAGAACAGGTTGAAAAGAGCAGGGGATTCCAGTTCTTTGGGCAGCAGCAACCCTCATCTGCTCACGCTTCAGGGCCCTTGGGTGGAAAGGACAGGTTGGTAAGTTTGACCATTTAACGGGACGCATCACCACAGCTGGGGAGTGCTCACCACCTGCAGATCACAGTTTGCTGATTCTACTCAGCTGCAGAAGGAAAACAGGTTACTTCAGGCTGTACAGGGGAACCGAGTACAAGAGTTCCAGGGGACAGTGAGCACCACAGAGCTAAGGAGACAGTTTCACAAGATGCAGAAAGGTGAATTAACAGCTCAACACAGCCGAAAGTGGAGAGGTTTTACTCTCTCTTCCAGACCTGTGCTGCTGCCACTTCTGTTGGCTCTTACAAGACCTCTCCATGAACCAATTTAACTGAATATCCACCCAGCCCAAAAATAAATGCATAAATAAACAGACTGTTTCTTCTGAACTAGAAAATTGAGGTGAGCACAGCAGTCAGCAAAAAGGAAGGGGTATGCCCACAGCCAGAGGAGGCAGCAGAAGAAAGGCACAGGAGACAAGTGGAAGTCAAATATCCAGCAGCAGCAAGGCATTGCACAGGCTCAGCTGCCTGCAGGACCGCTTCAGAGCCTGCCTCCCACTGCACCTCGTTCAGCTGAAGAGTATGATGGTATCCATCTGCACACGTGACAGCGTTGGACACAGCCAGAGACAGAATACTGTTGGAGCTTGCACATCCTAACTTCATTATCTGCCTTTTTCAAAGGACCAGAAACAGGAAACCATATGGACCCTATACCCAATAAAGGGAAGATTCACATGTCATGCAAAAATAGACACGAAACTTGAGGGAGAAAAAAAAACCTGCATCTTCTAAACAGTGGAAATCCTATCCAGGCAGCATAAACAGATCTGAATATAGACTCTTCAGGCAGCGTGCCAGTTACAAAATTTGAGACACACAGAAAGAAGATGAAATGAAGTACAGAAATATTAGTATGAATCCTGAATTCATTACAAGCATTAGAAGCACAGATCTCGCCCATGAGATACAGAATCCCTTGGCTACCAAAAAGGAGGAGGCCAGCAATACAGAATGTGTACGCTAAAGAGACTCTGCACTCATACCCATGTTCAGCACAGCCTTAGCGAGACACTCCCAACCTGAAGGCCCTTAAGTGGGGGGGGGGGAAACACAAACTTGAGAGATTTCAGTTCTTCACAAAAGTACTTTTCCATGTACTCTAGTGACTTGCCCTTAGTAACAAGCGTTCCTCTGAAGACTGTAAACACAAAGGAAGTGCAACAAACGCAAATCTACCCTTAAAAACCATGGTATCTCAAGGTGGAAAAGCTTATGCCTGTAAGGAGAGAAGACGACCCAGCAAATCTCACTCTGACACTGGGGATACCAAATAAGATCTTGAAGGCCTTTTTTAAAAACTTTGCTACTAACAAAATACTCTCAAAATGGTGGATCTTCCTTTTTAAAAAGTTTTCGTTTCTCTAAGGGTTCTCTGCAACAGAGTGGGAACAGGCTTGGAAGCAACGCCAACCTCTGCATGAGCCAAGAAGTGTAAGTCATCATCAGGAACTGACTTTACACAAAGCACTGCCAAAAGCACAATGTAAACTCACAGAGCAGGGCAGGGGGAAACGACAACAAAATATTTAACATTTTTCAGTCATGTAGATCTTAGTACTACTTATAACTATAATAGGCAGAAAG
The DNA here is from genome assembly GCA_013399715.1 of Alectura lathami. NCBI lineage: Eukaryota > Metazoa > Chordata > Aves > Galliformes > Megapodiidae > Alectura > Alectura lathami. The sequence continues at coordinate 394,808 of VXAV01000113.1, forward strand.
TTTTAAAATGAGCATTCCACTAAAACCTAAAGATAACCCAAGTCGTTACAGGGTGGGTAAGCCACATCTTTGAAAGATCCCCTGGAGCAGACCATAGAGTACAGAGGGGTCAAGAGCATTTGGTTGAAAATCTAATTAAAACAGCTTCTTTCTTCTTCAACAGCAGCCTGTGGGAACAGGAGGAGGACAGTGTTTCAGAAATGAATGTGGGAACTGGTTCCCCCCATTTACTTCGGGAGATGTGGGTGGCGACTTGGAGCTTGCTGAAGGCTCGACAGCTCCAAACTCTGCATTTTTTCAGCATCAGCAGAAGAACGTGGCTCAGGAGCTTCACAATATTGTGACAAAAGCCCACAGAAAGAAAGGAAATTGTTAAAGCCAGACAGAAAACTAACATGTTTAGAACTGGAATGTAATTTAACCAGCGAATGGAGAACAGTTAGAGAATCTGTCTTTAGTTCTCTCACCTCTCCCTACTGCGAGAGGGCAGACAACCCACTGTTCTGCCTACCCTCTAGCACCACGACAGAGCAGTAATAAGCCCCTTGCTCGCTTTGTCACCTGCAAGAGAAGTAACAAGGACTTATTTTTTTTTTATTAAGTATTAGGTATTAATAATGCTAACAAATGCATGACAGCTTCTCTCAGTGTTCTGCAAAGGAGTTGTGTCAAAGAAACACTTGATCAACTGAAGGCACAAGAGAACCAACGACCACAGAAAACTGCAATTAAAAATAACCATAAAGGCAGAGTACTCAGAGGTCGAAGATGAGTAAAAGAGACCAAACTCCAGCGCTGACCAAAAATGGAAATGCCAGCAGTGCTGAAATAGAAGCACCATGAGAATAAACTTCCCTTCATCGGTACATGAAATAAATCCTTCTTCAAATCACTTTCTAAAAAAGGGTTTCCAGCATGATCTTGGATTGCTCCACGAGTCCTAAGATACCAGTCACTGAGAAAAACAGAACTGGAGAAAACACTTTGCAGTACTTTACAGAAGTCAAGATTCTCGGCTCCTACATTTCTGCTTTCCTGAAAATTAAGTTGACTTCCCTGTCTCAACTCATCATAATCTTCCCTGCTACACCCTGAGCAAGGGTATCGTAGAATTTGAGTGATTTTCCTATCAAGTGTCTCCATGCATGCTTGTTTTGTACACACATGTACCTACTCACATCACTGTTGGGCACTTTAAAATTAACCTGATCCACTTCAGAACCACATCACCATTCACATCCCACAGATGAACAGAGGGACCAGGCTTGATCATCTACACATTAAATCCGCAGGGACAACATCCCCCCGCCACACACACACACACAGCGGTGCAACTGTCTCCTCACTGAGAACAATATCCCATTCCTACCGCTATGACAAATCCATGCTTAACTGTTAAAAGCAGCTGGAAAACAGACTAACTTCAACCAACCCCCCAAAATACAATTTTTTTTTAAATGTCTGTTTCTGCCGAGCAAGCACTGAATACACTGCATTCCATTTCATTAAAACAATTACTCTGAAGGCAGCCAAGAATTACATAAAGCTTCCTCCCTGCACCGCCCCCAGCCCCTTCCCTCCATCCCTGCTCCCCAGCAGCAGGGCAGGATTGTGCCCGAGCACAAGGCCCGCAGGAGGCAGTGCCGGCTGTGCCAGCCCACAGAGGGCATCTCCCAAACCCAGGCAACGCGGTCAGAGGCTGCCAGCACAGGTCCAAACAGCCCAGAGAGTGCCCGTGCATTTCACACGGCCGTACGCAGTACCACGGCGATCTGTTTGCGGAGGCTGGCCCCTCACATTTGGCGGCACATCAGCATCCAACAAGTCGAGCCCATACCCAGCTCTCACAGAAAGACGAACGATAACCTAGCAGATTTTGTCTGTGACTCATATGGCCGAGGCTTCCCAGCAGGATCCCGAGGCAGAAGGTGCTGGAGGCACCAGATTTGAGCAGTTCGGAAGCACAGGAGCAGCATGCCAGAGCAGCTGTGCCTGTGAGGCACTGCCCGAGGGAGCTGCTCAGGACAGCTGCTCTCACATTAAGCACCAGCGGGGCAGCCTAAAACTACACGCTTAGGGTTGTAAGAGCCTGCCCGACAAGTTCATCCCAAACTCCACGCCACCCAGCCTGACTGAGAGCTTCGAGCCCCTCGCATTTCACTGCAGAAATAAAAGGCAACTTCTTCTGGCAAACGCCACCCACCCACCCACAGCAGAGTTGGCCACTGATAAGAGGTTTCATGACGTGGCTGAAATGGCATTTCGCTCCCTCCCCCAGCACTCCAGCGCTCTGCAGGGATCCTGTCTAACTGCTGGAGCTGCTCACAGCCCTGCAGAATGGTTCCAGCTGGGTCTCACGCTGCCTAACCAGCCCCACACAGCCCAAGAAAAGTCTCCCACATGAACGAACAAGAGGGAGAAAAGCAATCCAGCACTGCATTTCCTACGCATCTCATTCTTGTGGGTCACCTCAGCCCAAAAGGGTTAATTTGCCAGCAACACCCAAAAAACCCTGCTCGCAAGGCAGCTGCTGGTGCTGAGAAACAGGGAGCAAAGGCAGCCAACGGCCAAACAGGGCGAGCAGCGCAGGGCAGCCAGGCCGCTGCGAGGCACCAGCAAACCCAGGTGATGTGCAGAGCGCCTTGGGCACGTCTGCCTGAGGGCCTGGTTCAAAGCAGCGGCTCCAGTCTAACAGAAATCTTTTCAGAGAGAAGCCTTGAACTTGTTTAGACCCAAAGAGGATAGAACAAGGGAGTATTAAACTCCTAATCCACAGCAAGTCATTTACAGCCCCCCTGCCCGCGACCTCTTCTACTTCCAGTTTCCTTTGCCCACTCTCAGGAAAACCCAGCCTAATCACAGTAATCGCAGAAAACACGGCCACCACAAAGGGTCCTACAGCAGGGAGGAAATCCGCTGCTCACCTTGCTCTTCCAGGATGGAGATACAACATGATGCTATCAGAGATCTTGACAGACATGGACTAATTCTGTCTGCCAGCTCAATTTTGTGACCAGAACATGGGATTGGTGTGTTCCTGAAGATCCCGTGCAGTCTCATTCATAGCTAAGCCCTATAAAGCACAATTCCCCATGCAAAGTGTCGTTCAGAAAGTTTATTGCCTGAAGCAGCATTTACTTCTTTATGTTCTTTACATTTGCAAAATGTTAGAGATTTAAACAAGCGCAATGAACAGTAAAAACCAAGAAATCCAGCTACACTGCGCTGCATGCTGCCAGCCCGCCACACTCAGCAGCCTGCCCTGCACAGCCACCTACAGCAAACCCACTCGCGACAGGAACACTGTGACAAGCGGCATGCCAAATGGCATTGGAAGTCTTCCAGCTACCCCAGCCTCATTTAAATAACTTCAACTTGGTCACAGTGTAGAAGACAGTCTCCATCACAGATAAAGGAGCCAAGCACTAACAATACAGGCTGCCTCCCCCTGTGGCCTGGCGTGAAGTTCTCTTGGATCCTCAGCTGACAGTTATCTCAAACAGCTTAGAAAAATTTCCCATGTAAATTCAGAATAACCACCCTCTGCTACAAGAAACAGCTGCATTTATACGAGCAGAAAAAATGCTTACCGGATTCCTAAAGAGCACAAACGTGTATCCTCAGGGATACAAGCTCCTGTAAGTGCAACACCAAGAATACCAACGCTCTTCTCACTCTAGTTGCCATTTCTACTTTGTTTGCTTTATGAGGACTTAAAAACATACTTCAAAGTGTCCAAATGCTTCAGAACTCCGGCTCAGAAAGCATGGATTTTAACACCAGACAATCAGAGGAGACTGGCCCAGCCAGCTGGTCTGTGCTGCCCTGGCGCCATTTGCAGCGAGGATAAGCACAAATGGGGGAAAAAAAAAAAAAAAACATGTACTAATGATCCGACCTAGTCATCATCCATCTTGTACTTTTATGGTGCATCTTGGTGTATCTTTAGAACACGACATTCTTTGAATGACTTCATGACATTTTGTGGTAAAGGGAAAGACTAGAGCAGAACTGCTGTGGGGAACTTGGGAGGGAAAGGAAATCTTTTCTCCCTACTCACAAGATTGTCATAACACAGGATGAAGAAAGGATGAGCAATCAGAAAGGCAGTGAGGGAACATAAACAGAGCTGAGAAGGGAATAAAAACTTATAAATCTAACTGAAACTTGTCATTGTTTTTCCAGTAAGGGTGACAGGAGAAGCTTGAAAGAGTTACTCTGCTGAGAGATGCGGCTGCAAGCTATTTTAGAAACACCAGGACTGTAATGAAGGTTAACCACGCTGCAGGTAAGGAGCTATTATCCCTGTCGCACAGCTGGAGAAACAATATGCCCAAAGCCAGGGCACGCTTTTGAAGCCGTAGATAAATGGTTACTTCATGTGAGATTAAACAAACTCCAGCTCAAAGACATGGCCTCACCCACTTCCCAGTCCCCTGTCTACACCCTTGTGGTGGGACCGGGATTTGTACAAACACATGGTCAGAAAGAGCAAGGAACTGATTTGGCTGAAAACAAACCAATTAAAACAATTTCTAGGGGAATCAGCTTGCTGATCCAGCTAACTGCAATGGTTATTGCGGACACACTGAAGGGAGGTGGGAGAAAACACGGCTGCAGCCAGCAGTCAGATGAGGCCAAACTGATTTGGAATCACAGCTTCCACGTTCCCTCCGATCCATTTAACTTCAGCCCAGCATGGGAGGGAATGGGGCACCTCCCTGCTCGTGCACCGTTATCTTGGCACAGGCCAATGGCAAACCGTTTGTTCCAGCGGGGCAGAAGGGCTGGTTGCCCACAGAGCAGCGGTTGAAGCAACTCACGCTGGAGCCTGATGTAAGCAGCAAGCACACAGGGATGCGGAAGCAGGTATCACCATTTCTGGCTGCAATCTGAAATTAACCTGAATGAGATGTGCAGTAAGATTTTACAAACACTGAAAAACAAGAGCAGGACCCAAAGGTCTCCACAGTTCCCTGCTTAGCACTTTTAAATACAATTGGCCAGTAGTCATGACATCCTGTACTTCCAGGAAGCGTTATGAAACCTAAGCCAGTTGGGACAGGCCAGATGGTGCAAGAAACCCATTCCCTACATCCCATCTCCCTCCCGTTCACCACTGTCCGCTTCCCACAGACAATGCCTCACTTTCAGGCAGCTGAAGCAGAAGAGCATCTTCATTAACAGCTTCCGCCTCGGACAGAACGGGGCACAGATCAGCGCACAAGGGCCGGGCGGCACAGCCCGGGGCACGGCGCAGGAACTGGGAGCCAAGGTCCCATTCAGCACAACGCTACTCGACTCAGAACCTGTTCCGGCTTTCTCCAAAGCTGCAGCAGATCTGGGTATCACCACCAGCACGCCGATCCAATTCTAAGAGATCTGTTTCATGGACACAGAGCAGTTCCTGCTCCCCTGCAGTTGCACAGCTGTTGCACAGACTCGATTTAAGGAATTTAAACCCATCTGTCGTAACAGTAGGTCAGAAAAACAACTCTGATGTAACAAAGTGCACTGTTACCGCTTGTTCTGCTGCCAGTGACAGCTAGATTAGCTATCTGCTGCCAATGACAGAGCGATTAGAATCCTCTGTCATTTCTGGAGCTTCACATGTTTCATACCATACAGCTTTAGGGCAAAGGGGACGAGGGAAAAAGGGTCCAGAGAAACAGAGGTGCTGTGATTCCCCTGGCAAGCGCGAGCCAGCGGAGAGACAGAACCAAAGATGTATGCGGAGTTACCCATTTCTTTCTCTAATGGTAGAGATGGTGTCAGAGGATCATTTTTAACCAGGAGGGCAGCTGAACACTCAGGACAAGCTGACCTCTCCCAGCGAGAGACAAAGGAGCTAAAGACAGCACCGAGCCCAGACTTTCCATGGAAATAGAGCAACAAGAAAATAAGCCTCTCTCTGCGTCGCGCACTGCTCGAGGCAGAGGACTCCCTGTCTGAGCTGCTCGGGACAATGAAGGCCCTGTTTTACCAGGGGTCAGAACAGCTAAGAAGCTGAAACAAGTCAGAACCCCATTGTGCAGAGCATTAGTTCTGTTTACAGTCCTCTCGCCCAGCAGCGGGAGCGACTCAGGAACCTGAGCCAGAAGAAAGCCAGTGGATGAAATTACTTTAGCAGCGCTTCCCCCCAATACCATTTCCTGGGCGTAGCTGACCACGAGCAATTTCGCACTGAACTTTCAGTCAAATAAGACCAAAACCTGCTACATACGGTTTCCAAATTGAAGGCACAGAGTCAGAGACAGGCAGGAATCCCCCTCAAAAGCAAGACCGATAGCACGGACACGTCGGGAGAGGTGACAGACAGAAACACATGGACTCCCCCCATGCTCCCGTGCCAAATCAGTGGCAAGTCCATCTCGAGAGGGCTAAGCCATGAACACAGAGTGGGTGAAAGTTCCTAAAACAGAGACAGGCTTTTAAAATGAATATCTCTTGTGCTGCTTAATCTTTGTGCCCAGAATTTTTAAAGCCACGTTGCTAGACAAACATTCTCCAGCAGGAAAATCCTCCTAGAAGCGAGCAAGCACACCTAAAAGGAGAAGCTTACAGTCCAGTGCGCATGCACAGCCAAAACACTGCCATAAACATGCTCTTATTAAACAGCAGAAAATTCTTTATCAAACATCTCTTACAAGCTCCAGCCAATGCTGTTTTGTTTCTGATTGCAAAAACCAGAGGAAAAAAAAAAAAATCTGAAGTCTTAAAAAAAATAACCAAGCAGTACAGAAAGAAGAATTTCAAAGCCACCAAAAGAAAGCTTCTAAAAGCAACACCATTTCTGTCTGGAGTTACCAAAGCTCTCAATAAATAAATGAAACCACATACTACTTGGACAAGGCAGTTCCGCAGAGCCAAGAATAATTCAACAGCTAACACAACATCTTACACTGTCTGAAGCAAATACATATGCTTGATCACTTGCTTGCTGGAAGTACAGCAAAGCAACGCTGCACTCCAGGACACCCCAGCAGCGGGCGGTAACCCCGAGTTCGGATTTGCACTGTTCAGGACCAAGTTCTCCTCTCCACGCCAACTCACAGCACCGCAGAATGAGAGCCTCACTCAGCAAGCTTCCTGTCAAAGTCCAAGCACATCCGCAAAGCACTTCCTCAGAGAGATTCAAGGAAGGCAATCTGGCCGAGCCTGGTCAGCCGCCCGGGCCACCGCCCTCCCCCATTCCCACCATGTGCAGTTCCAGTTTTGTCAGCGCCCTGCACGGAGCTCCCTGTGCTCGCTGAGCTCCACAGCGGCTTCCTGCATGAGCTGTGCGCTGTAACGCCATTCCTCCAGCTGGGGGTGGGGAAAAAAAAAGAACAAAGTTTGTTCAGCTCCAAACGAACGCCCAGAGCAACCCAAACCCATGCTCACAGATGTTTCAGAACCTGCCCAGCCCAAGCAGCGGGAGACCAAGGTACTTCTGGGTCTCCATTTTACAGCGCATGAGCGCACTCTGATCAGCACCCCATCGGCTCGTTTCTGGAAGGGAAGGGAACGGCTAAAAGATTTATGGTAAATTCAGGGAGTTCGGAAGAGAAGCATCAATAGGCTCTGTGAGGTGCTCCCTCGTGTCCCGCAAGGGCCGGCAGCCACTAGCTGCTTCTGCATCAGTGACGAGCACAGCGCAGGAACACCTCAGCTGACTCCACAGAGCACCGACCCTGAGCCCATACGGTGTGCAAGCTCAGGCTCAACGCTACACTGCTTTGGAGCCACAAGTGGCCCTGGAAGCAGCGCAGCTGTGCCCACACGGCATCGAGCCTGAAGTAACGAGCCCTGCCCAACCAGCCATCTGATCCCTGGCACAGTTTATCCACAACTCAGGTAATCCACCCCGAGGTGACCAGGAAAGAAAAACAAACAACGCTCACTTCAAAAGTTTGACTCATTTCAGGGGAGCTGCATCAGCACAGCGTTGTTGCCTTACTTATGCACCCCGAGGTGAGTGCCTTTACAGAAACACGGGAGCAATCTGGGGGCTCACAATGATTTGCAGAGGGAAAATAGGTAGCGTGCTCTTTGATGGTGAATTTCCTTGTTCAACTGATTACTGTTAGTCAGATCCCGTCCGATCTGGAACACTGCACTAAAACTGAGAAAGACCTGGTGTAACCACGACTTGATGAAACCAAGTTCCTGCAACAAACAATTCAATTTTAAAAATCAGATTAAAACTTTTACTTTTGATAGCGCTAACATTTAACACCTCAAAAGAGCAAAAGAGGCACAAATTCAGACCTTTTTCAGCCTTCCTTTGCAGCTCATTTCTAATCTTCCTACAGAGGAAAGAAAAAAAATGTGTTGAAACTGCAGCAGCCTATTTGGCCAACTGGAAGGTCACACTAATTCTGCGAATTTAAGGAATGTAACAATCGCAGCTGGCACAGTACAGTTCCCATGGTTAGTGCAAGAACATGTTGGTGAGACACTGTACTGGGCCTGCACGACACCGCCGGGTGCTCACCTGGAAGGGCCACGCAGCGAGCCGACAGCTGGCTGGGTGAATCCTGTTCTGACTAGCAGCGCATTCCTGAACGCGCCAGGAACTCGCTGCGGGAGCAGCACCAAATCTCCACTAGAGATAACCAGGCTGAGGGATAAGAAATGGTAAATAGAACCATCTCCACTGGAAGAAACAACTGTTGGAAGAGGCTGCAGGAGAAACTCATTCTGTCTGCACCATCAGCTGCCTCGCCCGGGCAGAGGGTGAGGTTCTGGTCCCCAAGAAAGAACTCTTCGTGCACCTTCCACCTCACCCCGCAAGTTCCAGCCTTGCTGAAGGTGTGACCCCCAGCTTCATGCCAGCACCATAACATGAGATTTGAGGTCCAGCAGTAAAAGCACAATTCTCCTACAGCGTATCTTAACGGATCGGCTGGTTTCTGTTAAAGGTAGGATGGAAATAACAGACTTCAGCCGCTCCCCAGTGCCTGCTTTAATCAGTTTCATAAGCGTTACTCAGTCACCCCAACGCCTCCCGGAGCACAAGGGGTTCTGGCAGATCCACCCCATCGGAGAACACAACCCCGGGACCCTTCCACCGCGACCAGCTGCCGGCACCCCCCCGCCACGCTCCGGAAAGCCCCGCGCACACCTGGCCGAAGCCAAGGGCGGAGCGCGGCCAGCTCCGCACCCCCGCACCCCGGG
>VXAV01000113.1:408162-421452 GCA_013399715.1 Alectura lathami
GCACGGCTCGGTGCGGGAGCGCGAGGCGCGGCGGAGCTCGTACGGCAAGCGGCGAGCACGCAGCGTTCGCCGGGACTCACGCAGCTGCTGCGGGGGGGGCCGTGCTCCGTGGGTGGACGCGGTCAGTGCCGTGCAGCCGGCAGCGGGACGCCCTTTTTCCACGTGGCTGCAGTATTCCACAGCGCTGTTACACACTGGGGGGTAACTGTAAAAGGCCAGAAAAACTGATTAAGCATTCTTGCCATGGCTTGAACTCGTTAGCAATAGCTATTTGCAGTGTGCGTTTGCCAAGCAATCCAAATTATTGGGAAGAGCTCACTGTGTAAAGACAGGTCAGCATCCGGCCCCAGGCCGCCGCTGTGCAGCAGCGTGGAACTCCTTTGTAAAACAAACCCACCCTCAAATCATAGGGTTTGTCATGTGAACGTGGGGACTGAAACCTGCGCCAGGCAAAGGTACGGGGAGCGGGGCCCAGCCCAGGGCAGCGGCTGCGTGCTGGGGTCTGCCTCTCCCAGGGGCCTTGTCCCACCATGCCCGGGAACAGGCAGGACAGGGCGTCCCGCTGCTCCGCGGGAACACCCCAGCAAACTGGTAAGAACCGTGTCACCAGCTTGGTAACCTGCCGCTTTCCAGCCAGGATCCACTTTTCCCAGGAACTGTGAAGCAACAAAGCACAGAGAGCATCACTGCCCAGAGAAACCTCGCACCAAAACCAAGCAGCTTCCTTTCGAAAGAACCTGGGGACAGCCTTCGCAGAGAGTGCCAGAGATACAGTGTGCAGAAATACAGAAATACATTCCCTCCGTGGATTTTCCTTCCACTATTTGTTCAGCCACATTTTGGGCCTAAAACCTACCTTGTTAGTAAGGCTGAGAGGAAAAAGCCATTTTTCTTTATTTATAAGGACGAGCATCCACAGGGCATTCTATCAAAGCTATACCTCCATTTGTACCCATCAAATCTGGTTTCATTCGCGGACCTTTCCCTGCGGGCAGCTGTGAGGCACTGTGCTTTACCACCTGTCCGTACCGGGGTTCAGGAAGTCTTTTTTTTTTTTTCTTTGAAGCACGGGAATTGTAGTCGCCGGGCTGAAGGTTGCTCCGCGCACGAACTACATTTCCCAGCAGCCCGTCTCCCGGCAGCACAGCCCCTCGCCTCGGAGGTCGGGCACGGCGGCGTTATGAGCGGTGAGTTTTCAGGCTTTATTCCCCGTAACGCTCCTGTTTCACGGCGTGTGCTCGCTTGGTTACCCACGTCCCGCACCGTGTCGTTACAGCAACAAAGACGCGGACGACGTGGCTGTCCCTCTGAATTTCTGGCCTGTTTTCTTTCTACCTTACCCTTCTCTCTTCCTGCGGAGCATTTTGAATGTGGGTTAAAAGACAACCGCAGCCTTGGACCTCGATCGGCACGTTTAAAGAGTTTTACCTCTGTAAAGTAGGATGCTGGTTTGTATTTTTTAAGCACTCTGATTTTAAAAGCAGCCTTGCATTTCACAAGAAATGTTCAGTCTTTTGTGCGTTTTTCTCTTACACTGTTCAGCTTCTCTACGTTTCTCTGCATCTCTCAGATGTATGTGTTGTTTCTGCTGCTGGGCCTACCGCTGCCTTCCCTCTCTGTGGGTCAGCCTGTATTCTGCCTCCATTTCATTCCCCCCCCAGACATTTCCTTCTGAGAGTTCTTGTGACGGTAAGGGGCAGGAATGGAGAATTTCTATCAGCTAAAGCAATTTAAACGCTGTCAAGCAGCCTTTTGGGAGCATCGTGACAGAAGTTACCCTCAAAGCAAATGACTGTTTACTGGGAAGCTGTGTCCCTTCTAAGCAGTCCTCAGTGTTACCCTCTGTGAAAGGGGCATAGGAACGCCGTCCTCACACCGTGGGGTTTAGTTAACATATCCAAAATAATTTGGGTTTCTTCACTAAAAAGGAAAAAGAAAGCCAAGAATTATCAGCATCATTTTCTCTTTGCTTTCTTTTACCTGCCATGTGTTCTGTTCTCGGTTTTTAGCTCAACATGCTCTCTGCCAGCAAGCTGTCAGGAGGTTGCAGAGCCATCAGCCTCCGTCACCTCCGATGCCATTCTGTATCCCGGGCCTCTCCAAACCTGGCTTTCGTGCCAGCCTCCCTTCCCCCACATCCCGAGGAAATCAAGGAGCTGCAGCTTTTTGTTTCTAACTCCAAGAAGCTGTTTGTAATGACTGGAGCTGGAATCTCGACTGAGTCGGGCATCCCCGATTACCGCTCTGAAGGTGTGGGGCTGTACGCCAGGACAGACAGGCGGCCCATCCAGCACGCCGAGTTCGTTCGCAGTGCCAGCGCCCGGCAGCGGTACTGGGCAAGGAACTTCGTGGGCTGGCCCCAGTTCTCCTCCCACCAGCCAAACACAGCACACCTGGTACTGAGAGACTGGGAGAAACTGGGAAAGCTGCACTGGCTGGTGACCCAGAACGTGGATGCCCTTCACACCAAAGCCGGGAGCCAGCGCTTGACAGAACTGCACGGCAGCACACACAGGTACTCTGTGGGCCGAGGGCGGATGGTTAATCCTCTGGGGTCCGGTTCTGGGTATACTATGTCGATGGAGATGACATGCTCAAGGGTGGTGTTTTGCTGGGGTGGAGAAGAGGATCATGCACTAGTGCTGCTCGCAGCGCAGTATTTAAGAAACACCACCCCGTGTTTTGGAGCACTGCTGTGCTTGGAACCTGCTTCAGTCATAACCTCCCATTTCCTTGTGTTCTCTTAGTGAAGACAAGGGGATCTTGAGGATGCAAAGATTTTCCAGGGCTAAGCAGAGAGGGTAGTGCCAGAAATGTGCAGGTTGGGCACAGTTTGCCAGTGATCACCCAGATCACAGATGGAATTTACACAGATGGAAAAACACGGCCCTAACTGTGAGCGGGGATGCAAGGTACAGTTCAGAGGGCTTAGTCCAGAGCATCCCTGCAAAGCAGCAGTCGGAGGCAGAAAGACAGCTCATTGACCTGCAGTGTCTGGTATATCGATGTGGTAATGAGAACAGACTTTCCAGGCCTTCTGAGGAACAAGATGCTGGCTCTAGAGCTTGAGCTGACAAGAATGTCTCCATTAAGACTTTGGTCTCCCTTTCAGGGTTTTCTGCCTGACCTGCGGAGATCAAACCTCACGCTCTGAGCTTCAGGAGCATTTTGAAGCTCTGAATCCTACCTGGAAAGCTGAAGCGCTTGGTGTGGCTCCGGATGGAGATGTCTTCCTGACGGATGAGCAGGTGCGCAATTTCTGCGTCCCAGCGTGCAGTAAATGCGGTGGAATCCTGAAGCCCGACGTGACATTCTTTGGGGACACGGTGAGCCGGGAAAAGGTGGATTTTGTGCACCAGCGCCTGGCAGAATCAGACTCCATGATGGTGGCAGGATCCTCTATGCAGGTAACCAGGCCTTCCTCCCATGCTGCGTTCCTGTTTCTCTGCTGCTCTCTCTGTAAAAGTCCCTGGTCCCACAGGTTTGGCCTGCTGTTTGCTGGCAGATTACTGCAGCCAGTTCAGAGCTTCTTGGTAATCCATTTTTGCTGTCATTGGGATTTGGCTTCACAGTTGTCCTGTTTGGGCTTCCTTGTAACCCCACCACCAGTCTCTGTCATACTGCTGTAAATAACTCAGTTCTGCAAATATCACCATCCCACATATTTTTTTTCTTGAAGTTTTTAGCCTTTGCCGGTTTCTAGGCCTCATGGAAAGCTACGTGAAGTACCAGATTTTAGGATCTCTAATTCCTAATACTGCCTTCTTAAGAAAGGAGCAGAAAAGTCTGCTGCTCAGGACTGTCCTTTGTATCACAGTGCGTTTTCCCTATTAGCCTTAAGATAAGATAAGGTGGTCTAGAAAACCCTCGTTTAACCTGCGGAAGCTTTTGGAATAGAATTTGTGTAAGAGCGATTTTCCAGGAACAAGTTCTATTACATTAAGAAACACTGATGCCTTCCAGAAGGGCATAAAATGCAGGCTGGCTGATTGCGATTCCCTTCGCTTTGAGATACTGGAGACAAATTCCTTGAGCTGCCACTTCTTAAGCTCATAATCCTTTGTACAGGAATGACTGAAATGGCTTGGGTTCATTCTTGTAGTACCTAAGCTGGATCATGTGCAAACTGTCAGTGCAGAAGCATTTAAGGACCTGTGGTAACTAACAAACACTGCTGCAGAGAATTACTAAAAGACCAGGACTTTCTCCTTCGATGTATACATTTTCTACAAAACTGAAAATCCTTCACAGATAAGTGTTTAAAAGCTGTTGTTCTTTTTTGTGGGCTCCTGGATGGAGAAATCTACTTGAATTAAGTGCAGTTGCATAACACAGCGTGTATATACTGCCCCATTTCCCACTGCCAACATCAGCTGTTTTACTTTCTTTAGTCCTTTCTGTAGCACTTCTCTGCCTCTGCTGCCAGTAATTCTGTCTCCTGGTATTCCTGCAGGTATACTCTGGTTACAGGTTTGCCCTTGCAGCCCGGGAGAAGCAGCTGCCAATTGCGGTCCTGAACATTGGGCCCACAAGGTTAGATCACTTTGCGTCCCTCAAACTGAATTCCCGCTGTGGAGAGCTGCTGCCTTTGATTGTTGTACACCGAGCCAACAAGCTGAGCATCAGTAGCTATCAGGAGTAAAATTATTTGTACAAGGTGAGTACCCTCCTTGGTCAGTCACCTTACAGGGTAAGACTGTGGGCTTAAGTGTGCATCAAATGGTGTGGCTGAGAGTACTGACTAAAAATACGTCCTGACAATGTGCATCAACGCGTGGCTGCAAATTGTCATCTGCAGCTGGTATGCTCCGATGGGCCACGATACTGCCTCCCATGATCATAAACAAAACGCATACTGGGTGCTGATGCTCCCAGAAAATTGGGCAAGGGTAGCCAGGAAACTGAGCAGTGTGGACTCCCAGTCCTTTGGTCACAGTTACAGAACTACAGGGGACCATCTGCAGGTTCAGAGAACGTGATCAGTGCTGCTGCCTTCGCACGCTAAATCTTCCTTTGCAACAAAGCAATTCATGAAGATTTCTCAAGTCCCCGTGCTTTTACTGATGATTTGAAAGCTGTGCCTGGCTAATCAAAGCACTGCTGTTGTGAAATGTGAACAATATGAACGTTCAACTCCATCTATAAGGCAGCTTCTTCCCTCCACTCCTGCAGGACTCATCATCTCTCAAGGGGAAATCCGTCAGTCTGAAGGGCAGCTCTGAGATCCTCATGCGTGGCCCCTGATGACACCAGGAGAGGGCAGCAAGTCTCGCGCCTATCAGCCTAACCGGTTTTCTGCATTGAAGCTGAACCGGGAAGGAGATGGATGATCAAGTTCTTTTCTGCCGTACCTTGTCATCGTAAACAGAGCCTTTTCTTTGGGTGGGACTGGAACAGGATAATCAGACATCTGAGAACAAAATATTTTTCCTTTGTTTGTTTGTTTGAATAGTTGTTCCAAGAGAAGAATGAGGGGCAGGGAGTTTGACCAAGTATCTTGAGGCAGAATAGCACAGGAGGGCGATGAGGAACACCCGAAGTATCAGCTGGAGGATCTGATGTCATTCATGGGCGAATCCGGAGTGTGCAAAGACGGTCAGGTGGCAAAGGGAATTGCAGTTGCCATTTTCTAATAAAATGGCTCAAAAGAGAAGCTGAACGAGAATACTGCTCTGTAAGAAATGACTTGAAAGCACAGACTACAGCGTTAATGTCAGCAAGGAGGGGAAGTCAGCACTTCTGTTAGCTGCCACTTGACCAGCTGAACTGGTTACTGTCTGATCCTTTTAGAAGTGGTGTATTGTTGAGATGCCAGAGGACTGGCTTTAAGCTCATCTGACCAGAGCTGCTTCCAGTGTCGCTGCTACCTTTTCTAGAATGCATTTTTAGAAGATGTTATTTAATTAATGAATAGCTAAGTAGCAAATTAAAATTGTTTACATGGCTGGTACTATTAGTGTTGTAATTTCCTCTCCCTCCTGTTATTTAAGTACAGTCTCAATAGCCAGTTCAGATTCATTTTTTCCATTGCAAAAACGCAGGATGTAATTACTAACAGTTGATGAATTAAGAGGGAGATGCAATTAAATCTGTACAATAGGTTTCCTCTCAGGATTTTGCACACTCCTAACAAGGGATCCATCGCTGCTGGGTAGCCACATTTTGTTGATCCTTAGGGTGGTTATACAAATTATACCGTATGTGGAGTAAAAGACAGAATCTTGTCCAGACTGGAGCATTACATTTTTTTGGCCCAAATTTCCACATGAATTTACCCCTCCCCTCCTGGCTATGAGGGAGTTTAAATTGGGGTCTTCCAAAAGCCCCAGTCCTACTCTTCACGGAACATATCCTATTTGATGTTTTGACAAGAACTGGTAACGAGCTGTTGGAAGCAAAGGTGCGCAGGAGTCATTTGCTAAAAGAGCGATAATGAAGCGAGGAGAACTGACCACAAAATGCAAAGTCGTCTTTGGTTTGATTGTCAGTTCAAATCCTAGCAGGCAGGAGCAAATAAAGTACAGAACTGAAGGGATATTTAGGGACCCGATTCTGTAGAAGGTAAAGGGAAATAGATAGTTAATGTGATCCAAGACTCGGCTCTAATGGGTCCGAGGAGACACTGCTTCACTTAAAAGCCACGTGAGGTACGTTTGGACCCCTGCCGGCATTCTGCTCCCGTTTAAGGGAGATCCACACACAACCAGGGCACTTGCACAGTGTTTATTCGCCCACGTTTTGCGCAGAAGAAGAGATGTTTATGCCTCCTTAGCAGAGGAACTGGGGTCAGGGTTTTCACTGTCCATGTCATCTTCTGTACCACCTTGAAGCTTGCATGTCATAGGCGTGTTAACAACAGAGGCTGCAGGTTTAGTGCCAGTAGAGCCAGCATTTTGAGGAGAAGGCATGGGAGCACTGCCAAGTCTAAAACAAGAAAACGTTTCCAGTGAGGACTCGGCATTACCAAATGTGACAGGTAAGGCAGCCTTCTACATCTGTCCCTGCCTCCTCTCCAGTTTAGCAGCTGAGCATGTTGGAGAGGAGAGGCAGGGTGTCTCTTCAGCATCACTGCTAAATGGGTCATGTTACCCTGACCCCCCACTGATTACGCTATATACTTTTAAGTCACAAGTGACAGGGACTTACAGAAAATAGTGAACATTTACAGTGAATTTCCTGTGCATGGTTTATTATTATATGTTAGCGAGCATATGTATAACAAGTAGATGAGGCTGAGACACAGTTGTTCCTTTTTTTCTCTTAATCTGATCCAGTACTACTAAAATTGACTTCTCGTACAGCAGGTGCTGAGCACTTCACCACTGGGGAAATAAGGTCGCTCCACTGAGAAATGCCACAGAAAGCCTGAAGTTCCAAACCCAAAGCCATATCTGCACCACTCTAATGCTGAGTGACACCTTCCCCTGTCACTTCTTTGGGACTATTTGTGTGGGAAGATGCAGTGCAGAAAGACAACAGCTATCAGAAGCTGTCATTGCAGGTAGCTAGCAAAGACCTATCTTGAGAAGTCTTTTTTTCTCAGCTTATGATGTGGTTACCATCCTGGAGGGAGTTACAGAAACCTCTGAGGTTGAGCACTATAGGACCCAAATCAACCACTGGCTGAAACTAACAGAAAAAAGAGCATTACAGAGCCTGGGTAGTGATCTCTTCCCCCCTTACCCAGGAGGAAATGCTACTTTGTCTGCTCTGAGCCAGCCCTGGCCATCCACCACGTGATTAAATCCTCTCCTACCTTTTCTGGCTCACTGTTGCTAGACAACTCCACCAACATTTCAGATCAGGGTTTGATGTTGTCGCTCTGTCCACCTGTGGTTGGTAAAAGCACACATTAGATAACAGCACAACCGCAGTTTTTTACAATAAAATGAGTTGAATCAACAGCCTGTGCTCTTCCCCTTGTCTTGCAGCTGTTCCTACTAGGACAAGTTCCTGAGGTTTGGCTAGAGGAGCTGTGAGCACCTTCTAATGAATCCTTCTGTCTCCCTGAAAGTGGGACGGAGTTGCCCAAAGCAAAGCCTTATCTTCAGTTCTAGGCACACCCTGAGAGCAAACTCTGTAAGAGAGTCCTGCAGCCTGAGAGCTGTTCCACAAACTGCGCTCCAGTGAAGGCAGCACAGACTGCAGATGGCCCAGAGGATTGTGCCTGGTGCGGTGGGTGGAAGCGCAGCCTCCCGCCTCTTACACTCAGATTGCTCCTGTTGACAAACCTGGTTATTCGTGATTTCTGGAAAAGGACCAAAGATTCTGGGCATCGTGAACCTGGGAGGTTCTGGAGCCTTGGAGCGAAAGGGACTAAATCCACCTTCTAAAGCGTGCTTCTTCTCCCACAGCTGCCTTGGATGTGGCCCTTTCCTAGGCTTTGCACCTGTGCAGAGGAGAGAGAAAAAAGGAGAAAAACAGGTATTTCAAACCAGTGCCAGGTTAGTGGTTTCCTCAGTCTATTAATTCAAAACTTAGGGCTTGATGAGGACAGATAGAGTCATCTTCTCACATAGCCTGTCCTGCAGCAGCCCCAGTTGAACAGCAACCGAAAGAACGATCCTGGGAGGATTGTTCAGTGGGACAGGAATGAAAAGGGTCTCAGTCAAATGTCTGAAGACAGTTATTTCTTATCACAGCACCCTGCATCCTCTAAGGTGTTTCATTGCAGAGGTTTCAAGATCTTAATTAACTTGGCCTTAGCAGTTATGTTTTTAGATTACAGAAAAGATAATGGTGGCGAGATAATAAATTTACAATAGCGGACTTTGCCTCTCCAGTCCAACTGGTCTGGCCATTTTCATCACTGATATATACTGTGGAAAGATCTTTCGGATGCCAGATTTTTCTCTTTCTGAAGGGCAGGGAATTCTGGTATATGGGCTGCTACATAGCTTTGATTTGTTTGATTGGATCTTAAAAATAATAATAATTAAAAAAAGAAAACGGCAAAAAGGTGGATGATGCTTTTGGAATAGCAACACAAAGAATCCCATTAATCCTTTTCCTCCTATCGTGTTGCTTCTGTGAGATTATTGTAAGTGGAAGAGTCCCCAGTGGGGGCTGCACAGTTGAGTGGTCTGTCACCTGTGAACCCGAGTCCTGATAGGTACAGGAAATCACGCAGGGCACACAGATGGACAGTAAGAAATTCATGCCCATTCATGCTGACAACTGGCCAAGCAGGCAGCAATTACTAAGGCTACAAATAGAAGAGGGAAAAAAAGGAAAAAGCATTTTGTGTTAGGGGTCCTCACAGTATACAGCATGACTCCTGCCCACTGTAGGCAAGCAGTTTTGCATGAACGACCCAAGTGAGCTGCTGGTCCCTGCTGAGACCCTGGCAACATATGCAGCTTTAGCATATGCAGATCCGAAATGGTGCCCGACTGCTAATGTGACAGTGCTTCTGGGACATTCTGCTATTCCCTTATCAGAAGATTCTTGAGAGAAAAAAAGAAAAAAAAACAAAGCCCTCACAAAAGGGTTTTCCTTAACCATCAAATCCTATTCCTCCCTTATCCGTGCACTCAGTGTAAGCAGCACTGCTCCTCACACCAGGTGGGAGGTAGAGTGCAAGGAGCTGCAGGACAACGACACGTGCCACGGGAGCAGGGAGGGACAGCGGCAGTTCTGATACTGCCAATTCTGATACTTCAGCAACCGTAAGCTCTGGCTCTGCAAAAAGCCCAAGAAATACTTTTGATGAAATGGAAAGGGTTTCAATACACTTCACTGGACTTGTTGTTTTCTGTATATCATCTGTGGAACACTCTGGCAGTAAAAGGTGCTTCAGAAATGCTGGCTAGTAATTCCTCATGAATTTTTATTCTAACAGAAATTTCTGCCATATTTTCTGGGGCAGCCAGCCTGAGGCAACGGCCAACAGGCACACAGCAGATTCAAGGCAAAGAATAAAACGTTGGTAGTGTTATGCAGGGAACAGGGCACTGGGCTTGGAAGGATGAGACCGCAATGGATTCTCAGTCCTGTGAGCAATCTAGAAGTCACATTGTGACATTCAGAAAGTCACGTAGCCTCTCTGCATCTGTTTTCCGTAACATAATCGACGCAGTACTGTGACCCATGCCTTTCTGCAAGGTATTCTGATGTCTGCTGAGAAAAAGCATGAATGAGACAGTAGACCAGACAGTGGAATGAGCTCTGAGGAGAAGGACCTGGGTGTCCTGGTGGACAACAGGTTGGGCATGAGCCAGCAGCGTGCCCTTGTGGCCAAGGCCAGTGTGATCCTAGGGCGCGTTAAAAAGAGCGTAGCCAGCAGGGAGAGGGAGGTGATCCTCCCCCTCTACTCTGCCCTGGTGAGGCCGCATCTGAAATCCTGTGTGCAGTTCTGGGCACCTCAGTTCAAGAAAGACAGGGATCCAGGGATCTTCTGGAGAGAGCCCGGCCCAGGGCCACAAAGATGATCAGAGGTCTGGAACATCTCCCGTACGAGGAAAGGCCGAGAGAACTGGGGCTCGTCAGCCTGGAGAAGAGGAGAATAAGAGGGGATCTCACCAAGGTATATAAACATCTGAATGTGGGAGCCGAACGGACAAGGCCGAATGGACAAGGCTCTTTTCAGCAGTGCCCAGCAACCAGATGAGCAAAAACTGGAACACAGGAGGTTCCATACAAATCCAAGAAAAAAATTGTTTACTGTAAAGGTATCGGAGCACTGGAATAGGCTGGCAGAGAGGTTGTGGAGTCTCCTCTGGAGGTAAAGACCCACCTGGACACCTTCCTGTGCGACCTGCGGCAGGGAACCTGCTTTTGCAGGGGGGTTGGACTGGATGATCTCCTGAGGTCCCTTCCAACCCCTACAATTCTATCATTCTGTGGTAAGTTGTATCACTGTTCTCCCCAAGATCTTTCCTGAATTATCAGGAACAAAACTGCTTCAGGAAGGTGAAAGGCAGTCAAACCATCTGGCATTTAAAACCATTGTTTCAGATGCAGCTGTTATCTGCAAGTTTGTTTCCAGACCCCGCCCTCTCCCAACCCACTAACAAAAAGTGCCTTATTACAACATTTTGCATTTTTTTTTTCTTCTGCATCATTAAATGCAAATAAGAAGAAAAGCTGAGCCTGAGAGGAAGAGTAACAGTAGAAGTGTCTAGTATTGGTCTCCAGACACAAATGGAAACTGAAACACAGTCATTACCCTGAGCATAGTTGTTTGCTTTCTGCATGACCCATCTCAGCTGGCATACTGTATCTTTCAACCCTGCAATGTCCACATAGTTAGAGTAATTCAGCTCTCCCTGCAGAGTCCAAAAAATCTTGGCCTAGAAAACAACAATAGAGAAGAGGAAGGTAAGATCCTAAGACTCTGCTTCTGCAACATAAACCCGCAGTCACCATCCCTGCAGCACGCCACATGCCAGCTTTAACGGCTGCGCTGTCGTGTATGGCTTCAGAGCTCCCGAGCTCAACAAACACAGAGGTATCTTTTATTTCAGTTACTGCTTCTGGTCTTGGAACAGAAACAAAGACTGGCATGGCAAAAGATCTTCACATGCTCTTTGTACTCCCCACCAGCTGGCAGTCAGCCTGAGCAATCATAGGACTGCTGTTAGACTCTGCTTTCCACAGCATGCCCAAATGCCCTGAACAGCAACTTTGCAACAGCACAACCCCCTCAACTCTCCCTCACCACCTCTGCTGTTGCCTAGGGCCTGGCCCTTCACATGATGCAAGAAGATTCCCTAAATAAGGGCTTGCTCAGAGGGCTGTTTAAATCTACTGTTAGGACCTCTGCACCTCCAAGTGCATGTAAACAAGAAATGAGATCAAGGACCCAACCTGAAGTGTATGGAGCAAGAGAGAGAGAGAATGAGTTGGTGCTTTCACATCTACCCACTGCATTTATCTAGGGAATGCTAGAATGGCCCAAATACTGGATGGCAGGAGTGGATGCACTGCCCACCTCAAATCTTGTTCCTTCTACAGAGAAAGATGCATACCAACAGTTTCTGAAATGCTTCCAGCTGCATCCCAGCTCTCTTCACTGCTTACAATGGTATAGCTCAGCGATCCAGTTTCTTATACGTAGCAATGTTATTTTGCTTTTATCTTTACAACACAATTCATTATCACAATGGGATTTCAGTAACACATGCATTTACTTAGGACCTTTATTTTTCTACATGACCTCAGAATCAAAGCTAGTGTGTGAGGACAAGAGACCCCACCCTGCACTTTCATCTCCAGAAATTATCAGTCTTAGCAGTATGATGGAAACACATCCAGGGCCCTCCAGATTTCTGTGGAGAAACCAGAGCTCAGTGTTTCCAGAAAACTCAAGTACCTGCACACTTGAAGACAAATAGAAAGCAACTACTGGTATAAAATGAGGACTCAATCTGCCCTAAGAGGGAGTATCTGATTCTAAGACACACTCAACTTTTTTTTTTTTTTTTAAAGAAAAAAATGTGATTCACTATCATGCCTCATTATCATTCTAATAGCCTAAGAGATCCAGGGACCTTCCCTACAAAGACATTGAAAGTACCTTTATATAAGATACCAAGCCAGCTTCTTCCTTTTCCATCCGTTTCTGCTTTCTCAAAGCCCTCTCACAGATCCTCAGGTACTGCCCCATGTTTGTGTACAGTCCTTGCAGGCACTGCTTTGGGTAGGACACAGCCTGTTCCTCGAAGTCCTCTGGGGAGATCTGCTTGCAAAATGATCTACTGGGGGGGTACTCGTCAAACTCCTCCAAGATTTCCATGCTGTACCTGATCAAAGATGGCAGTGCAGGCTGTACACTCTGTTCGGCTGCTGGCAACAGCTAGGCGATTTTCTGGTGAAGAACAGGGGCCTCCCTCCTTCCCTGTCAGCAAACAGGGAGGTAAGCACCTCCCCAGCACCTTCCTGACAGCCCCTGCCCATGGAACTGCCTCCGCAGGACAGCAGCAGGTCTGGGCGACAGCTGTGGCGCAGAACACCACCAGGACAGGAATACAGGGGCAGGTGCTGTCCCTCAGAGGGGTTCCCCAGCCCTCTCCTGGCTCCCAGGGCAGCGTTACCTCACCCGCACAGCTCCTGCCCCGGGGCAGCGCTAGGCAGAGGGCCTCCCCAGGGCGAGCACACACACAGGGGTCTCAGAGCGGAGAACAGGCAGACAAACGCCTCAGGCTCCTCGCGCAGCCGTGCCTCGAGGAGCGCACACCCACCCGAGGGGCAGCAGGGCCCAGCCCCACGAGCGGAGCTGCGCTGCCCCCTTCCCTCCGCGCCCACCCCGGCCCCGTGAGGGGAACGCGGCAGCCGCCGGCTGCCTGAGGG
>VXAV01000113.1:421854-439806 GCA_013399715.1 Alectura lathami
TGCTTCCGCGCTGCCCCTGCCCGGCGCGGCCCCCGAACGCCGTGCGGTGCGCGGCCTGCAAGCCCTGCGGGCCCGGAGCTTATCGCCTGGCAGCTGCACGCCCCTGTGCTCCGGACCAGCCACCTCCTCGCCCCTCCTTCCCTCCCCGCAGTCCTGTGTGGCAGCCTGTCTGCTATTTCTGCCTGTGGAAGAGCCATAACAGTTCAGCCGTGGCGTTAAGGACACGGAGCAGGGCTGTGTAGCGCTGCCATCAGCCTGCCGCTCTCGGGTACCTCTGTCTCAGGGAAGTGCCGCAGGGATTCTCACCCCGAGGAGGGGACAGGCCTTCCTCCACACTGTATCCTCCGGTACAGCCATACACCGCGCCCAGCGTGTGCCGCACGGGGAGCGTTCGCCCCAGCGCTGTGTGCGGTGCCCACGGCCAGCCTGCCTGACGGGGCCTCCCGCTGCACTTCCCTCCCGCATCCAGGGTCACGCAGCCCTTCCTAATGGTACTGGGTGGAGCAGAGACATGGAGGAGGACATACTGCTACAGGTGATTTCCTTATTGGAGCAGGAATATTTGTAAATCTCTGTGTAGGGGTTGTCCAGGAGGAAGGTGCATGCTGACAGCTTCTTTGCCTCAGAGTAGCAATGATCGTGGGTTTGACAGCACCTGGGAAACAAGGAGGAAAAGGTCAGAAAATGCCAGAAATGCAAACTCAGCTGACTTGTAAGCCATGTAAATATGACAGTATTCACAAATATGCTTTGACAAGGCACTGAACAACAACAATTAAATACTGCTCGTAAAGGACCTCTAAGGGAAACAGAATCACAGAATATCCTGAGCTGGAAGGGACCCACAAGGACCATCGAGTCCAACTCCTCCTCTGCCAGCTAATGGTCCCAGAGGTGTCTGGTACACACGTGTTTAATGCAGCAGCTTTCGGAGTTGTCCGTCGGATACGGGGAGAGCAAAAGACAACATTTACCCTACACTTCCCATCAGTGCCTGGTAGCTGATGAGCTAACAGCCGGCTCAACCCACTGCACCTTGGTTGTTCGCCTGGCGGGACCTGCAAACTGGTAAGCCACTTCTGAGCATTTTGCAGCTCAGCCCGAAGCGTGTCAGTGGTTGAGCCCTGGGTGGTGGGCTCAGAGGTATGATAAACATACCATCTTTTCTCCTTGAACCAGTCTTTGGGAGAATGCTTTATCCATAGAAGCCAGACAGATTTGTGAACGTTTATAGGCAGGGCCAGCTGAGGAGAAGCTGGCATGCAGAACCACAAAAGCACAAGTGAGGAAAGAGGTGTATAAAAGCAGAGTCTTACAAACCTGTCAAGTTCATCCACTGGTGTCCCACTGCCTCCCAAGCCACAGTAGCAGCCGTAGTTGTTAAATGTAAGCAGAGGGTGACTGCCTGGGATGGTGCATTGGATCATGCTGCGGAACTCCCATACTGCGCGAGGTATGACATCAGCGATGGCAACACCCACTGAGGAGAAACACAAAGGTTAGTGTAAGGCATGGTGTTTCCAGTATGGGGGATGCTGAGGAGGGCGAGTGCCACCCACATACCCGACAGCAGGAAGAGCAGGGCAAGAGACTTCATCCTTGCAGGATTTGACAGAGTTTGGCACTAAAGAAAATGCAACTCTTTATACTACAAGCTCACCTTGAAATGGAAATGAGGTCAACAAGCCATTATCTCTGTTACTAGATTTCTTCTATCAGGGGCTGCAGGCAGCAGATTGTGGCATGAACTGCTGAAGGCCAGTGGAATTCAAACTCTGGAAGTCAGGAGGGCAAATATTTGTGTTCTAGGTTTTGCTAGATTTAGATTTGCCAGGCTTAAATTTAGGGAGTAGAAGTTGTTCAACCATCCCAAACGATCATCTGGCTTAAACAAAAACTTGTGGCTGTTTTTACCTGACCTCAGAGGAGTTAGGTGGAAGTGAACTGCCCTTAGACGTTTCAATGCACACAGCACGCTTCAGTAGCTCAGACAGCAGTTTCTCCATCACCAAAGCAGCACCCAGTTAGGCACTATGGTTCTCTATGCCAAGGCACAAGGTGAGTTCAAAACCTTGAAATTAGATCAAAGAAAAGGGTAAGGAAAAGCCTCCTGGAGTCAGCCAGGAGTGGGTCCAAAACACTACGCTCTTATTCAGACCCCAGAGGCTCTAACACCGTCAAGGCTACAGGTTTGGCATTTTTACATATTCCCTTGATAGTAAGAGCCCGCATTTATTTCTAAAGCATGAAGCAAGCCTTCCATTTTAAAAGCAAGAGAAGGGGCAGAGCCCATCTTTCCACAACAGACTAAAATACCAGTGCTTATTCAGGAGACATAGGGTTCAGCACCCTCCAGCAGGATCAAATGTATGTTTCTGTAAGTTAATCTTCCCCCTCACAGTGGCTGAAGCTGTCAGGGTGCCCACGGTATCCGGGGTGTTGACACATCCATAGCACATCTAGCTAAAGCTAGACATGCTGATGAACAACCAGAACTTTCTCATTTCTCATAAGCTGATTCTCTGGGATTCCCCACTCCCAGGTTAGCTGACAGTTACAGACTCAAGATTCCTGTGTCTTAACAGCGAGGCCATTGAACAAACATTAAAGACTGACACAAAGGAGCCAGTGCCTCAGTTTATTCAGAAACAAAGGACTTGTGCCAACAGATCAAGCTGCTGACTTTCCCTTCAGTATCCATTTCAGTGTTTTCTTCTTTGCTACTTTGTCCGCCTTTACTTTTTTAAAATATTTTATTTCTCTGTTCTTTTCTCTATGAACCTTAAGATTGTGGTTCCTTCTTCCCTCTTTCTCAGTGTCTGATTTATTATTGATGTTGTCAAAAACACTTCCAATAAACGTGACTTTTTAAGTCACAAATGAAAAGTACTATCCTATCTTGGATTTAATAATTTTAATTCAACAAGAGGATCACCCAGTATGGGAAAGTGAGCATGTGAGAAGCAGCACAGTGCCCTATGAGAAAAATCCCAGAAGGCTAAAGATTTTTCCACCAAAGACATTTTTGGCTTCCCCAGCCCATATGGTACACAAAGTGCTGGTGCTCAGCGTGGTTTTGAGGCAATCCCAGTTCCTGAAGTTATTAGCTTAAGCCTTAAATTATTTTTAACAATTCTCTGTGATTAAGACCTGCTGCACAAGGTTCCCCACCCTGTTTTACGCTGTTGGAATTTACCTTTCTCTTGAGTGTTATCTGTTCAGGAATTTTCTTCCTGTCTCTGCATTTTACCTTCTTAGATCTAACTTCCTTGGTTCACCACAGTCAATGGATCCAGAGTATCTGAGCCAACATTCTAACCACCACACCATCCTTTCTTGAACCTACAAATACCTGTACAAAACCTCTGTAATGCAGAGAAGAGGCACAATCCCCTTTAAACCCATATTTGCCTCACATCATAAACTGGGCCAAGGCCAAAGTCTGGGAGCACAACAGAGTCAGAGCGCCTGGGCTTTTATCCTAATGGCAGGATGCAACTCTTGCCAAGTCCAAAATCACCAGCAGTCTCCTCCACATGAAAATCCCCGACACCCAAGTAATGAGAAAGGACAGTTTTCAAATAATTTATTAGGAATTTAAAACTGAAATCTGGAAAAAGGGTTACAGGTGTGGAGAGAACAAACATTGGAGTGTAATAACTTACTGGCTTAAAAACACAGCTTTATTTCTTTTTTAAAAAATGCCCACCCTGAAACCGGAGCCCCAGCCTCCAGGCAGTGGCAGCACTGGCCAGCGAGTGAATCACAGCCCAGCAGCAGCACAGCTGGCCTGGGATGTCTGGAGGGGGCACGGACGCAGCTCAGCGCATATACCAGGAGGGAGGAAAGCGCTGTCCGCAGACCCAAATTTGAAGTATACAGAATAAAAATAAACCCAATAAAATGCAGCTCTTCTTTAATTAGGAAATATTTAAAAAAACAGACATACAGACTCTTGTCTCAGTAACAAAAATTATTGCTTTGTGTTTTCAGTACTATCTGTGAAGTACCCTCTTACCTAAACAGAACTCTCCAAACGTATCGCCCAGGTCAGGACAAACCTCAGCACACAGGGGGAGGGATGGAAGAGAAGAGCACTGTGGGCGTGGTGGTCCTCTCAGTCCTTTTTCAAATGCCCCTCTCCCTTACAAGGGCTCAGTTTGGGGGAAGAGAGGGAATGATTTTTAAAACTTAAGATGAAGCTGTTATTTCCCTGGGAAAAGAGTTTGGCTGCATCTTAATAAAAGGCTTAATCACCCCCCTTAACAAGGTCTTTGGTTCACTGAAATCCAGACCCAAACCTGCCCTGTGTGCTCCTGCTGGAGGCCTCCCCTGGCAGAGTGCTCCTTAGCAGGGGCCTGGACCGTGCCAGGGGAAGCCCCTGCAGGTTCTGGAGAAGGGACCAGACCACCTCCGCACAGGACAACAGACAAATTCCCACAGTCTTCAGAACACAGAGTAAAGCAAATGGGAAGCTGCGATTCTATATTTCATATAATCCCTGAGAAGCCCTTAACCCGCCCCCAAATCACCACCCTAATGCTTTTCTCCCCGTTAATGACTCCCAAACCCAGCGCCCTGCCCTTCAGAGAACAACCACCCCAACCTCCCCCCGGCCCCGGCTGTCTCCCCTTCCGATACCCTCGCCTCCGGAGGAGGATCCCCTTTCCCAGGAAATCTTGACGCAAGCGACATTGTTTGGAGAGTGGATTTCTTTCAAAGTAACCAAGACAAACAGTGGCGGTAAAGCCCTTCACCTAAAGCCAAACCAGACACGGGCACTACGAGCCCAGTGATGGAGTCTGTACATCGAGCGATTGGAAGCAGCTTTAACCCGCTCAGCAAAACAGCCGATGGCCGGTACGTTTCACCCCACCCCCCGCCCCCCTTTCAATCTCATCAGAGGTCTTAAAATCTTACAGTAAAAGGTGTACAAAAAAAGAACTGAGTCCTGTCAGGATTCTGCTAGAGAGTATTGCTCACACTGCGGCACCAAGTCCAGGACCTGGAGCTGCTCCTCGGAGCCAGGCTGCGAGTGGCAGCCAGGTTCAGCTCGCCATATTTACATATTATACAGGAGGAAAAAGAAAATCCCATGTAAAACTAAACCTAGGAAACAAAAATTCTTTCAGCTGTAAGATAGTGTTTCTCACTTAGCAAAATATACATTTGTTTTGTTCCATAGCGATGTCCAACGTTTTCGGATCCTTGGAGTTTCACACTTTTCAAAGCCTCACATTTACAAAACAGAAACAATTAAAAACAGTTTCTTTAAAAAAAAATAGAAATACATCAGTTCTTTCAGCCTTTGCTCTTTCTGTGTCTTTCTTTCCTTCAGAACTGCATTCTTGTTACATACCGTGCTTTAAAAACACTGACGACAACAACAATAGAGTTGAAAATATTCAAAACAGTTTCAAAGCCAAATAAAAATACTCCTCAATAAAAACTACCTAACACAATCACAAAGCCAATTCATAAAATATGTCTACTAGCTCGGGAAAGAGCAAACAACAAAAAGAAGGGGGAGCCCCAAAAAAAGATAAAAAAATAAAATAAAAAAATAAAACTAACAGCTAATAAAATAAATAAAAGAAGAACTGGTGGGCTGGGGGAGGGGAAGGGAAGCGTAAACCGTCGGTGGTTAGTAAGAAAGCGAGATGATCTCCTTGGGTTCAGTCCAGTGTGGTCTGGTCAAAGGGAGAGATCAGGGCAGGGCGGCAGGAGCCTGGCAGCCAGCCGGCAGTGTGCAGTTTGATTCAAGAGAAAGGTAACCTTGGCTCATCCCCCGAGGCTCACCAGATCCTCCAGCCGCCGTCCTCGGTTAGGTCACTGGGGAATCTGCGGGACACAGCAGGGGAAGGAAGGACAGGATCTAGAACAACCAACAGCTTTTCTCGTGAGGTTTTCTTCCAGTGTTATTTGACAGAAACACTCAATGTCGAGACTCGCCCCAACAGACTTGTTCTGCATCTCGCTGGCACAGCACAGGGCATAGCAGAGACGCTTCCACCTTTAATGGCAACATGCAGGCCCAGGAAACAAGGCCCCACACACCATGTAGCTGGCCTGCCCGGACCTGCAGCACTCCTGGCTCCAGGGAGGCTGCAGTGAAGCAGGGTCCAGCCATTTCTCCAGCATTCAACTCAGCACAGGCTGCTCTGGGCACTTCCCTGCATGTTTCTGCCCTCCTGTTTGAAGTTTTTTTTTCTTTTTAAACCAACAAACTTCAGCTATGTTTGCAAAACAGAGACAATCCACCAGTTCTCTTTCAGGCCCAGCTGAGGACCAGAAACATAACAGATCAGACTCAGATTCCACTCTGCCCTTCTCCTAGCCAGGAGAGGAAAAAGCCTGCTCTGCAGAGATGGTGAGAGCAACCGGCCACACGGAAGAGGCCTCCCCAGCCACACAGGTGAGCCAGGCTTGTTTCAGAATTGCCATGGATCGTGATGATGGCCAACCCTGTAGACCATTCCTCTTTCTGTCAGTGCTCTCATTTCCCTCCCTTTTGGGCCTGGACACTAAGCAATCTCTCCACAATGCTCCCAGCCTGGAGAGCATGAGGCAGGAGCTAACCTGCCAAGCCTCTGGTGCAGAACAGAGCCCTCAGCTGGCCAAAGGACTCCTGCGCAGGCTGGGTTAACGCAGCGAGCCTCCCAGCAGCCTCCCCAGCTCCAGCTGGGAGCCCAAGCACAGGGGCCAGCTCACAACTTTGCTACCTGTTCTGAGTGAAGCTGTCTTACCTCCTGCCTCCGTGGTCCCCAGCTTCAGTGATACCCATTGGTAAAAGCTGTTGCAATCAAGGGACCCTGCAAGGAAAGAGTTTAAACCCCCGTTAAACAAAAGTGAAGAAAATTACTACTAAAAAAAAAAATCAGTCATGGCATAGACTCTGCAAAAGCTGTTTCCAGTTGGAGGTGGTAGGTCTAAAGAGCCCAGCAACCTGAAGGACACTGCACCAAGGGCCAAGACAAGCTCTTGGAACATCTGGGCCAGATCTAGAGCAGGTCTGGAGATTAGGACCTTGAATGGTGGCTCAGCAGAGCCAGTGGGGCCCAGGGAGGCAGGGCTCCAAGCGAACTGCTGCATCCTGCACCAGCAGTGCGCAGCCTAGGGCTCGGTGATGGCATGCATAGTAGGTGCTGTGGCAGGAGGGATTTCTTAACCAGAAAGCAGTCTGCCCACTGCTGCTCGCCTTCATCAGCGGAGATGCAGCCTCTTCCCCTGACCATGCCACTCTCCATCTTCCTCCCCCTGCGCAGAATCCAACAGGGAACACTCACCCCTAGGCTGTGGCCGAAGCCAGTGCTCGGGGCTGGACTGGCAGCGCTGATGTAACTGCTGACCCCTGAGTCCTGGTTGGCAGCTCCATAAAGCTCTGCCATCGGCCCAGGGCTGGTGGTGCCCAGAAACCCACCGGTGCGACTAGGGGTGGAACCTACAGGAGGCAGCAAAACTACACAGTGAAAATCCCCAAAATGCAACCCCATCCCACCCCCCTCCCTCAGCCAGTCGCAACCCTTCGTGACAGGACACAGCACCGTCGAGGAAAGCGGCAGTTACCTGTCCCTCGCACCACGGCTGCTGCAGCCGCTGCTGCCGCCATTGGTCCATACGCAGTGAGGGGGATTGCTGGAAAGGAAGGAACAGGCATGTCAGGGGCATTATATCCACATGGTAATTTTCTCAACGGGAGCCTTCATTTCCAGCTGCGAAATACCAGAGCCACGCAGATGTATCAGCCTAGTGCATCACACAGGACATCCAAGGATAAGAACAGCGGAGTGCACAGCCCTGCTGCATTTGTTGGTGTCTGCACAGCAAACGTCCTGGAGGGACACAAGCCATGCTCTGCTAACTGCACATGCTGGAGCAGCTGAGGGCATGATGTGAAGAGCTGAACCAGAGTGGGTAATTTCAGAGGGATCCAGTTGCTTCTTAGCTTACAAGATGCAGTTAAATCTGAAGCTATAGATCCAGATTTTGGCTATAAATGTGGAGAAACCCAGCAGCTCAGGGCACCAGCTAGCAGCTCAGTGTCCTGAGGCTCAGCCCCTCCTCTGTGTTCTCTGATACTATTATTTTAATAGCTTCTTTCTACCTATTTTTCTGATCAAGACACACCATCCTCCCAACTCTGAGCTTTCCTCCCGAACTGCTCAACCCCTTGCTGCTCATCGTAGAAGAGAGGAAACAGATACCTAGGGAGCAGGATCTAGAAATGGCTTAATTAAAACAGTAAGTCTTAATTTATATGTAGCAATTTTCATTCCCAACTCTACTGCCAGAGGCAACCAGCCCTCAGGGCAGGAGGCATCTAGCCAGTGTGTTTCTCTTTGCCCTTAAAATGACTGGGTCAGCATTTCATGCTTGAATGTGAAATTCACTGTGATTCTGTTTAGAGCACCATAAAAAGAGGTCAGAACAAATCGATTGTGTTAAGGCTGAAATCCAGACTAGCTTATAAGGGAATATTTAGTAGCAGGCACCAGCCTGTTTCAAGCAAACGTCATATGGGGCTTATATCTGGATTTGCTGCTCATTCCAGGCCCTGGGCCAATTTGAGCATGTTGCAGCTCCACATCACCCCCAGTGATGCAGTCCTGGGGAGGAAATGCTGCTGGCAGCTGCCCTTCTGCCCCATCATTGCTTCAAGGCCCTAACACACAACTGAATGAATATGGTTTTAATGTGAACGGAGGCCAGGTCTTCCCAAAAAGATTCCAGTTCTTTTTTCCAGGAAAATCCCTTCTTGCTTTTGCAGCCTGTCTACAGAGAGACCAGGTTTGTGTTGTGACAACAAAGCACCTGCATGCTATCTCCCTGCACACTGGAGCAATCATCCCTGCTTGTGCCATCCCCTCAGCTCAGTCCCACTTGCCAAGCCCACAGACCGCAGCCCATTTACAGGCACTCATCCACTTGAGGGCACAAGGGCCCTCAAGCACTGCACAACTCGTGGGGCCTTTGTAGGAAACGAAGGGGGCCCTGCACTTTGTGGGACCAGCTCCAGCCTATACATGGAACTGCAGCTCTCAACCCAGCCAAGAGGCTGCACAGTGACTGTTTAGCAGTAGGTAAGCATAATGGCAAGGGAAGAATGCCACGATCTCCAGCTGGTACTTCAGCGAGACACTCAGGACTGTAAGCTGTCATGGCACCCAGCCAGGAGAACAGCATTAATAACTTCTTGTTGTACAGAGCCCTGGTGCACCCCAGCCGCCAGTGACAGCGGGCCCCAGGCAATCACCTCCACAACGAGAGGCACGGTCCTGCCCAGGGCGGATCTTAGAGGGAAAAGCACTTTTGCCAAGTCACCAACGTTTCTCTACAAATTTTACGGGTTTTGCTGGAAAAATCACACTTGTAAATACACACTGGACTCAAATCTCCTTTGTCTGACAACCAAAAGGCTTAGAGTTAGTGGTCTGGTGCTTATGCAGTTGCACACATGATATCAGGGAAGTGTTTTATTAAGAGAGAGCAAGGATTTAATCTTGCTGCTTCCCTCAGGGCAATTTGTTCAGTGGTGGCTGTCAACCTCTGCATCCCCAGAACCAGAGATTCTCTGAGGACTGACATAGTTTTGTGCCACAGAAACCAATTTCAACCCTGTTTATACCGATAGTTCCAGGGGAGCTTCTCAAGAAGCTTTTCCACACCCGCACTGCAGAGAGATTCACACCCTGAAACAGGTGGGGGCAAGGAAGCGCTGGAGGAACACTATGGAGATGAGATGGCACACAGGGAGCAGGGTGCTACACAAGGCTGCTTCACTACAACAAATACCATGTACGTGACAAAGATGGGGAAAACATGGCCATGGGAGGGAGAGTCAACAGAAGGAGCACCACCTAGAGAGAAGACACTGCACCCAATCGAGGGGCTGAGGATCCAGGGGGTATTTACACTGTCAGGACACTGAGCCAGGACTAGTCCCTGGAAAGCAGCCCTCTGTTCCCATTTCATTCCACAGTACCCTATGGGCACTATAGGACCTTACTTACACCTCCTGCACAGGGAAATGGGATTACAGTGACCAGGAGTGCCCCACACCCTCTCCACACTTCCAGCACTCCAGCACTTGTCCTTGCAGCAGATCAGATTAAGGTCATTCGTAGACCTTTCAGAAGTCACCTTGCCCTCTGGAGTTTTCCAGATCTGGTTTACACCCAGCCCAGGGCGAGGAGCTAAAAATGAGGCAAGGAGCAGGAAATGCCACCTAGGAATTACATGCCTTCACTTGGTATGACCTGTACTGCCCTCCCCAGCAGCAATGCACAGAGCTCTGATTCCATCTTTCCAGCCCCAGCTTTGGATGCAGCCTGTACAGATGAAAAAGGAAATAAGGAACATTTCCAGTTTAACTGTGCCAGGCTGTGGAGCAGCAACACCACTGGAAGAGCCCAAAGCCCCCTTCTCCCAGCTTGTGAGTTTAGGAAATGAGCGGGACTGACCTGTGAGCTCAGGGAGGACGGGGGCACTCGGGAGAGGGGTCCGCTCTACACGGAACTCTAAAAACGAAATGCAAGACAGCTTAGGAACTTGTCACACACCCCGAGGGACACCCCGCGGACAGACGGCAGCCGAGGCCGCTGGAGAGGACCAGCCTGCAGCCAAGCTGTGACCAGGCCAGTGGTTTCTTTAAACTAATTTAAACTGGTGCTGAAAAGTGCTGGACTCCAGCCACAGAGACTGAAAGGATCCATTTATTCTTAGAAAAAAATCTGGCAAGGCAGGGCAAGCGCAAGCGTTACCTGCAGCCCAGCCCAGCAGCCTCGGGGTACCATCCAATCTGACCTCCAAGCTGCAATGCCAGTAGGTGCTGGGCGCATGCCATACTCAGCTGTCCACATTTTTTATAATGAGACCCTCGAAGCCACAATGACTGAGACCCATCAACTGGATCCACAGAGAGCTTCCAGACAGCTAGGAAGCAACAGCATCTTTCAGCCACAGACAGCCTGGGCTTGCCGCAGGCTAAGAGACAACTTCCCGTTCCCAGCTCCTAGCAGCAAGACTTCATATATAAACCATTAGACTGAGGGATGAGGTAGGGAAGGGATGCTCAGAGTTGCCAGTTCTCCAGAAAACAGTGAGATGGCCTTTTCTCTGAGTGCGCTCTGCCTCGTTCCCCAGGCTTGCGGAGAAGGGGAGGGAGAAGAGGCCCTCATCAGCTTGGAGCAGCTGTGGCACAGCAGGTTCCAGCCATTGATCGCAGGGTCCATGCCCTGAGCACATGGTGGAGCTGGGAGCCTGACATACCCCAGTACACAGGGGGGCTGCAGACCACGGCCCCAGTAGGTGTCCTCTGAGGGCTATGAGTGGCCCAGGCACTGTTCAGAGGCAACTACAGCATTGCAGTCACCTCTGTTTTGGGTGCCAAGCAGTTCACCAGGCCACAAAAAGCTATAAACTCCTGTGCTATTTTCAGAGCAATGGCAACTCTGGTAAAGAGAGACAGACACACATGAAGTCAGCGAGAGAGGCGGAGCTGCAGGGCCCCTCCTGTGCAACAGCAGCAGCCCTGCGGAGGAGGCTAACATGAAGGGCATCAGAGCAGCCTAGGGCTTTTCCTGTCACTGGGGTGTGAGGATAATCCTAATGAAGGACAGGCTGCTCCCACCTATTCCAGGGCTTCTCCCCTCCCCCTTCCACATCCGTCTCCAATTTATACAAAGACCAAACAAGGAAAAGGGTAAAAGGGGCTGAGGCTGGGTCACGGAGCATGCCACAGACTCCCATCACCTGCAGGCAGACAAAAAACATGAGCAGGGAGCACCACTCACCAGGGAACTGGTAAGTGTAGCCAGGTGCAATGCCGGTGTAACTTCGACTCGCATAGGTGGCAGCTTGGAAGCCCGGATAACCTGGGGGAGTAGAAAAGTGTTCTGTTACTGCAGGCTCTCAGGGTCCACCTCCTCAGTGCCTGGCTGTTCATGAACAGTGAGACCATTAGTGTGGCAAAGAATAAACAGGACTAAAAGCAGAAAAAAATGGGAAACTGCTACGGCAAAGTACAGGATACGTGTGAGTCTGGGTTTTAAAAGGCCCATTTAATTTTTTATCACTCCTAACATGTAAGGACACGAAGTCTTCCTTCTCAGAAGCTCACAGCTCTGCACACTAAGGCATTCTGATGCATCAGCTGGATTTACAAACAAGGAGATCAGGGAGGTGGTGGCATTTAAAAGGCTGAATAGCTCTGAGTCACTCTTGCACCAGAAGTGCTGGCAAACACAGGCAGAGAACTTCTTCCTGCTTCTGGGCAGAAGGACAATGACTGCCATTCCCAGGAAGCTGTCCATCCCTACAGGCCTGTGAGAACGCAGGACATTGACTCAGAGCTGAATATTTGATTTGAGATCTCCCAAGAAATGAGCATGTGGATTTTGCTATGACTCAGCTTGAGCCTTGCTACTTGAAAATTCACATGGCTTAGAAAAGGCAAAACCCCAAACCACAGCCTAGAGATTTATTTTCCTTCAATAAGTTGAGTGAAAACACTGGGGGAAAAAAAATGCCCTTTTGGGAGTTTTGTTCAGTGACTACCTGTTACTTGACAGGCTTAGCAAGGAACAGCCCAAGTACAGCCTGTCCAGCAGCAGCAGCTGATCCCAAACAGTGTGCTCTTGGTTCAGATCACGCCTGGCCAGAACAGGCAGAAAGGAGACGAGCCAGGAACAGCAGCCACACTGCAAGGGTCACGCTTGACTCTCAGATCCAGGACCACTATTTGTAGCGGTAACTTTGGGGCTCTTCTAGCAACTAATTAATCAGAAAGCCTGAAGAAGTGCAGGAGGAAGGTGCTTGGGCACAGATTATTCCACTCTTGGTTCAGTTATATAGCTATGATAAGATCCCACACTGGACATTGAAAAATTACTGTTTATACGCTCTCACACTGCATGTACACGAACTGAGCTGCAAAGGGTCAGAGCTTCCCAGCACAGGGTTCCCTCCGGACAGCTCCTCCGGCTGTTGCAGGACAGCAGTGACAAGTTTGCAGTTTTTCCAGGTGCCACCAGAGGGCAAGTTGCGATCACAAACAGGTCCCGGTGCTCCCAGTGTCCCCAGCCCTGCAGTGGGGAGAGCTGCCCTTGGCCGCCCTGCCTTCTGCTCGGCTCATCATGCCAGGAAGCACTCTCAGAATAAAACCTCCAAACTGCTGCTGGACACGACCGGGAGCTGGGGATGAGATCTGTCCTGGGGCTTACCCAGCATGCCGATCCCAAGCATGAAGGCATCCATCCCATAAGGCATGACTCGGGACCGCCCTCGTGCTGAGCCTGTTGGGGACATCACCTCCTTCGGCTGGGCTTTTTTGCACTCCACCTGCCACAAGAAAGTGAAGATCTGACTTGGCTGTGACTGGCACAGAGCGTTCCCACAGAGTATGCAGCTCCTAGGCTGTGGGCTGGCCAGGCTGCTGCCAGGATGGCACTCTTCATTCCCAGCCACCGCCACCAGCCCATCCCACTGTACGTTCCCCAGCAGCCCTGCATGCTGCCAGTCTCCCCCTCACTCTGCAGACACAATAGGCAAGGAGGAGCTCAAACATTACTCTTCTCCTGCCCTCAATGCTCTGCACCTGGCCCTGCACAAAGGCTTCAAAGCCTCATTTTCCTCATTCCTGAATAAAGGTGATATTCTGCCCCCTCCCAGGCCACCAAGAGGTTTCACTGTAACTGCAAAACCTACAAGCACTGCACAATTCCTAGTTGCAGTTAAGCCAGCTCTTCTTGAAATGCCAGCATTGTGCTGGTTCACCTCCACACTGCGTGCTTCTTTCCCAAACTGGCTGCTGTGACTCTGGGGGAGAAGAATCAATTCCCCACTGCACAGAAGGTGCCTCACACACTGCCCCTGTGCCACTGATCTGCATCACGTACTTCCCTGCCCCAGGCACTCACCATTTTGTTGTTGATCTCATGGAAGTGGATTTCACATACTTTTTCCACAATGTCTTCGCTTTCAAATGTGACAAATCCAAATCCTGAAGAAAAAGCAAAATTTCTTGGTCAAGCCAGAGCTCTGCACAGTTGGCACTCATCACCTACATTCTCCTATTGGTAGAAGAAAGAAGGAGCCACAGGCTTTGAGAACGATACAATCAGCCCTTGAAAATGGCTGTCCCTCATCTTCCCTCTCCAGTAAATCCTGCCTTTGTGTGGAAGAAAACAAGACCATCCCTTATGGATTCCCCTTTCCTTCTCTTTTTATACCTTCCACCCTCTCTGAACCCAAATGCTTTCAAAACTGAGTTGTTTTGTTTTGCTTTTTAACTTTGCTATTTGCAAGGCACACCACATGGCTGATAATGCCGGGGAGGATCCCAGCAGACACTCACACAAAGAGAGTTGGTGGAGAAATGAACAGCTGCTTGCCAGGACACCCCCATCCTTGCTAAATGCATCACACCAGCAGTAACACCCTGCACATTTCCTCCACTGGTCATAAAGCCTTGTGACCATAAAGCAGGTAAATATCAGCAACATGGCTGTAGACAGCAAGACACAGCTGCTGTCTCACAAGCAAACTGATTTGCAAAGTTTCATCAAAGTAAGTTTAGTCTCTGGTGTAAGATAGGACAGCATGTCCCTGGCCCATGCCTGCACCTCCTTTCTCTCACCAAACTCTCTGCTGACAGTTTAGGCAATCACCAGCCTAAGGGTGGGCAGGGTAAATTCAGCTCAACTACAGCTCTTTCTGAAAAACTGTGGCAGGCTGGAGGATCTCTAAGCTTGCTATACAATCACGGTGACGTGCTTCGGCAGGGGGATTGGACTAGATGATCTTTCAAGGTCCCTTCCAATTTCTAACATTCTGTGATTCTGAAATACCCAACAATTATGTTAACTAGTGACTAGGAAGTACCCATGGAGCTACCATGGTTAGACCATACATTCCCTTTTAAGATGAAGCTGGAACAACATCCTAGGGCAGGCAACCAGGACTGATCTAATGCCTTTTGAAAAAAAAGCAAAAAAACCTGAAGGGCACAAAGTGTAGCAAGAGCAGAAGGAAGCGTCTCCTTGATGATCTGGAGGCAGAGATCCTTGGAACTGCTTCAAACAACACACAGACTGTGGTGCAGCACAGGGCTGCTATTGGCCTTGATTTGGAAGATGCTGAAACCAGGTCTGTAGATCAAATTGTTGCCAGTAAATCTCTGAGCTGGTATAATACCAGTGGTCCAGCTCTGCCATGCACCAAGGCAGCCTGAAGACACACTTGGAGAGTGGAAGACAAGGACACCCATGGGTGGGCTGGGTCCAGATACAGCAAATAGCCTTGTTTCCATCCTGTAACCAGACTCCACCAGAATTCAGGTAAGAAAAGGTGACCTGGGAGCACAAGTGGGCTCCATGCCGAGGAAGGAGTGAGAGGCAGGTACTCTTCAGGCTCTCTGTCAGCGTTCTTGGAGCTCAGATTACGCAGGACAAGGTAAGACACACATTGCGGGCTGGAGCCATGGAGGTGAGCGGGAAGGGGAGGGGGCTGCCTCCTCTCACGTATCTGCAACTCGGCGAGTTTACAGCACAGGAAACACACTGGACAAAAGCCCTCTGTGCTGCAAGGGATGCTGGTAAAGGATGCAGATGCAAAAGGATGAGGGGACTGGAGACGAGATAAAGAGCAGCTGCGACCCGCATGCCCTGCTGCTAGAATAGCAACCCCTCCCTACTCAAGGCAGGAGGGGAACCCTCCCTGGCTGCTGCTCCTACAGCCAGGAGACTACTCTCACCTCGGTGTCGGTTGGTTGTCTTGTCAAACATCAGCATTGCGTCATCCACCTGCAAAGAAGAATTCTCATCGGATTATTGCTGTTGTCACAAGCATGGCAGACATATTTGCACAGACCCGACCTCCCAAAACCAGAGGGAATCAGGACAAGACCTCCCATCTCCAAGAAGGAAACAGGGTGTGTGCAAACCATGCATCTGCTAGTGCACCAGGTTCATCCCCGAAGCACAGGCCGCCATGGCCCTTGCTACAACCAAAGCCCCCTCAGCCTGGGGCAGGTGCTGCTGGGCTGAGCCCCTCGGCCTGGCCCCAGGCCCCACTGAATCCCCCCTCCCCATGCCACAGCCAGCGACCCCAATTGTTTGCCTGCAGCTCCAGCCGGGGGGCAAAGAGCAGGGAAGGCATTGTTCCCAAATCCCAGCCTCAAAGGAGAGGAGAATTAAAGGGGGGGAGAAAAGCAAAGCTGGAGAGGGGAGAGGAATAAGGGGCCTCCCAGCGACAGGGGAAGCGGAGGCCTCAGACAACAGAGCCTGCCTGGGAAAGCTGGGAAGCGGCCCCCGCCCCCACCCTGAGGAGCCTTTCCTCTAAGTGAGGTTTCCCACTGCTAGAGGCTGTAATTAGAGCAAATTTACTGCAAGGCCTGAGCAAGGGCTGCCTCCTCGGGGGGAGGGGCAGCTGGCTCCCATCCCCCAGGAGCTGGGGGCTGCTCTCCTCCTGGTGCAGCAGCAATCCCACCACCCAGCATCGCCCTGCACATGGCTGCCTGCTGCCACTTTCCCCCATCTTCCCACTGGGCGTTTCCTTGCGGAGACACATCTGCACGGCGCCGCAGGTCAGACCGAGCAGGGTTAAAAAATACACTTCAATCCCCCCTGTGTAAGCCCCAGTGTAAACCTGTCCCACAGAACCAACCCTCCTCTCTAATACCACTGCCTTAATCCGATTATGAAACTGGACGTGCAAGTGCTCGGGGGAGGCGGTGGCACTCTGTCCAGCAGCTCCCACATGTGAGGCAGCAGCTTCCAGAGCCCCTGCACCCTGGGGCTCCATGGAAAGAGGACCGCTTGCTTGCTCCCCAGCACATATCTGCTGGTGCAGGCAGCTCTCTTCCCTTCAGCTCCCCACAAACAAAACAGGGCACCCGGCTCCACCTCGGTGCCCCGAGGATGGAAGGAGCCATTGCTAATGTTTCCAGCGCCACCATGAGCAGACAGACGTCATCGCCGATGCCCTTGGGTTTGTCCGACACGTCCACCCCACAAGAGTGAGGTGACAACAGACAACCAGGCTCCTACTCTTCCTGTCCCGGCTCAGCCTCCCTCTGCCAAGTCACCACCACCTTCGAAGCAAGAGGCCACAGGGCATGCGCTGCTCTGTGCCAGTCTGAAGCAATTCCTCAGCAGCTCCCCAGCACACGGCTGGGGGCTGACAGCACCGCGCCACAGTGCTGCTCCCCATCTCCCTTCACAGCTGCGATGTGCTGGGGTGATCTGATGTGGCTTAAAATATTTCAGGAGGTTTTACTGGCTGTTTTTATTCATTTACGCTAGATCCATCCCCCATACGACTCACCGAAAGGCTAGGTGCAGGGCTGACCAGCCACCTCTTCTTTGCAGAGCCCAGCAAGCGGGAGCAGCTGCAAGCGGCAGAGCCCAGCGCGCACAAACACAAAACCAGCTCACCGCAAACAGCACACGGAGCTGGGAGCAGGACAGCAGCTCCATCGCACAGCACGCTGAGGGCTGCAGCCTGCCTCAGTTTGGTCTTTCTTCAAGTTTCTGCCAGTGCGGGTGTCTACTCAGCACCCTAAAAACATGCTTGTGTTGTGAAAACCTTGGTATGAAACACGCACATGCTGCTGAAAGCTGATTCCTGCCATGAAGCAAAACTAAGATCAACATATATACCTGCACACATATGCGTACAGACACGCGAAACAGTCTACTCTCGGGCACAAACTCCAGATATAGACACACCTGGTGGTTTTTATCGCCAGTAAAGCCTACAGACGAGCATCCCTCCTCATCCCAGCCAACAGGTGAGATGCGCTTGGTGGCCTCAGCTGGGTTCAGTCGGCTCCCTGAGGTAAACCCCAGCGGCTCCCCCGTGGAGGCAGCCCAGGCCTCCCGACAAAGAGCCGGCGCTCCCCGGGCGTCGAGCGGCCAGCCCCCGGCAAGCGGCCATTGTGGCGGCGGAGCTGCC
>VXAV01000113.1:439881-453962 GCA_013399715.1 Alectura lathami
CGGCAACGCGGCCGCCAATCGCAGCTGCCTCCCGGATTAAGAGCGAGCGGCCGGAGCCGCACAAAGCCGCCCCGCGGCGCCCGCTCTCCTCAGCGAAGGGAGAGAGGGAGCGCGGAGGGCCCGGCGGCTCCCCCGAGGGGAAGGTGGAAAGCGGCGGCCTGCGCCTCCCTTCTGGCGGGAAGGAGGCGCCGCCATCTCGCCTCAGTCAGGGCCTGGGCCGGGAGCGCGGGGCCCAGGCAGCGAGGGGTGAAGCACCCAGAGCTGCGGGGGAGAGACGTGCGTGGAAAGAAAACAGCGCTCACAGGTTCACAGACACCCTCGAGTTCACTTCTAATAGGGTGTGGAAATAATCTATTATCATAACCGTAGGGTAACAAAGGCTTTTTTGCTGGGTGAATTGTCTTTCTCCCACTCTCTCTGCCCCCTTAAGTAAATATTTGTTTCAATTCTTTAAACACAGCCGAAGCAGCAGATCACTTTACTAGAAAGCTGTTTCACTTAGCGGCCAAGGCTCCCTCCCAGGGAACTATTTAGCGTGCTGGTCCGGGCTGCAGTCATCCAACATTTGAGGTTACAAGTTCAAGGTTTGTTAACTCTGAGCGATGGACGATGCCTCTCCTTGTGCTCAGCCACGAGGGTCAGAGTCGCCAAAGAAAAAAGAACGGGTCACAGAAGCAAGAACTCCTGCTCTCCAGATGTGTCCTTCGGAGGAGCCCTACCACAGGAGACCAGTTTTTGACAGGTGCTTGGCAGTTATGGAGTCGATACCACATCCCTGAGCCTTAAATCCAAGCTAACATCTCTCCATTCCCTCTAGCTTTGTAAACCAAACAGAGGTGGAGGAGAGGCTTTGGCTCAGTGAGGGGTAGCATTCAGAAAACAGAAAAAAAATACGTTGTCCCTGGAGAGGAACCTCTTCTCTTCATGGATTTGCCACTGCGGAGACCTGCTGCAGGTGGACAGCAAGCAGCACTGTCCTGAGAGGTGGAGAGGCCCTTCTTGGACACTTGGAGAGCAGTGTGGGGGTGGAAAATACAGATTTCACAAGGAGAACCTTCACCGAAGCAGCCCTCAACCTTAGCCAAAACATTCAGGTGCCCAGACACTCCATACCAAAACAGAATGCAGAACAGTTCACTGGGGCTGGGCCAAAAGGCCTGACTTTTTTTCAGTGGGTTAGTCTGACACTCTACCATCTTTCAGTCTTCCTGGGATAACGACAGCCTCATTAAGATTTAAAATAAAATAAAAATTTCCAACACAAATTTGATGAGAAATCTTGTATGCACTTCCACACAGGCAGATCTTGAAGAAAGTTGTAAATATTAAAGAAAATGCATTGCAGAGACACGTGTCTTCTACCTGAGCTGCAACTAAAGATTGCATGGCTGGTCCTAGAAAGAACCATGACAACATATCGTCAAAAAAAAAAAAAAAATGTCTATATAGCTAAAAGAATAATAGCTGGCGAGACAGCTTCAACAGAGAAACATAAACCAGATGATCTAGAAACCACTCCGCCATCCTGTTAAGGGAGCGCATAAGCAACCTGAGAGGTTCTCCTGGCTGCTCAGACAAGGCGGACAAGGGGAGGAGAAAGCGCCAGCCTAGAGCCTAGCTCCACGGAGCAGGCCTGCTGCATCTGCATGGCACCAGGTTCTTCACACTTATTACCCCATTCTACAGAACTGTTCTCAGAACTCTGGGAACTAAATCAAGAGACAGAGCCCGCTCCGTGCCGCAGGTGAGCAGGCAGCCTATCCAGGTGTTCCTGCCTGCTCTCGTGCTGTACTGTGGGCACCTGGCAAATATCAAATGCACCACTGAAGATCTGAATGACCATTAATGCTACAGCATTTTTGGCTATCTGCCTACCAGATGCAGAGCACAGAGTACCCT
This sequence comes from Alectura lathami, assembly GCA_013399715.1. Taxonomy (NCBI): domain Eukaryota; kingdom Metazoa; phylum Chordata; class Aves; order Galliformes; family Megapodiidae; genus Alectura; species Alectura lathami. The sequence continues at coordinate 441,781 of VXAV01000113.1, forward strand.
TTGTTCCAGAGGCTTTGTTACCACCAGCCAAACTGCCTACTGCCACAAGAGAGGTGATCAGATTCCCCTTCTCCTCCCCTCCCCATCTGTTCATTGCAACCATCTTATGTGTGAGAATTTGCATAAGTTGCCCTCTGATCTGCAGAAGAAAATCCAAAATCCAGTTTGGAAATCCACAGCAAGTTGACAAGTATCTTTGATCCATGAAATTTCCAGAGAACAGCAGATTAAAGATCAATTACAATTCTCCCCATCCAAAGTGAGGGAAATCATGTCTACCATAAGCACAGGAACAAGTATTCCTTTAAAGAAACTCTATCAGTACCTAAAGGTTCTCCAACCAGTCAGCAGGGAAAAGTCACTTACTATACCTAAGCCAACCGTAACATTTTTCTGGCAGGTGTGCATGAATATGTATTTGTGACAGACATGCAAACTGTCATTAAATCCAGCGCACAAGGTACAGCGGTTTTCTCTTGCTCAGGACAGTGCTAGAGTCTTCGCCTGAATGACATCTCAGAACCTGTCTTCAGCAAACAGTCCAGAATTTGGACTGAGTATTAGATGGCAACCTAAAGGTCAGAACTGTACCCTGACCTCAGCAGATTTTTTTTTTCTTGCTTGCTTCCAGGATATTTTTAGAGAGAGCAGGTCTCTCTCTGGGCACGATCTGCCTTACTGAGAAGCTGAGGTTTCATGACCAACTCATCCAAATATACAGATCACCTGCAAGCCCAGGGAGAGATGCGGACTCTTTCCAAGCACTCTTGGAGCCACAACTGTTTAGCGAGTCATGCAGAGGCCTCATTGCGAATATATTTTTTGCACTTCTGCCTCACTCAATGCAAAAGCACACAAAAAAACCCCATCAGATCACCAGACTTGGGCCCAGGCTCCCATTTCTTCTGGCACCTCTGTATTCCTAGTTTCTCAAAGGAGCAACTTCTCTCTCAATGACAAACAAAAGGCTGGCTGCACCAAGTTAGAGCAGAGGTCCATGCCGCGCAGCACCGCCAAGGCACAGACCAACTGCAGACACCTTTAGAAGAACAGAAGGATAAGGGAAAGATATGACAGACCCCAGAATACTCCCTCAGCTTCCAGCCATTTGTGATTTCCTGACCTTGAAGGGGCATCTGTGTATTTAAAAGGCATTCCAGGAATTTGTCCAGTTATTTGGGAGCCTATGTAAATTTTATCAACAACATGGGTCAAAGATTTCACAGCTTAGATGAGCTCTGTGACAAAAAGAGACCTTATTTGTTTTGAGCCTCTTACCTTATAGTTTATCTCACCCACTCTATCCCAAAGCCTTATCAATCAGACCAACCCTTGAAAAAGAAAGATGATACGAGGTTTTTTTTCCAGTTATCATTTGAAATAAAAGCCTTGCCTACAAGCTCAGAGACCCAACAGCCCAAAGAAATTACTCTGATGGGCAATCATCTCTCCTCCCAAAAGAATAATCAGAACATTTTCCCACAGGCTGAAGTAGAAAAGGAGGAAGCTGGGACTTGAGTTGTGGAGGCATCCTCATGCATGCTGAGCAAGACAGAGAACTAGCTGTGCCTGAGGTGCTAGGTACGAGATACCTTCCCCTCCTTTATTTCTGTTTCAGGTTTCAGTGAGGGTGGTACCTGAATCTAGAGAGGCTGTTGAAATACTTCCTTGTGAAGTCTCAAGATCTCCAACACTCTTCAGCTTAAGTCAAGACACTTGGCTGCCCATACTGTGAACATAATTCTTTTCTGGACTTCTATCCTGCAGTTGAAAAAATCTTCTCCTTTAGAAAGCACGCCCATGGTCTCGGCTTGCACCTCAGAGAGATGCAGGTTTTGGAGCCAGAAGTGTTTCCTAGAGATCCCACTACGTTTAAAGCCCTAGCAGCTGCACCTGACAAACCAAAGCCAGCTTGAGAGCACTTTAGTCTCTTTCACTGCACTAAAACAAAACATAAAAAGAAAGCCACTTGGTATTTTTTCCTCATGAAAATATCAGCCCATATTTTTCATTCACAGCTTTAGAAGAAAAAAAAATAAAGTAGCGGTACTTTTAAGCAGAGAAGCTCTCACACTGTATTTGGGATCCTCTTTGAAGCTTCCTTTTTTCCTGCCAAAACCAAGTATTTTGATATGAAGAGCTGGGGTGCTATCCTATCCATTTCTTCCTTTAAGTAATGCTCAGGGATTTCCTTCTCACAGGTTTTCATTTTTCTTTGGTCACTTCCACTTTACAAAGCTCAGAGAAGGTTTTGGACTCAGAAAGGTGAGAAAACAAAACAAAAATAGGACAATAAGGAGAAATGCCAAAATGGAAAAAGGCAGACTTGGGATTTTTATTATTATTTTTTTTCAAAATGAGAAACCATTTCATTTTGAGACCAAACNAACACAAGAGGCTCCAAGTGTTGCTTCTTATCTGAAATACACCAATACCAGCTACCTTGGTAGACTTGCAGACTGCAGTTCACACATTTGGATGACAGAACATTATGATAATCTCATTTGACCTTGTCTGTACTGTAGGCCATGGAACTTCCTCTAGTAATTCCTACAGCATGTGCATGCTTTCTGGCTAGAGTAGAATTTATTTTCCAAAAAGCATCTGTCCTGATTTAAAGGTTTCAACCAACACAAATCTACCACACACTTAGGCTTGCAGCCTCAGGGTTACCAAAGGATAACCTTCACACAAAACCATTCAGCAGCCTCTACTCCCCTGTCCTCAGAAGCAGAGGATGACCAGAGCTGAGATCCACACTGAGCCTGCCACCGGATTCAAAGATCGACTAAAAATCACCCCCAGGAACCCAGCAGCTTGACTCTGAAGAATCAAGACAGCAAGACTAGTGTTCTCCCCTTTCTCTCCCCTCTAGCTTCTAACCACTCCCATGGCTTCCTGAGCAGACAAGAGGAAAGAGGAGTGATTTTTCCCCCCCGTCAGATCCTGGTAAAGCACGAGGTTGCTCAGAAGAAGAGGGAACACAGACAAAGTCAGTCCTCCAAGAAGGGCGTCCGTAACAACTCCTTTTCAGACAGTCCCAATCCAATTCAGAAGTAGTACTGTCTCAAATGACTTAAACAGCATTTTTTTCAGAGAGGTTTTCCAAGATGGGGCTGGCATGACTGAAGCTTCACCTCTTATTTAAAGATTGCCTTGAGGAGATGGAATTCCACAAAGTCAGGTGCCAAGTGTACCTCTAAAGAAGGGATCCTAAGAAACCTCTGAAAGCTAAGAGGCCTCAGAGTATTGTAACGAACACCAAAAGAGTCTGTGTACCAAAACCATGTTCTTCGTAAGAATGACTCATCTGAAACTGCGGGCAACAGGCTTTTCTTAGCCCTAGAAACCAGAGTGGCACATTCAGAGCCCTGAACCGGAGCACCAGTGGCCAGAGGCTTTTCTCTGAAATGCGTTTCCACTGATCCCACACATCAGCTATACGGATACCAACTGCAGAGAACTTCTCAGGAAACAGTTTTCCTGGCCTTTGATGAATTATTTGAGGCTGGGCTTGAAAGATTGTTAAAGGCCAGGATGCATACTTTACACCAGAGCTCTGAGGAGTCTCTCCTCAGCTCAAGCAGTCAGGTGACTCAGAAAACTGTCCCAAAAACGGAGAGTCAATGTGACCAGCCCCGACCTCTGCCCACGGAAACTCCCGAGAGCCCAGCTGCATCTGCCTCATGCAGACTTTCAGCACCGGATGTCATCCGGGATGCTGGTTCTTCAGCAATGAATCACACTGAGCTATGCAGAACTCTCCCTTCTGCCCAGTCCCAGGAAAACAATCTTACACAACCAGTTCTTGCCAGTCTCCTGATGTCCAGACACCTTTCAACATGTGACCATTGAACAAGAGGAATATAACAGGATAACACACCAAAAGAACTGGAAAGTACTTCTCAAACTAGAGCAACAGACTGTAACTGCTTGTAAACTAAGTGCTACATGATATGCTTCTGCTTCAAATTAACAGAGGCACAGTGAAGGTTAGAAGGGGATTTATGCCCAAGATGTTTAGGTTTCCTATCAAACACATCCAGCAGCTAACAGAAACCACCACAGAAACACAACAACCTTCAGATGACAGACACACGGACAACACCTTTAGCAGAGCCTTCGGTGACACCATGCAAAGCTCCCAGCAGCACAACAGAGTTTGCTTATTCCTAACAGAAAATAAAAACCACGTAGAGACTAGCAAACACGAGGATTTCTGATGACTTTTGCCATTACCACTCTCTTAGGGCTGAACAGAAACACAAGTAAGTCCAACTTTGCAGGCATGACAGCATCCCAGAACATGCACAGATATGACTTTCAAAGCTAAGCAAAGTTACTGAATTAACACCCATTCCAAATTTTCTGCCCCAAAATTCCAATGATACAGCAAAACTGATTTAAAAACTCCCCTCCTTTTCACCAACTTCTGTGCCTTAAAATAGCATCACCCTTTTACATGATCTTTCAGAAGAGAATGAATACCAAATTCTCATCCTTCACACTTTTCACAGCTCCAGTGGTACTTCCTTCCACATCCAGGATGCTGTCAGCAATGTCCTGGCCAGCAAACTGTGTTCTGCCACCATGTTCCCCAGGCAGGAAGATCCCAACCACTACCAAAATCCAACACTTCCTGCCCCAAACTGACAGCAAGTGCACACCACCACTGAGCAGTGAAACAGTTACAGTGCCCTGCCCCAGAAGTGACCACATTTAGCTTCATCAGTTCCTAATCCCACTAAAAATCTTGAGACCTTCAGTCTAATATCACTGAGTTGCTTCTGAGGGCACTCACAGCCTCCTGAAGCAGTTGAAAGGCCAAGACTGAGCTTCTTCCATCCTCCAACTCTGTTGCCACTTGTGATTTGCACACCTGTCCACAGAAGCCTACTCTCCCCTGAGCTACCAGCTGGCACAGAAGTCCCAGGCCAACACAGGGGACAGTGATCGTGCCAGTTTTTCTTCAAACATCCGAAAACAACATCAGCATTTGCCCAAGACTCAGCAGGAGAAGTTTCAGGACCAAACGGCTTATTTTTAATACAGGATTACAGAAATATCAGTCATAAGGCTTATACAGGCCAAAATCACAGGCTGATGCTGCAGCAGCCCTGTTAACAGTGTCTACAAACTTTCCTTCAACATTTGAACAAACTACAAATCTGCAGGACCAAAATCCCTTAACCAGTCTCTGGATAGCCCTAGTGACTCCAGGAACAAGCACAAGCTCTTTGTTTCAAACCAACACAGCGCTACAGCCCCTACAAAGACATTACAGCTACGTACAAAGACATCTCAGCTACCCGACCTCTGTAAGTGACCTTCAGTTTATTTAACCCCATGCAAAAGACTTGCAGGCTCCTAATCCTGCCTCCAAAAAAGTTCGGAAAACTCCTGTTTGCCCAAGAAGCAATAGCTTTGATCCAGCACCGCTCAGGAGACTTACCTTCCCAAACTGCTCGAAATACTGTTTCACATCCTCCACAGTAGTGTTCACTGACAGACCACCCACAAATATCTTCTTCGTTCGAGTCACCATCTGGAAAAGGGAAAGACAGGAATTCACCAAATAAACTGAGAGCCAGTGGAGAATGGGACTCTAAAGGCCACTAACTCGCCCTCTGCTGCCAGGAAGCAGCTGCCCCTTCGCTGCAGTCAAGCTCCCACCCTCTCGAGATGCCCTGGCCAAATGCCCACGCCAGACCCTGTGCGTGCTCCCACACACACCAGCTCAGTGACACCACCCCTCCTTGCACAGCACGCTAACAGCCTCTCCCACTCCCGTACCCCAGACAAGCAGGCTACAACTTCCCCAGACCTGCAGCTCTTCCCACAGCCCTGCCGCTTCACACACTCCGCCTTTTCCAGGCTCCCCCAGAGAAGTCTGCTCTGCTTCCCCAAGTGGGAAGACAGGCTCGAGGCCAGTCTGCAGAGGTAGGTTCCCTGGGCTTTGCCATCCTAGCTTGCAAACTGTATAGCATCCAGTCTTGCATGGGATAAGACTCATCACGCACCCACTGCCCAGCCACCTCCCAGTTAAATCTCATTTGGCTTTGCAGGGAAGCAAAGAGAAGATCTCTCTGCCACTTCTCACTCATGCCACTGGGACAAGGGAAAACACTAACTGCCCTGAGAGGGGCCACTGCTGCCAGGCTGAGGCACACTGTCGTCCTTTCAACTGGCTCTCCAGCTGCATCCTCCCCTTAGCTGCTTGGCTACACCCCTGCTCTCAGAGGAACACATGGTCCTAATTACCCCAAGGAGCATAGGGCTAATCCGCAGCAATTCCCTGGCTTGGAGAGCAGCCCGTTCTAACACTAAAGCACCTTCTGTCACCAAACTGCTTAATGGAATTAACCCAATTCCTACCATGTGCTTCCTGGCTCCAGTTACTCGGGATACCTGCTCACCAATTGTTCTCAGTGCCTGATCCCCCCTGCTTCCCCCCAACACCAGCCTCCTCTTCCCTCTGTGCTTCTCCACACCGCTTTCCTCAGTTCTGCCTCCTGTGACAGCACTTGGAATTAAGATTCTGAACTTTAAAACTTCCATCCAAGAGCAAACTTAAAGGGAGACCCAAAGCCTAAGAGCAGTCTCCAGCCTGCTGTTAGCTCCTCAGTTAAAAGTCTCTAGCTGCACACCTGGCAAGAGATCCCGCAAATGCTCCCTTCAATGCCAGAGCCTCTTGCAGACAAGGTGCAACAACTCCTCCTGTTTTTTCCAGTGCTGAAGCACACAGGACCACTTCACAAAATACAGTCCTTCACCCCTTCCCTGCCGTACACTTATTCATACATACACGCATCTGCACACACAACCCTCTTTCCACCTGTATTGCAGCACAGCACCTAGCTGTTCTGTGTCTCCTTAGGCCTGCACAGACACTGACAGCAACTTCCAAAGGACTCGGGTCACCCCAGGCCGAGTTCATTTCACCACTTCCAACTATCGCATCCTAAAGTATAACTGAGGGGGGCTGCTGGTTCGTCCAGCACCACGTTACCTCCAGCGCTGCACACCTGACAGGAGCGTATTGCAGCTCAGTGCACCAGGCTGGCGCACATTCCAAGCAAGTCCTGAGCAAACCCCAGGGAGCGACTGCTACATCCACGGGCAACCCCATGCAGAGGGACAAAATTCACCACCATGAACTGCACCTTTCAGAGAAGCAAGGGTCACCCACAGAACCTACCTTAGGCTGTGCTCGGCGGGGGAACGCTACCTTCGGGTCAATCTGAAAGAGATGATGGAAACAATAGGTGAACACACTTTTGTTGCCTATTTACAAACAAAGAATTTCCTCCACGCACATGGTTGTCTCTGCCCACGTGGCACCTTGCGAAAATCCCAAAGAATCTACCTGAGGTACACAAAATGAAGCAGGCTGCAGACATCTTCCCCGCTTGGTAAGGTGTAATCCACAGAGACTACAAGTCCCAGCATGCAGTGGTCTGTCTCCAGCTGAGCGCTGGCCAGACGACACCCGAGAGCCCATCACGTGCTGGGATTAACAGGCTTGGCTGCACCCTCCTGCCTGGCCTGCCCCTGGGTGCCCTGCATCACCAGTGTCATATTAAAAGTGCTTTCTTTTGCCTTTTTACTCTCCCCCTTCACTTTACCTACAAGTGCAGAGCTCACCTGGTTAACAACAGGATAGAAAAGAGGCAGCACACAAAAAACCAAACCCTTCACCCCACGAAATAGAGGATGAAGAAATAAAAGAGCAGGTAGGACAGTACAAACTAAACACAGGAGTCCAAAGGCCTAAACGCCGCAGATGAGCAGGGGCTGTGGCTGCAGGGCAGCGTGCTGCCCCTCTCCCGCAGGCTGCACTGTGCACAATGAAGCGATGCCTCCCCTCCGCGGGCCGAGCCCTCCATTGTGCCTGCTCAGCTCCTGCACAGACCTGCCGCCGGCATGAGCCGCCGGGCTCTGCACCGCCACCCAGGTGCCAGGCGTTCTGCTGGGGTCAGCACAGACGAGCGCGTGCCTGCCTCGGCCTCAGAGCACCACAAAGCTGGGAGCACACGAACGCAGCTGCACACCACACATCCATGAAGCTGGTGCTCCTCCTCTGCCTCCACCTCTTTCTTTATAGCCTATTTTTACAGCAACTCCTGTGAAGTTACATCACATCAGGGATGATCCAGACCTACAAATCAGCTTAAGACCTGTGGTAAAGGCAGGTCTGGCTCATCCCCACGCTTGGACAGGCTGCAGCTGGGAGGGCAGCCCAGAGCACCGTCCCACCAGCCTGGCAGCTCAAACAGCCCAAAGGAAGCTGTGTTTCTCCAGCTCCTCTTTCCGCTTTGTTCAGCTGTGCAGCCTGGCCGCCCTCCTGCTTGTCCACACTGCCCCAAAGCTCTGCCTCCCTGGGCTCTTGCACCAGCCTTCCCCACCTCCATCCTGACTCACAGCCTACAACATAAATAAACTCAGCATGTAAGTAAACAGAGGCAAAAGTGAAGAGCACAAATAAACTCAAAAATAAACCTCTCTCCCTAGGCTGCAAGCGCAGGCAGATTAGCGTACCCTCTGGGTGCCTCCCAGGGGCATCCAAACCGTCCCTCCCCTCCCCGCGCACGCACACGCACACCCTGCCGCTTCCTGGCCAGTACAGACACCCACAGCGAATTCTGAGGACAGGGGACGGCAGGAGACCAGGAGGTTGATGGCAGATAATAAGCAAAAACAATAATCTACTGTCTTTTACTTCTCAGCCAGTGTCATTCAGCTCCTGCCAAGAAGATGCTTTCATACTCAGCAATGCTAAGCTCGGCCTCATTTTCTCATTACCCTGAGTGTGATCAACTGGGCAGAGATAACACGTCCTCCTGGCTGGAGGGAGCAGGCAGTCATTGCACGAATTCTTCTGCACAACCAGCCATTGTGCAGGTAGGGGGAGGCCCGGGCGCCCGGCTGGAGGGGCAGCCCTGGGAACACGCGGAGGGAGCAAGCTCTGTGCCGGACTCAAGTTACTAAAACTGGACTGCTCGTCAGCGGCTGGAGTCTAATTAAAGCAAAAGTGCTGGTACCTTTTTCCCTCATTTCTGGTGTTAAAACAAACAGCCCCGGAGGAGTTGTGTTTCAGTGTCACCCACTGACGTAATGGATCCTTTTCACAAACCTAGATAGAAATCTGCTAAGACTAAAAGCATTCAGAACTGCTCAGACTGTATTCAAAAAACAAATCTCCAGAATCAGGCTGATGCGAGTGGAAGTCACTTGAGCACAAATCGCTTTCACTTCACCCCACAAGGCTTTAGAGGGACGAGGCATCCCACTGACGTTGCAGGTGTATAGTAATGCCCTTCATGCCACCTATGGCACCATTTAGCAGCTGCGGTGACACAGCTCCCGCATGAACCCGGCTCACATCGGTGCCCCACAGCAGGGGCAGGGCAGGGCCCACCAGACCTCCCGGCTGGGTTTGTTCGTTCAATGCACCTCCGCAACCGCCCTTCCTCCATGAGCCAGCACTGCCCCGAGAGCTCCAGATCGTGCTCTCCTCCACAAAAGAACAAACCCAGCAAAAACTCGGGAACGGCAACAAAGAAACGAGTCAGTGAACCAGCACCACCAAGCCTGCTCTTCCCAGAGCACATAAAGAAGGAGCTCAAGGCAACGGCCAGCTGCAGCTTTACGAAGTCACGCAGATCTTTTACCTTGAGACTTGCAAAGCCAATTCTCCTATCAAGCATTTCCATAAATAACCCCATGGGCTGCTGCAATCTAGCTTACAAACAAAGAGAAGTCTGAGAAGCACAAGGTTTCCCTGGAGATTCAGGCCAACAGCACTGGCTAGGATAGGGAGAATTGAAAAACAATGAAGCAACAAGTTGGGCAGACACTGTCTATCAAATGCTGTTTACCAGGAGACACCAAGCCCAGAGAGAAGGCTGTCCTTCCAGGACACCGGCCCTTTTCCTGCAAAGTTTCATAAAGCCCTAAATTACGATTCAGATGAGTTTGTGTCATTTAACCCATGACTCACAGCGGAGTCTTTCAGCAGGCAAAGGGCGTATGGAGGCTCCACGCAGCACCACAAGCCCAACCTCTTACCCCACAATTACCAGGCAAAACACCCCAAAACATCTGACCGGCTGAGAACCAAACAAAGTAAAAAATAAAAAGGACAGGCAAGAGGACCAAAGTTCCTAACAAAGGAAGGACGCTGTGAAGCAGCCCCCATTCTCTGTGCTGTGCCGGCAGGGCAAGCGGAGCAGATGCAGCTGGGAATTTCAATGGCCAGCCAGTCCCCCTGCGCCCTCCGCCATGAGGCCGTCTGTTCCCTGCAGCGCTCGTCCCTCCCCACCCTTGTGGGTGCACTCAGAGGGAAGAATGGAGCCTCTGGATTGCAGCTTGCCCCAAGCCCTACAGCACCGTCGGGATTACGACTACAACAGACATCCATCACTTGCCTTTCCAAGAGAGGCCTGTGCCAGCCCAGGCTCATGGTGGGACTAGATGATCAGACACCATGTTTACATAGGCTAGTAAAAAGAACGAGAGGAAAAAAGAAAAAAAAAAAAAAAAAAAAAAAAAAAAAAAATCCTGGGTCCTCCTCAAAATACTTTACGGTAACCCTCAGAGCACAATTCCATTTCTACGGCTGCTGAAAGGAAGAGGTTTGGGAGTCCTGTGGACCCAGCCTTGGCCAGGAGGGCTGGGATAGGTTTAACCCAAAGCTGCCAGGGGGAGGAAGGACCTGTGCACATCAAAAGGAGCGATCCAGGCAGTTAAACAGGAACAGACATAAATCTCGCTGCAACTCATGCCATAAACCCTCAGAAAAGGGGTCCTGCTCTCCCGCCCTCTCCACTCTGCCAAAATAAAGGCAAGGGTGCCCAAGCCGCACACTGGAAATAGTTTCATGTTTGGACTCCTCAGCTGCCTGTGCCTGGTACGGGAACATCTCCCTTCGCCATGTCAGCCCCTCACAGCCCCTGCCGCTCCCCATCCCTACCCTCACCTTCACCTCGGGGCAGCAATATAGAAAAGGAATCCGGGGCAAGGGAAGTCACTAAAACTGCAGAGCAGGGACCTCCCACTCAGACACCTCACCCCCATCCCCCAAAACCCAGCTTGCACATCTCCCAAGTGCCGCAGATTAGCCAGGCAGGACCCGGTACCATACGCCACCAACCCAGGGAGCCGCTGAAATCTCCCCATGAGCCCACCCAGGGGCTCTCAGGCAGCCTCGGTCTGCAGAGCGAGAGCCGGAGCCACGGCTGCTGCTCCGAGAGACCGCTGGTGGCCCACATGGGCGGGCACTGGCCACGCTCAGAGACAATAAAGTCTTGAACCTCCGCGACCGTTAGAAAAACTTCGCCTGGGGAAACCACCAGGGCACAAGAAACAAATGCTCTGTGCCGAGGGGAAAGCACAGGCCACTGCGGCTGCAGAAAGCAGGGTTCGGAGGCTGCCAGGAGGGACCAGCGCCGGGGGGACGGCACTCGGGGAGGGCGTGGGGCCACGCGTGGGGTCGAGGGTAGCTCCCCTCTCCCCAGAGGCTCTCTCCTCAAGTGTGCCCAGGTGTCCCAGATTGGAGGGGCCTTCCAATCAATGGGCAGGAGGACAGCCACCACTGGGATCCACAGATCAATGCCGGACATTCAGTCACCAGTCAATACCGAGCCCAGAGCTTGGGCAGCAACTCCGTTACCAGCTGATAAGTGGGGTGGAGAAGGGGCTGATCAATCTTTATCAGTAATCGATAGTTTACAACCTCTAACCGGAAATCAAACACCGCAATCGATGGCTGCTCTGAGCACAGCCGCTCCGCCAGCAAATGCACCCTTGAGATGAGAGAAGTCATCTCACCGTCTTGGAGTCCAGTTCATGTCTGGATTGGGCCAGAACCTTGTCGACGCCAGCCTGGTCCATGAACGTGACGAACCCGAAGCCCCTGAGCCCCGCAGCCCAGGCAGGAGAGGGGATGCGGAGAGAAGAAAGAAAGTTGGTTAAAGTGGCGGCCGGGCCGCGGCAGGGGCGAAGGGAGGAGCGGGCCCGGCCTCCTCACCTGGATCTCTTTGTCAGCGGGTCCCGCATCACCAGGCACTCCTTCACCTCGCCGAACTGGCTGAAGTACTCCCGCAAGCCCTCTGCGAACACAGCGGCCACCGTGGCTGCCCCGGCTCGCCCGACCCCACCGCCCCCGGCCCCAGCCCCGCCAG
>VXAV01000113.1:454954-496777 GCA_013399715.1 Alectura lathami
AGCGGGGCTGCGGGTGCTCGGGGTGCCCCTGCGTCTGCACCCGGGCCCTCTCCCAGAGCCCTGGCGCTGCCCCGGGCTCACCGCGTCTCCCTGCCCGCACGGGCTGTACCTCCGGCGGGACCCCGAGCCAAGCTGCGGCTGGGCGCTGCCGTGTGGCCCTGCTCACAGCGACAGAGTAGCAGGCTTGCACGGCCCAGCCTGCTCCCTTCTCTGCGCATGGAGGCAGGCTGGCCCCCCATCCACCCGGCGGTTCCTTGCTTATACAGATCAGACTCATGCCAAGCTCCCGCTTCTCAGCACTGTCTCACAAGTTCACCCATGTACTGAGTCCCTGTGCTCTCTGCACAGCTCTGGGGTAGCCTGGCCATAGGTGGCTAGAGGAGCTTAGCAAGGAACAAATGAAATACTTGTTGTCACCTGTAAATTTAGCTTCAGACAACAGCCGGAGCCTTTCTCTCCTGCCTGCACAGTGCATCACCTAGAGAAAGGGCACTTGTTTGCACTCGTGACATATTAGAACACATCAGTGCTCAAAACCTCTGGTATCGTTTCTCCAAGCCCCTCTCAGGACAGGTGGGTATCAGGCTGCTGGGCTTCTGACATGTGCTACAGTGCTGCCAAACACATCCCCTGTGCACTTCCAGCACAAGACTCCCGCACAGCGCAAGGTACTAAACAGCTCTCAGGTCAGTGCCATCCTCACCAGACTTTTCTTCCCATTCTTTCATGATAATTTTTCTGTGTGCCAATACACCTCATCTCCCTCCTGGAGAGGAACCAGGATACCTTTTTGTTTTAATAACACCTTGTAATAATATCTTTCATTACCTGGGCTCATCCTGAAGCCTGTGGCTGCAACTGAAAATTGAATTCATCTGCCCATTAGCTCCGCCAAACCACTGTTCACCCACTCCATTTCCTGAGCTAGGTCACTGACACCATCTCATCTCCTGGCCCCACACCTGGGCACAGCAACACACAGTCAGACACTCAGTGGCCACCACTGGGAACTCAGCTATACAGCACCCCAGCCATGGCTGCAGAGCAGCAGCAGCATCTTGTCACCTCTCCTCGTACATCCTGTGAATTCACAGCTATTGCTGGGCCATCAGAAAGTCACTGCTGCTGCTGTAATGCCTCCTGGCACCTGCTCTGAGTTGGATGGCAAATAATCCAAGTGGGGAACTAACGTTTTGCAAGTCACCTGGCTTTCATGCTCCACTGATTGCCCAACTTAGGCAGAATAGTAATGCTAATTAAACACAAGAGAAAAAAAAAAAAAAAGAGAAAAGAAACAAGGTATCAGTGCTGGGCATGCAAAAGAACAACATCCCTTGGTTTACTACTGGTGGATTGTTATAATTTTATGCGTATTGTCTACAAGAGATAAAGCAGAGCACTCAGAGACAGTATTGAAATACTTCACCATATATCCTTTTTGCATTATGCTTATTTTTTTTTCTCTTCTTCTCCAACAAAATAATACCGGAGAAGGGAGAAAGATCAATGTGAGTTAACATCTGCAAACATGAGGAAAAAGAGCAAGTCTTCAGGAGGGTTTGGATGGAGGATGTGGTTGGAGTTGCATCACTGGGAGTGATGGCACACTGCACCATGTAACTTATTCCAAGGCCCTTTCCAAAAACACATGTAATATTTTGTATTTCCACCTTAGGACCCTGAAGCACTTCGGAAATATCAGTGCATTTATCTCCGTAACACACAAGACAGCAGATCCTAAAAAAATCTGTTGATTAGTGACAGTAGGAAGCTTTCCTCATGGAGAAGTAAATATATAAAACATTCCAGACCTTATGATTGGAAAGATGATCTCCAAATACAAAATAATGCAGCATTGTATTCCCGGGACTGCAGACAGACAGCTGTAGTGCCTCTGTGGCTGCTCTGAGAGGTTGCCAAACACCAGCGAGATTAACAAAACTGCTCAGTTTTCTTGCTGCTATTCAGCGTCTCGTGTGTGGTAGAGTGACACTATCAAAATCATGTCCACTTCCTGCTGAGGACGATGATTGGCAAAGCTCTGCCCAGCACCACTGGGAGACACTGGAGTTATTCATGGAGAGAGGGAGGTTCCCCAAAGTGGAGGTTAGGGGAGGGGCAGGGCAGCAGTGGCTTCTTTCACTCCCTCATCATACAAGGCTCAAGGAGAGACTGAGTCTTGGAGACCCGTCCCTATCCTGGAGCCAGGAGGTTTTGGCCATCGAGTACTTTGAGAAGTTTTGTTTTTCATTTAGTTTGGACAGTTAATAAACAAACCTGAACTGGAATCTGAATCATTTCTCTACTATTTGCGTTACAACGCTGAACAAGCAAACCTGGAAGATATTAACTGCAGCTCCAGCGGCAGCCTGGGGGCAATGCCAGGCTCTGGCAGCAGCTTCCGGTCGCGCTCCTGTGTGCTGGGGAAGCGATGCTGACCCCCTGGAAAGGCTGATGTAAAACCTCCCTGCGCACAGGCAGCCACTGCCTGCCTCAGAGGGAGCTGCTTGGCCTCCGCCTGCTGCTGGGGACTGGCCTGGGGCAAGAGCCAGGCATCTAGGGGAGAACAACTATTGAGAGAAATTGAAGCATTCAGGCTGCACTCATGCTGGGGGCAGGAAGGACACAGTCAGCAAGCGAGGAATGGCTGCAAAGGCACCAAGGATTTCTTTGCTGTGTAAGAAACCTCACTGAGCAAGATTTGTGATGGGAAAACACTGTATATGGTACAAAGTATCAAAGAACAAGGTGGGAGAGGAGAGAAGGAACAGGGCTGTATGTGAGACAAGAAAGGAGAAGTGTATGTGTAGGTGAATAAAGAGTTGAATAAGAGGAAGCATGAAGAATAAAAACTCTAATAGGAATAGCTGGAAGAAAGGAGTAAGGGAGAAAAGAGGAGAGCACCCCGATTTCCACCAAACAGCAAGACAGATTGGAACCTCAGAAACAAAAGGGAAAGTGGTCCGCATGGAATAGAAACTAATAGTAAAACAGCATTTGGCTCACTTGGATACAGAGGGAAAAAAAAAAAAAAAAGAACTTGTAGCTTAGTGAACAGGGATTCAGCATAAAGCAGCAAAAGAGGAGAGGTTTCTGAAGGACAGCAGGAGACGGCAGGCTTCCAACTGCTGATGGATAAGGGAGAAAAATCAGACGGCCCTTCCTTGCTGCTCTCCGTCTCTACAAAAGCCAACAACTCCTACATGGTGGCTGGTCTCCGTGACCCTACCTACAGCGATACAGCAAAGAGGGAGGGAGTGCTGACTGCTCAGCCAGGAGCACCAGAGCCAGGAGCACCCAGCTCCGCCCCAGCCCGCCCTCACGCGGGTGCCAGCTCTCTTCTGTAAGGGGTTCCCCTCTCCAAAGGTGGGCCGAAAACATCTTCACTTCCCATTAATCTTTCCTCAAAGCAGACAGCAGATTTGAAAAATGGAACCTCTCTCTCCTCAGATGTGCTCTGAACTCCACCTTCCCTCTCATCTCTTTGTTACTATTTGTCACAGACTTTCATCAGTCACTGTTTTCTGCTCCATCCTTGCTCCTACTTAACCTCTGCCTGGCCCTCACTCCAGCATCCCACGCAGAGGTGACCTTCCCAGAGCATCAACCCACTGTCACTGGGCTCTTCCCCACCCCAGAAGCAGAGCGTTGCCTCCTGCTCCCCCCTTCCTCACCAGGAAGCTTGTGGCTTCCCATGGGGCGTTGGTATGGAGGGACCCCTTTCTCCACCGCCAAAGAAAAGAGATGAGGACACACACAACAGAAACCCTCCTTGCTAGGTGAAAGCATCAAAGAGTTTGAAGTAACAGAGGCAGACCTGATGGCTTGTCTAACACAAGGGGAGTTCTGAGCACACCCCAGCACATAGAAGGGCAGAGGAATAACATGGAGAAATGAAAAGGATGTGGTCTACAGGCACATGTCAGTACAGTACGGCATGGGGCTGAGCTGCACCAAACACCATGAGGACAGCAGAAAAGCTCTGGGACTGGGTTAGATAAATAGTATTAACTGAAAAAAAGGCTTGGTCAGATTTGAGAGCAGCAGCCAGCGCAAGGGCTGCCGGTATCTTACACAAATAGGGTTTCTGTATCAACATAGAGAGTTAAAGTCCCATATTAAAGTAAATTCCTGTGTCCCAGTGAAAAACCACACCAGACAGCTTCTCCAGCGTCTCTGGAGACGCAGCTGGGCACCTTGCGGCCCCGTCTGCTGGGCCACCAGAAAGCAGCTTCTCAGGCAGGGACCAGCGACGCTGCATGATCAGAGTATCCTCCGCAGCTCTGACGTATGTGTGAATTATTCATCTGGGGCTGAAGTCAGCACCATGTCAAGGACCTCTAAAATCCGCCTTAAACATAGTCGAGTCCAAGGGGACAAGGGAGCAAGGGGAGAACAGGGCTTGGGGGAAGAAGGACTGGATCCTCAGCTGAGATGCTTGCAGAAGGCAGAAAATCTGGGTACGAGCACTGCTCCAGAGCAGCACCAGAAGGAAAAGGCATTTACAGGAGCAGGCAGAGAACTTTCAGTTCAACATATGACCAGGAGCTGAGCAAGCAGAAACTGCTTCTTCTTCCCCTGTCTTTCAGGACATAATCAATTTCCTGCCTCTGCCGTAATGCTCACACTGGCTTTTAACTCTCCCATTTCTTCAAGACTTATTTTCTAATCTAAGCTGACGGGACCTTTGCTCCACAAATCCCAACAGCACTTCCCAAAAGACATCTTTATAGCATTCTGGTACTGTGGTGGTGCAAAGCAACTGGGACTACACGGTTGAACTTAACAGCGCAAAATTGAGAAGGTTTACAGATTATTTGGGGAATGAACAGGAAAGAGCTTCTTTAAAATCCAAGGTACATGCTGGAGCTCCTGAGACAGGAAAGGTTCAGACCAAGGCAAGTGTACAGGACAGAAATACACGCTGTAAATCTCCTTAAGCAGCTCAGCCTGTCCTGGTTCCTCAAGGTTTTGCCAAGGTATTTTGTTTGTACTTGTCACATGACTTGCATCAGGCATCACATCCTAATCAAGACGGACACCAGTGTCTTCCCAGGCAAAGCTCCCATCTTCAGCCTGCAGGAGCAGCTTAGCTGCCTGGTGCACGTGACTCCTGCCCGAGCTGCCTTCCCGCTGAACTGGACTGCAAGGGTCCAGGTGTGCTTGCAGCCCTTTCTGGTCATTCTTCTGTCTGCCGTGGATTCAATCATCATCTCACCAAGCAAGGCACAGAGTCACCCGGGGGTGTTGCACATGGAGGAACTCCGGTCTTTCCACAGCAGTGCACCCAGAACATATGCTCCGGGGCCAGGAGTGGTATCCTCCAGAGAAGGAGGGGTTTTACTTGCCCCCCCAGGGCACATCATTTTCGCTCAGGCTTACAGGCTGCTGAGCCTTTCAGGCTAGAAAATGTGAAGTGAGGGGACTGTTGCTAGAGACTCCAGTCACAGCAACCTAGACCAGCTTTCAAATATGTTTAGAACTGAAGGAAGCTCAAAGTCAGTTCCTTGGTCTCAAGACACAGTACTTTCCCCCTGCCCACAGACCAGAGAGCTGACCCCTGACCACTAACTGAAGACAAACTCTGATTCTACACTGCTCATAACCTAGTGGGAAATATTTTGGCTCCTGCTGCTACTTGTCTGTTCTTGCCCTTGTATCTTCTGCTCAATTTTCACAGCCTTTAAGCATTTATCTTTTCACGCCTTTGCCTGCTCTGGATTTCCCTCAAGGCTTGTTACATTCAGGTCCTTATGCCATTTTCTTTTTTTGCTGCAGACAGACCTCTTCCACCCACTTCACATCCCTGTGGTCCATAAGCTGAAGTAAACTGAGGCTCTGAACCATGTCCCACTGGGAGCAAGCAGCGACTCACCAAAACGGAGCTCCCAGCTGGCCGGTGCCAAGGCACCACGACCGCTAGGGACCAGCTCCATCTGAAGTAGCTGTCCAGGATATTGCTCAGCACAGAGCTGGGACGTGAGAAACGTAGAGATACTCTGCCAAGAGTGGGGGAAGCAGCAGGAAAGCTCTCCCAGTGGAGGTGCACAATACATATTGGAACTATCCCTTTACTAGAAGTAGGAATGAAACCATAGCATCTACAATTCAAAGTCTGCCAGATACACGTATCAAAAAGGGCAATGCTAGCATCAAACCTTAAGACTCCTAGAGAAAACAAACAAACAAAAAAAACCACTAATATTTTTTATTTAAGATTTTATTCCTATCTACCTGTCCCATTCCAGGTTGATCAGTGAACAGATTCTGCACTCATGTTTACAAGAATAACAGGGGTAGCTCTAGAGACTTCAGAAGAGAGGAATCTCATGAGTTACACTGGAAATAGTGGAATCATACTCAGGCTTGTGAAATCCTGACTCACTGGATTTGTAATCTGATTACATGGGTGTCTTTGGAAGCCTTGTTTAGTATGTCCTGCCCTGCTCCAGCATTACTCCTCTGGAGATCACCAAGTCTGCTGCTTCAGACACCTCTGGGGTTTGGAAGCTGCCCACTTGTGAAGAATGGAAGCAGTGAGGCAGCAAAGGCCCTTTTTTTTCCCCAAAATTTCCTGTCATTTTTTGAGCATTTTAGTAAAAAAGCTGGAGGTGCAGTAAATATTCTTACTTCTAAACAAGGCTTGCGGAAGCTATAGGCACACATTTCTGCAGAATGTAGCGTCTCAAGGTGCATGCTCAGGAGCTTTATTTCATCACACACAGTGGCAAGCATGAAGAGGTGGAAAGCCTGACACTCAGATAATCTATACGCTGTGTTTTTAGCTGCAACAGCACTCTGTTCTCTGCTCAGTGGCACACTGCTAGACACCAAGAAAGCTAGCACAAAAATTTTCCTACCTCAGAAGTTATGTTCCTGCTATATCTTGTAAAGTATATTTAAAACAAAACACATTTTAAAGGGTGAACCTAAAAAAAAAAAAAAAAAAAACCACCTCTCTGGTGTTTGAAGAAAGCTGGGGACAGAAGAGACATTTGCTGGGAAAGCAGCTCCGGAGTCAAGCATATTTTTGAAGTGGGAAAGCTCCTCTTACATACTCCTGCTGGTCAGACAAAGCGTGCTCAAGTTTGTTGGTCATTCTGGAGCCCTGCAAGCAACGCAACGTCTGGTAAATTCATTCCCAGATGCTGGGGGAACAAGGGGTTGTGGGAGTCGACTCAAGATGGGGAAAGATTTACTGCAGAACAGAGAAAAAGCAAATCAGTGAAAGTTTGTTCAGTCTTCCCATTTTTTTTCAGTGAGGCTGCAATAGGAGAAATTTTGGGATTTTATGCTTGTGTTGCTTTAAGGGCAGGAATGCTGGAAACAGAGGTATTTGATACCTTTGCTGCTAATTACAGTGCAAGCTCTCAGTGTCCTGACAATGCCCTTGTCCCTGACCTGGAGGGGCCTCACTGTCTCAGGGTCAGCTATAATTTAGTTTTAGGTCAGACCAGGGACTCTCCTGCCAAAGTAACTGCACTTTGTTTTGAAGTAGAAACCATTTACTAGCAAGGAAGGGTCTGAGACCATCAAACTCATTTCACTAACGAGAAACAGGAACAAAGTGCAGAGCCCCAGAGACAAAAGGTCACTGTTGAACACAAGGAGTGCTCAGCTGCATCACTAAGGAAGGGGTTGTTGTGCCCACCAGCCACACGAGCTTGTGAGTTCAGATCTCCTGTTCCCTCCAATTAAGCATGTTTATTACAAAAACATCTAGGGACTGACTAAGCTGTGCCAGTCCCCAAGCAGGCACAATTGTATTGTCATCTCCCCACCTTAGAGGGTTTACAACAGTTATTGCAAATAGCAGGAGACTTGAAAACGGGGACTGATCACCTCAGTTGAGCTCTTGAGGTGTTGTTGGTGCTGCTCCTAACTCTCCTCACAGATTAGCTAGGAGATTTGGGGCAAGAAATTCTGTTTCTCTGCTTGAAAACTGGGATTCTTCATCACTACCTCAAAAACTGCTTTGAGCTCTTCAGACAGAACATGCCGCAGAAAATAACCTGAAAGCTGTAAAGGAAAATACTTTTTAACTTTTAGCACTCTCTAACTCACAGGAAGTGAAGCATTTGTTTCAAATCAACAGATTTGTATCTGATCTTCTTCCCCCTCACCATATTCATGGACAGAGATTATGCTGTCATAATAGCACATAACGCTGCCTGAAATTAGCTTGCCACTTAAAGAACTGTTCCTTACAATCCGTGGGTTAGTCTGACAGCCCAGCGCACTTCACATGTTTTCAGAGTCCCCACTTTTGCATTTATGTGGACGTAGGACTGGGTTTGCCAAAGATAACCTATCCGGAGCACAAATTTTTCAACTATGCACAACATGATGAGAAAAGGTCAACTTGCACTCACAAGAGAAAAGCTGGATGGGGGGGGGGAAAAAGCCAGTTTTCTAAAAAGTGAAGTATTTTCACAGGCGATTAGTATACAGTGTCCAAATCATGAAAACATGAAGGAGACAGACACAGAAAACACACTTTTTGGGAACACTAGCAGATCTTCAGTTCTAGAACCCCACAGCTGGAGTTGGTGATCACATGTGAGAAACCACAGCTACACAGAGAAACAGGACTGCCAGGGGATGTTCAAACAGTGATGTTCAAGACTTTCTTTGATGAAAGTTGACTACAAGACAGCAACACACCCTGATGTGCATTAATGCTTGTTCACTGCCATGCTTGGCCGCTGCGAAGTATTGTAATAGAAAGAATTACCAGCCCTGCAGACTTTCAGATGAGTTCAAAATGCAATATCCCAGTTGCCAAACACCACAGGTCCCTAACTACACATAAACCCAAGCCTCTACTCTTACTATTGGTTCCTCTGTAAATACCAACACAGCTTCCAAGAGCTCATCTGAATTGCCAGAACTCTTTGTGGGATGGGTCCCAGCTATCCAAGAGACTTCTTCTGCATGACTCTCTGACAAAGCCACGATTTGCAGGAGCAATGCAACTGCCATGTACCAGAACAAGGCTCTGGAGCAGAGCAGATAGCTTTCTTGGCAGCTGGCCCATGGTGCTGGAGCTCGTTCCCAGGAGAGATTAGAGGGAGAAAAACCTCATTGCCTTTACAGCAAAGCACTCAACCTGCTTCTACCAGAGATTTCTCACAAGAGGGCAAAGAAAAATCCAAATGTTTCTACAAATAGAAGATTGCAGGAATAGAGAATACATAGCCTGGTTAATGCCATTTGTACAGCTTTGTGAACAGCTCAGCTAACACTGTGACCAGTAAAGGACAGGCAGAAGCTCTGAGCAGTGTTTTACACTGGAAAGATCACCTGACTAACATCTGGACAGATAATTGTCTCCCTGTATAAAATCATCCAAAAAACAGGTCTGTGGTTGCAAAGTTTTCAAGAGAGATTTTTAAACTGTTGAATAGCATGAAATATATTTTATCTCTCAGGCAACCTTGCTCAAGCCTCTTTTTTATTTCGAAGGCATGTTAGAGGACAGAAATTATCCTCAGGTTCCCAGGTAGTGCAATTTATAGACTAAGGCTGCTGAAAGCGCAAGCAGAAACCACTCAGAGCCAGAGTGTGTGTGCTTTCAGACTCCCCTTACACTTCAGGTGTCACCACATCTACATAACCCCTGTAGCAAAGAAGAAAGGAGAGTTTTCACTGGTGTCAAGGAAGGGCGAACTTAGTCTATAGATGAGGCAGCTCTCTGTCCACACACAGAGCACTCCACACAAATGAGCTGTTTCCCAAGGGCAGGGCAGAGTCCCCTTCCGAAGCAGCTCCCAGAGCTGGAGCTGCTGTGCCGCAGGACACACAAGCACCACGGACCACTCAGTTAACCGAGGGGAGGTCACCTCCTGCCCTCTGCTCCGCCACCACCGACCGAGGCAGGGCTCTGCAAGGTGCTGCACAGAGCTGTGGGCAGGGCTGTGCAGGCGGCAGCCCCGCATGGCCTGGGAACTCAGGAGCAGCAAGGAGGGAGAGGATGCTGGAGTGGAAGTGATTTGAATTAGAACAAACTGGCTGCTGAATAGAAGCTTTTATTCCAGCATGGAGAAAGCTTTGTTAGTCAAGCACATGTGATGCACAAAAGCCTCCACTTGAATTCATTGAGTTTTAATTGGTTCTCAGGTGGGGGAGGAGATGGGTGTTAGGAATTAGGGATTCCTTAAAGAGGCAATATCATTAAATCTTAACACCTCTTCCCCCTCACCCCACAACCCCAGCTTTGGCTTAGGAGTCTGGCCTCATTCAATTGTCTTACATTTCAGACTCAGAAAAACTGAGGGAGAAAAGGGGTGGGAGGGGGAGTCACTACAGAGAGATCAATGAACAAGGAGGGTGAGGGGCAGGATGAAGGCTAAAAAAGAAAGAGGATGGTTGGGAGAGGAGGGAGGTCACACACAGGCAGGGAAGGCAGGAGAACCTCAAAGGGATGAGGGAAAGAGAATGATGCCATTTGAGTCAGGGCTTTCTTTTCTGGCTGCATTCCTTCTTTTATTGAACACTGAAAACTTCCCTTGGAGATCCTCCATCTTGGCTCTGGGAGTCTGTGCTCAAAAATAAGTCACTCACCACAAGGAAGGAAGAAAATCCCAGGACAGGCACTGGGCTGCGTGTGCGCAGGGAGTGACGGCGGCAAGAGAAACCTGCCTGGAAGGACCTCGCAAGAGCTGCTGCTTGTTTTGCCAGACACAGCACGTTTCAGACAGAAGTTTTGTTACTAGGAGCCTGCTGCAGAAGTAGCTGAATCAAAGTCCTTGTGAGTGAAAAAGAAAGGGAGTAATAAGGAGCTAAGGAGATTTCACAGTCAGCATTGTAGGAGGTACAGCACACTGCCTGCTTCATGAGAGACCCTGGGTACCTGCAAACCAGACCCTGACAAATGACTGCCACAGGGTGATGGGGGACATCTCAAATATATAATGACTTCCATCAGCCCAGTACATCGTAGGAAAATTAGTTAATGTTGTTTTACCTAATACATTTGGAATTTTGATATGTAAGTGAATGATGTACCAAACACACAGCTGGCAAAAACTAACCCTAATACATTTTCTTTCAGAGTTCCTGACAGACAGACAATTTATCCAGCATAAAGTCATAAGCAGAATCTCTGCTGTGCACGAAGCACTGCCTACTGTTTTACTGTAATTCTTGATTACAAAATTAAACTGCGCAGCCTTCAGCTGCAGACTTAGCCATGACACTAATCTTCTCCACAACAGGGACGCTGCAACTAATTACTGTATGGACTCAAACAGGACCAATCAGACTTTGTTTGAGGACAGTGTGGGACATCGAAAATAACATTCCCATGGCAGCCTCTCTTTAGGAGACTGTCTGATCTGAGTCGCTTTGTGTGGTGTGAAACCTGAAGGAAACACAAGATTCGCCACTGTCCCAGCTGTGGTACAGGGCAGTTCTCACACGCATGTGGGTTATTCATGTATTTCAGGGGGAAAAAGACCAGTGAATTCACCCACTGAAAAAGTCATAGGATCCAGTTTTCCAGACTCCCTCCCTGAAACATGAGCTCAAGTATCACTTTGAGTGACACAGAGACTGAAGTCTCATTTGGTCCTTAACTCCAACTTAGAGCAGACGTGGTCTCCACCTGGCAAAGGCATTCGTGAGCAGTGGGATGTGACAGTGCCTGGCACCAGCTAACACAGGAAGTGTTTAACCACACACCGAGAAGAACTAACACTACTTTGCCCTGATTTTTAATTGCGCAGTCTACACTCTGACTCCACCAAGCTGCCTATTGTCACTGCTTGACCAGTGACAACCCATGAAAGCCCTGCCCTACAGAAGCAGCAGGGCTCTCCTCCAACAAGGCAGTCTCCCCTGCAAGGGTCATGTAGGAAAAACGAACACAAAAAAGCAAATCATATTAGAGATAGAATTCTTCTCTGAGCAGTGTTTCTTGTGCACTTTGTCTTTTCTCATAGATGCACCTGCATTCCAGATAGCATACATGTTACACGCATTTGTTTATTTTTCCATCTTACAAGTTTTTGCTAATCTGCAGGCATCATTTCAAACAGTACCTGACTTGCTTGGAGCACACAGCTGCTCTTCATCATCAACAGTAATATTTGCAAGTCCATATTCTTGTGCACAATTCTAAACATAACTCTTGCCTCCGCAAAAAGCCGCATTGCTCTGTGGAGGACAAAGCAATGGGGCTGTTTCCTACAGTCCTGCATCCAATGTTAGAAACAGAACTCCTATGATTATCTTCCCAGTAAAGAAATCTAGGAAAAGTCTGCTGTGGGTGAGGGTGGGCAAGGTCATGCCTCCAAATCTGCTCGCAGTATTTATTCTTCTTGCACTGGATGCACTTGCTCTCCTCCCAGCAGTTTTCTAGTAACAGCCTCTCCTGTTACTGCTTTCTTCTCTTTCAGACGTGTTCAGTTTATCTTTACACTTCAGTGCAGGAGTATCACTTTTCCCCATACCTCCCTGTTTCCCAGCAGCCCCCTCTTTTGTAGCTTCCAGTAGAATCAGACCATCAAGTGTTGTTTGTGCCTTTGGAAAGAAACAATCTTCCATTATGCTCAAAAAACCTTGCTTGCTTTTTGCAGATGTCTTTGGTAGCTGAGCTCCTCTTACAACATCTTTCCTAGCAGGCACCATTTATTTCCACAGGCTTTTGGTATGCGACAGCAGGCGCTTCTGAGCTGCTTCACTACACAAGCCACAGATTTGTCTGTCACAAAGTGTCAGTTATCACAGCATCAAATTTGCTGTATACAGCAGGTCTCTTTAAGACTGCCATGAATTGAAAATTGTTTTCCTACCTCTTCTCAGTGCCTGATGGACCAGGTATCTCAGCAATCAGCAGTGGCTTTGGGGCAAAGTGTGACTGACACATCTATATCAGCTATCCAGTTAATTTTATTCCCAGCCTGTTTTGTTACATTAAACCTCAAGATGCTCACCGTATTTCCTTCTTTCCAAGCAGGAGAGATAGCAAAACCATCCTGTCATCTCCAGAAGATGCTTAGCTACAGCTGCCCCCGCAATTAGACAGGCTTCACCTCACAGGCCCCCCGTAACTAGAAGATTGCCTCCTTATTTGCAAGTACTAACACCACACAAATGAAGGCCACCCTAGGCAAAATTCGGCCTTAACAAGATATCACTGCCAGTTTCAACAGGACCACAGGACCAAGCCACTGGTCAGGTACAAGCTCTAATGTTCCATTATCCTTTGTGAAGGGGCAGATTTCTACGACTACTGACAGTTTCAAGAGTTATAACATGAAGACCACCTCCAGCACAAGCCTCTACAAAGCTGGTCAGAACACTGGTGCACAAACATGCTCTGCTCCCTATGGAAATTACCTATTTCTGCTCTAGCAGACAAGAAACAAGCCCCTGCAAGGACTTTGTGAGCACCTATCCCTTGCTCTGCAGCTGACCACATCAGCACCTTGTGCATAGCCCAAGGGTTTCCTGCAAGTTGCTCACAGGGAGAGAGACCGCAGCTTTATGATCTTTTTCATTTGTGATTGCAGTCCAAACCCAGACTCCAGCCCAGCCCGTGCCAGGGCTGGAGTTGCTGCAGGGCTGGGCCTCAGAGCACGCACTATCGCTCTGGGCCCAAAAGCCACGTCCAGAAGGAGGGCAGAGAGAGCGGCACTAGAGCAGGGCGCTACATATCACAGAGACATAATGAGGCTAGGATGACTAATGAGAGAAACCAGCACAGCAAAAGCTTTCCAGTCCAGTGCCCTCACAGGTTTCTGTGCGAGATGGTAATACTTTGCACATTTTATGGTGTAATACCACATATTTATTATTCCTTAAACTTGCACAACACCACACCCATGTGGCCCCAACAGCCAGTGGGCCTTGCTTGAAAAGATCTTTACACACATTGCTGATATTGACAAACAATGTGCAAGTTGCCACTGCAAACTTCTGTGGAATTCTTTGCAGTAGTTTTGCCCATTGTAGCTACAAGCATTATTTCTCTGAATGATATCACTGCTCCGTCTTCTGTGTTTTGACAGGTAGGTAAGCAGATGAGGGGCACTGTGGCTTTAAGAAGGTCATTTCCACTGTCCTGCCGGTGTAATTAGCCTGCTAAAGAAAGGGTAAAGGCTGGAAATTGGATTGAGCAAACCAGGCTTTAGTCGCAGGATGAAGGCAGAGCCCTAGGATTGTTATGTTAATCACCTGAGCTCAGCAGTCCCTGCCCTTCAAACCAGCACAAGCTCAGTACAAGCCCAGGACCTCTCTGCAGGGCAAGCCCAACTTGCTTACGCCCTACTTCAGATGCCCCACAGCATCTCCTGCACTGCTGGGGACAGGGAAAGGACACAGGGGCCACCCCTGCAGGCAGACGTGGGACCACCCAGCACAGGTGGGGAGGAGGTGCCAGAGCTGCTGGTGGGGTGAAGACTAAATGGGGGCCATGGGTGATGCTGTGAGCTGATGGGCCAGGGCTGCTTTACACCAACTGAGTGAGGATCCAGCCCTGGCTGTGCTGAGTCAATAATCACGTCTGAAAGCACAAATTGCTTACTGTTATTTCACTGATAGAAAAATAGCATTAAGAACAATAGGCCAGATTTGCACCCAGTATAATAATGACTGGAGGCAGCAGAGCTGTACCTCGGGTTCAGCTTGGTGCCAGCAACAGCACAAGCTCCCCAGGTGCCAGCTTGTACTCATGTCCAGTGTCTTCAGTGCCAGGATTAGCCCAAGATAATCCCAGGGGTAGGTCCTGGGGGTATAGCCCTTCAGTGCCCCAGAGAGCCAGCCCTGCACCAAAGCTGCCACCTGCACTGGGCATGTTCCTGCCACCGATGGCACCAGCACAAGAGCCATCCACAAGCACAAATTGGTGCAGTTCCACTGAAACAAGCAGCACTACATGAGCCAGCAGCAGTGGTGAGCTGGTCCCAGGGTGCCCTGTTTGCTGAAGTGGTGTGTCCGCAGTGCGGCCAGCGGGAGCTGGCAACAAATCACTCCCAGTCACAGCCAGCAGCCTCCTGTTTTGTCCTCGCCACCTCTCCCCTCCAAGAGAAGCAAGGCTAGAGATCACCTTGTGCCTTGCTGGTTTGTGTCCCCACAGGCTTACCAGCCTGGAAGCGTGCCTTTGTGTCCCCTCTCTGCTCAGGAACTTTGGGCTAGGAACCCTTCACACCACCACCATCCACTTTCTTTTTAACACAGCGACCCAGGCTGGCCATTGTCCCCTCCCTGCAGACCGTTCGCGCAGGGTGAGCTCACGCCTCTCCCCTCACCAGGCCAGCTGGGGCTCCACGGTGCCTCCCTTGTTCTTTTGCACATTTTTTCACTGCACCCCTGCGCTGCCTGGGAGGGGGAGGGAAGGAGGAGGATGGGAGGGTAACGTCTGGCCCTGCATCCAGCGTGCCGGATGGCATGGTTGTGGAGAGGCCTGGCTTAGTGAAGTTATTCAAGCCAACGGCAGCCTGGCAACCGGGCGGCCACAATGGGAGCACAGGAGGAGGAATGTTTCCACATGCCTGATCAATGGGAGCAAGGGAGACAGCAAAGCAAACAGAAGCTGGGAAAGAGACACAAAGAGAAAGCAGCCTTTTCTCTGCTCAGTTCCTTTCATTTGTCACAGCTCTTTGTGAAGCTGATGACAACGGAGGCCCTTCGGAGGCTAGTTTTAGGGAGTTCAGTTTTTCTAATTAAATAAAACGCCGTGTCCTTTTTCTTCACTTGTCACCTTCCAGCTCGCCAAAAAATGTACGAGCAGCCCCATCTGTGCTCAAGCCTCCAGCTCTGTGCACCTCCGGGGAGCCCCAAGCACCTCTTTCTCCCTGGGAAGGCAGAGGCAGAACAACCCCCTTGCTCACTCAGAAGCATCTCCTGGGCTGCACATGGTGCCCTGCCCAAGCAGGGCCAGCAGCACCGAGCAGCACATGCCACCCCCCACCCCGGCTCCTCATTACAGAAATAAAGAGCCCAGCAAATGATAACTCCTGTGGAGGTGGTGTGCTCTCTGTGGCAGCTGCTGACGAGACTAACGGGCACCTTTGTATGGGAACAAGGCAAGTGTTCAAAATAGGGTTAGAGGGTAGTTGCCTTGGAAACCTGGATCGTTTCTACAGAGGGGTTACAACTTCCCCCAGTAGGACCCAGACAGGATTTACCTGGGAGCCAACTGTGGGACAGAAGCTCCTGTTTGCTGCCTCTTGCAGCCTGCACAGCAGCTCCCTGGGAGGGGGATGGAGGCGAAGGAGGGGTTTCTGGAAGAGGCACCAGTGAGCTGGTGTTGGGCCGCACAGCGACAAACAGTGGCCAAATCCAGCCCTGTTGCATAACCAGTGGTGGGAGCCCAAAGTTGTTTCCTCTAATTACTATGCAAGAGTTCAAAGCAGCAGGCCTCCTCCGTGCAGGAGTTTACAGAAAATGTCCTCCCTGGCTCCAAGCCAGCGCCAAGCACACCAACAGGAGTGGGAGTCTGGGGGTGAGCTTTCCTGCATTAAGGTCAGAGCAGAGATTGTTCTTGCAAAAACATAGAAGTCTACCTTGATGTATGTAACCCTGAAGAATAGAAAGACCTTCTGGTTGCTGAAGACACCCTGCCTGTTTTGAGCCACCACCAAATGCAGGCTTCCTCCCCTGCAACACTTCCATCCCCAGCCAGCACTGCAGGAGCTGAGCTCCGGCCCCCTGGGCACCACATGTGCAGGAGAAGGACTACTGCTCCTACCCGCGCATCTCACCAGCCTTTTACTCAGTTTGATTCAAGATGTGACTGAACTGTAAAAGGGAGGCCCAGCAACATGAGCTGTGTGAACGGCAGCATGAGCTCAAGGAAACAGACCAGAACTTGGTCCTGATCACTGATGTAGCACTGGCTCAACACCAGAAGAAAATTCCTGGCCATTCCCACCAGCCAAGAGACACAAGTGGCTAAATACAGGCTTTGCAGAAGTGGAAGTCTGCTTGCTGCCAGGCTCTCCAGGCAGACAGCAGGTTCCTCTGCTGACACCTGTTTCTACTCCCAGCATTGTCACCAAGCCCTGAGATAAATCTCTTGGCTCTTCAGCAGTGCTGTTTCTCAATCAGCAGGGCTAATATTGGACCAGGCGTTTTGGCAGTCAGGCTCCACAGCGATAAGGTCACGTAGCCTTACCAGCTCCAATGTCTGCCTAGCACTTCACACCCTGCTTCTTCACCCAGCCCTCTCCTCTGAGGGTTCAGGCACAGCCCTGCTGCCTGGCCAGGTTAAAGATGATCCCAGGAGCCATTCTGCATGAACGCTGTGGAGGTTTCCTCTGTCTCAGTCAGGAGGAATGAAGAGGGTGACACTGCCTCAGTTTCACTGCTTCCCCCCTGACTTCCCAACAGGGTCACATGTGACCTTCAGCTGGGCAATGATATTTGTCAGCTGGTCATTTAACATCATAAGTGCTTCTAAAGAAGAACAATAATAATAAAAAGTATAATTGACTAAAGAAGGGGATTCTACCTACCCCCAGTCTCCCTAACACCAAGTTGTTTGCTGCTATATAATCAACAAGACTGCTCTTAGGAAGTGTCTCTATTTCCACATCGGAGTGTATTACTGCCATCCCACAGTCCTCCCCGGCTCTCCCACTGCCCCCAGACATGCACCAAGCACCAGCCTGCAGCTGAATGAAAATCAGGAACGACTTCAGAGAGAAAACTCACTCCATAGGCATTACCTACTGCTTAAAAATTATTCCAGAACTCCTTGAGCCTTCTTGTATAGAAGGAGAAATCCACCTTCACTCCTGCTCAAGGATTGCTTTCATTAGGGCCTCTACAGATTTGCGATGGCAAGTATTTAACCTGCTTCAAAAATATTCATGAGGCTCTCACATGCATTCAGTAAGGGCAGACAAGCAAAATCTTCAGCTCATGTTCTCCTGGGGTCCCATGGTGCTGATGGCAATATACATCCTAATTACCATATATACCATATTGAGAAGGAGACCTTGTCAGCTCTGGCAACACTTTCTTTGAATCAAATAAGCAATCTGGAAGTGATTGCGATTATTTCTTAGTAGATCAGGAAAAAGTCTAACCACGTGTGAATATTTTTCAGCAACTGCCTGTTTCCCTGGCCTCAGAAGCTTCCCAGACAGGCCACAATGAACAGTTGAACTATACAAGAATATCTAGACATTTCCAAAGCTTAGGTGGTGCATAAGAACAAAACGCACTCCTCTGTGGGGGGAGAGGGAAGTCATCATATATGAAAAACTGTCAGGACAGTGCATTATGATATCCGCTAAGCTCCTAAACCAAAGTATTGCTCGTTACAAACAGTGCATTTGAAGTGTCACAGCATAACATGCAAGGGACAAAACAAGCAGGAAAAGCAGCATTCACTCACCACAAACAAGCACCACTGAATGCTACCCAGTTACTGCAGACTTCCAGAAATGTTGCAGATGAGCACAAAACACAATGCAAGTGATCCCTTACAACGACAACAAAAAAAGCCAAGTGTACTCCCTTTTAACACCATCACTGCAAGGCAAAGCAGTTCTCATACAGCTAGTGCTCTTCTTTCATTCTTGCACCTGCTGAGAAGACACCGTCCTGGTAAGCAGCAGCACTCTATACCTCCCCAGTCTGCCTCTCTCAACAAGACCCTTCTGTGCTGCCTATGGATTCATCTCAAGCTAACATTCTTCAGTGTAAGGACAACCTGCTGATTGACACATGCAATTAGTAGCCTGCTGACAGGTGTCCTTTCAGCCTCTCTGTGGCCCCTTTTACTCAGGTAATGCTGGTGGGGTGATCCAGCCACCCTTCCTTCGTTACAGCTCAGTAAAGTGGAGGAAATAGTTCAAAAAGTCCTAAAGGGAACCTGAGGGTAATAAGAAAAAAATTGTGACAAATGTTCCATAACTGAGGAAGAAGAAACATTTTATCACTGTTGAAATGGTTCTCACTACTGAATCAATAAGTGCTTGAGCTTTTTATGGTTCTCCTTCACACAGGTAATGCAACAGCCAGGCAGAGAGTTAGCAGCTGCAAGTAAATAAGTAAATAAACCTCAGAGAGGAAGGGGTGGGCTGGAAAAAAAGCATTTCTTCCAGGAAAGACTGCATTAATCCCAACTGCATTAATCCCATTAATCTCACACAGGAATACATCCCTTAATATGCTTGCTTTCAGTCTTTTGAAAATACGCCCCTGATGCACACAACACAGAGATGATGCAGGCAGCACAAAGCCACTGGGATGATGTCACTGCTCCCCCAACCTGCTGGTGTCCTGCAAGATACGGGGAGCACACTGAGCCCAGAGACCAGCTCTCAAAGCAGCCTAATTACATGACCTTGCCACAAGGTTCAACCCCCTGGGCTGGAGGGAAGGAAATCCTTTCAGACATGCTGCGTCAGAGCTTCTTGAGACCTTCCCCATTTACTCACACCTCAACCTCACCAGGCTCACGTGTGGGGCCCTAGCCTTATGTAATTGTTTTCCAAACAAAACTAATAGCAAAGTGGTCCCAGGACATTCTGGTATGGATTGAACAAAACAATGTTACGTGGTTGCAGAACAGACCATAAATACTGCAACACCTTCCTCCACCCACAACCATAGCTCTCTGATAAAAATCAGAGAACCCCCCTCCCTTTGGTACCATATACTCACACACCTGAGTCCCAGAGACAAAGCACAGGGCACATCCAGCCCCATTTCCTTCAGCACCTGAGCGCAAGCTGCTCCCCCCACTTTCCCTCTGCTCACAAACACATTACTCAAAACAGTCCAAACTTACACAGGTGACACACAACTGTGAAAACCAGCCATCTTTCCCATAGCAGTCTGCCAGTTTCTCCTTTGCCTGACACATTCGTCCCACTTCAAACATTCTTTCAAAACCTTGGGAAGTGGTTTTTAAACTTTATTTAATTTGCAGACCCCTACAAGCTTCACAAGAGATATGGACCTACAGGTAGCAAACTTCAGCCTACTGAAGACAGATTTGTTTTGGCTGGTATCTTTCACAGGCCCTGAAGTGGCCCACAGGCCTCCAAAAGAGCAAAAACTAAAAGTTATGGACTTCAGAGACAGTCACACCCCATTCCTCTGGTTAAAGCACATAATAAGAACACTTACAAACGAAAGCAAAAACTAAGTAAAATCAACCAAGACAACAGGAAAAACCACAACTATTTGTCCTTACCTGGGAAGAGGTCTTTATCTAGGGAAGTTGTCTTCACCTTTGCTTCAATGAAAAAGCTGCAGCTTCCAGAGATCTCAGGAACACTGACTTGTGCAGCCCTTCTCTCATTTTGCAGGGATCAGCTAACTCATGCAGCACAAGGGAGAAATCTCTCTTTGGCTCCCTATCCGGCCTAGCGTGGCAGACCAAAGAGTAGACATGTGAGCGCTACCCATAACCTCCACTGGAATTAAAAAGCCATTCACACAAAGCCATCAAGAACCTCCTATGCTCTGCCAAGATCTAAGGCTAGGCACAGAAGCGTCCTCTTAATGGCTCTGCTAATTCCCTTTTGGAAGGGCTGTAACAGCTGATCTCTGATATAGCACTTAGCACCTGATGAGCAGCAGCTGGGAAGGGGGAGCAGGGCCTGGGTGTGCTTACAGGTGGCCACAGAAATGTGCTCCCAATACTGCCAGCAGCAGATTCCTGCACAGATCCAGGGGAAAGTGGATTTCATCATCTTGACATTCTGCCAGTGTGGCAGGTAAGACCTCTTCTTCATCATCACTCTGTCCTACTGGTTACAGACAGCTGGCTCTAACTCCAGGAGCACCAAAAGCCACTGTCCTATTTCCTCTGTCATCTGTATTCTCTTAACCCTAAAAGACATACAAATCCACAATTAAATCCACCCACTGCTGCGATTCCAGAAGTATATATGCATCATTCTAGTGCATTGAAACTGCCACACTAATGGTGCCCAGCAGCAAGTCCTCCATCCTGCCTGTTGGCCATCTGAAAATAGCTGTAAGTGGTTCTGAATGCTAGAAGAGTTTGTCAGCTTGTCTCACCCGGTTCTGGGAATACCGGTGTATCCAAAAGACACCCCACAACATCCAGCCATCACAAAAACAGCCACAGGGCTGAGCACTGAAACCAGCCATGGGATATCTGCCCACAGCTCCAAGAAGCTGATTTAAACCAGACCGAGCTGTATGAACTCATTAATTAACAAAGAATGTACCTGAAGCCAGTATATTACCGGGTGAGAATGCATCTTAGGTCCAGAGAATTAAACCATTGTAATCAGAGGAAAAAAAAAAAAAA
Source organism: Alectura lathami (assembly GCA_013399715.1). NCBI lineage: Eukaryota > Metazoa > Chordata > Aves > Galliformes > Megapodiidae > Alectura > Alectura lathami. The sequence continues at coordinate 476,199 of VXAV01000113.1, forward strand.
TCTGAAGCAAAATCCTTGCATAGACCTTGACTATTCCCCTAGCAGGACAAACCTGATGACTACTTGTTGTTTACAACTATAAGGTCAGAGGAAAGGCCATTTCCTCTCAACAATTGTCAGAAGGGATTAAAACCTGCATTCAGGCTTGCTTTGAACTAGCAGGTACTCCATTCCCCGATGGTATCAGAATTCTTTCAGTGAGGTCTCAGGCAGCCTCCGGGGCATGTCTCCATAATGCCCCTATTGTGGAAATATGCAGGACTGCTTCCTGCATTCACTCTATCTTTATGAAGCTTCACCCTTGTGGTCTGATACCCAGGTCAGGAAGCAATCCTGCAATCATTGTTTAATTAGTCATTTCCCAAGTCTGCCTTAGTTGAGAGTTGCTGCTGCTTGTCAGCCTCTAAAGAGGGAGGTTGGGAATCAGAATCATGGCTACCAGACTGAGAAAGAAAAGTTGCTCACAGGGTATGAGGCTCGCTTGTACATTCTCTATTTCCACTTCTTTTTTCTCCTCTAAGTAGGTGTTGTGAGGATGAAGGGGCCATTCTGCAAAAGCCGACTTATAACAAATGCAGGTTTTATTTTTGTTAATTTGTTGTTATGGACTGGGCTTTGATCGGCCTGGGGTTGTTTGTTCTCTTAAGAAATATCATCACAGATAGGAAACATACTTCAGGAGAGGTCTGCTCCAGGAATTCCAGCTGCATACCTGCATTTGTGGAAGTCAGTACTGACCCTGACAGTTTGGATATGTGCAGCTCTGGCTTCTCCAAATGAGTTCACCAGAAGAGGTACTTCTTGCCACATACGCACCCATCTTAAAAGACGAGTAATTCTAATTAAATTGGAGTATTAAAATATTTATCTAGATAATGAATGCTTCTGTGTGGAGGAATGCAAAACAAAGAAATACGATTGCTGAAATGCAACTGTTTAGGGAAACACGGTGATTACTTTGTTTAACAAAGTAAATGAGATATTTCAGCACTGTCAAAGACCTATGCTGCCATTTTCAGTGTATTGGGGGTTGTCTAGAAAAGCTTTTCAAAACAAAAACATACACAATTATATAATAGGTTATACAGAGTCATGTAAGTTTAAAGACACTGAAATCAGAGGAACTGCTCTGATCAAAACAAGACTGTTTTCAGAGCTTCGTTTTGTAAGAAACTTACATCCACCCTGGAATGGAAAAGATTCTGAAAGCTTAGCATTTCCTAGAAAAATGAGAATTTCTGTCCTTCTCTAGTTCCAGTTTCTTTTGCTCTAATGAAATACTTAAAGAAGAGGTGCATGCAATAATTCACTTGTGACAGAAGGACAACCCTGCTTTTGATAAATGTGTGTGTGCAGCAAAAAAAAAAATATTAGAAAAACCCTAACAAATCAGTAATCCCACTGAGAAAATTACATACATTTCAAGAAATTGTATTGAAATTCACAGATTACAATGAGGGAAACACACACCAATGGGGAGCAGAACTGGTGAAGAAGTTACAAGATGAACTGTTGTATCCTTTACATCAGAAGTTCCTGCTTGCTCTCTGGATGTAGTGTGTAATTTTTTTATAGCCTTGCTCAAATCGTATCTTGAAACACGTATCTTAGAACAGCCTCTGTACTAGGCCAATGCACATTGCTTCCAGCAGCCCCCAGAACAGGCTACATATGTGCTACAAAAGACTGTGCAGCTATGTCCTGAGAAGGGCTTTTTTCTTCCTCCCACAGAGGCTATACTAACCCTGCCAACAGCCAAATCCAGAACACACAGAGATGAGAACGTCACATGAGCATCCCTCCTCCTCTACCGCTCTTCTGTGTCTCAAGGAGAGCAGTGGTGTCTTCTCTGTGCTCCTTTTTCCAATTTCCCAACATTTTCCCTATCCAGAGCAATGCATCAGGGATCAGCCTCTCCAGTCTTCTGTTACCTCTTTTAAGCTAGGATTTCTTGCAATAACAAAGATTACTTTTAAGACCCACACTGATGAGGGAAGGATGCAGAAGAGAGCTCAAGAACACCTGCGAGGTTGTCTTCTCCATCACCTCACCTGGGGGAACAAAAGCTCTGCATCCAGCATTAGCATAGCACCAATAGCCATAAATCAATTGCTCTTGTAAGAAAAGAACAGATGTGACAAAGATTGTTCCAGGATCTACAGCAGACCACAGCCAAAGCACAAGAGTCTAAATGTGCTGGGCTGGGATGGCAAGGGAAGTCACAACTGGGTTCCATCTAGGGGGAATTATTCCTACACTCAATTCATCACTTCATGGCCAAGCAATTCCACAGGCAACACTGACTTGATTAAACAGGGCCATAATGACAGCGAGCGCAGGGAAGCATCCAGCCAAGTATGCAAACTAGCCTTCTCAGCCTGGAATAAAAGCTTCCTAACCAATAATTTCATGCTTTTATCTATACGATCATTAATACAGATACTAAACAATGCCAGCTCAATGTGGTGTCAAAGGCTCTGACAGCCTCTAATTGATAATAAATAATTCAATTTCTATCCCAATCCAAAACTGCTGAATCTTGGGGCATGTTCCAAATAAATGATTAAAAAGAACTTTGAATGTAATTATATCTAACACATTCGGGGATGTTGCCCAGATGAAATTTACAGCAACTGTTCAGAGCTACAAGATTTCAATGACACTGGCAACTCTTCATGCCTACCAGAAAATGAAACATTCTCTACCCAGGCAATGGCATGGGCTGCATTTTCTATCTGACAGCCGTATGCCAGCAACTCACCCAGGCCAACCATGCTGCCCACAGAGGTGGGGTCTGTCTCAAAAGCGCCCAAGAGAACTTGGGAGCATGGTTTAATACAACTGCATTTTCTTTGTACTGTACATGCACAATTTCATCTTTTTTTTTCCTGATACAGATGATTCTTCCCCTCTCCCCAAACTGCTTACATTGCAATTAATAGAAGTTTCTTTAGAAATTATCACCCCTACTTCCTGGAATGAAACTAAGGCAACATGTTCCAGCAAGGAAAGTGACTATCCGAACAACCCTGAAGTGATGAACGCAGAATTTTTGAGGCACACCAATTGTTCCCAGTAATTTCTAAACTCCAAAGCAAAAGTAAGAAAGACATCACCTGTGATGTCTGCAGGATCCTGAGAACATCTGAGGAAAGAAAATAGCTCCACAAACTTCACAACAGCCATGATCAGGCGAGCCAAGCTCTTTTCTTCAAGAAAAAGAAGCATAGAGGAGGGAGGGTCATGCGCACTAAGAAGCATGTCTAGTCCTGCAAGATCCAGAGCTGCACTGTGTGCTCCGTATTACGCAGACATTAAACACAGTGTGCTACTCTCCAGCAGACCTGAAGCAGCGTGCTCTGAACAATTTCAGATCTTGCCCAGGTTAGTATTCACATAACAGAAAGAGGAATTTGTAACAACAACTATTACAGCCAGCTACTTTAAACAGGGGATGCAGCCATAGATCCATAGACCACTTAAACACATTTTGCTTCAAGCAAGGATGCAATCCTACCGAAATGAGTGATTTATTGGACCCCATGGGACCAGCCCACGTGCTGAGATCAGAGCTGGAGTCTCAGTTCATGTCAGATACGCACCCTGCCTCACCTACAGGAGAAAAATTCCCTCACAGGTGAGAAATCCAAATGACTCCCCACTACACATCTCCTTATACCAGATACCTTCTCTGAAGTGTCTACTACTGGCTCAGGTGACAAAGAAGATATCATATAATCTAGTGGTGATAACCTTATAAGAATGATGGAATTTTGCAGATTCCCTTTAACAAAGGGAGAAAACTTACAAACTACTGTTAAAACCTAATATTTGAAATGATTGGATGTTCTTTCACAACAATATTCACCACGTTAAAGTTGTTATGTAAAGTAAGTTATATAAAAGTATATTTGTATGTAAATTATGTAAAAGGGAGAACAGCTAACAGAAAAATTAAATATCAGTAAATAAGGATGCTTTGAATCTCAATTGTGTGAACTATCCTGGATGAAGTTGATATTTTTCTGGAAACCCAAGACAACAGAATAGCATAACCCAGGCACCAAGATACTGTAAGGCTGGAAAACACCCTGTAACATTTTCACTGCTAGGTCACAAGTACAGAGTGTTTGTTCACAAAGTAACTTATTATTAATACTTTGTAGTTAAGTCATGTATCAATAGTTACCTTTGCTGCTCAAAGTTCATTAATGGACAGTTTGCAGCAGTTCATTCCCAAGCCCACCCAGCAGAATCTTTTCTAAAGGACAAGCCAGTGGCAGTAACAGCGAAGCCAAGTTAATGCTCTGATTTCTCACTCCACGACTGTAGTAAAGGGGCATGAGATGCCAGAAGAGCTGTATGCATCGCCTCTAGGACACCGGGCAACACACCCCTGCTAGCACATCTTCTGCTGAACAGAGGGGGCAGTACAGGAAGACTTGATCTAACCTGTGTCAAAAACAATTTCACTAATAAAAAGCCCCTCAACAGAAAACAAGCAGGAAAATCATTTCACAACTCTAAGAAGGGTCAGAAATGAGAAGAGATAGGAGCAGAAACACAGATGTACCAAAAAGATGGCATCACCCCCTTAACACGTCAGCAAGCGTTGTGTCCTGTCAGCTGTAAATACCCGTAGTTCCTCCATGTCCATTGGCACACAAGACGGAACAAGGCCGAGCCTGCAGCACCGCTCCCAGGGCTGGGTAGCTGGCTCCAGCCTTCCTGACCAGACACAGGGTGAGCGCTGCCGAGGTGAACTCAGTTTAATAGGCTGCTACTTACAGGCTTAGGCTGATTTACAGGTGTTTGCCCTGAAATATGACCATCCATGTTACCACTGTTAATCCTTTCCCTAACGAGCCTCCTCCTCCTCTGAAATCCTCCCACCTTGATAGATGGCTATTTTTGCATACCAAAAAGCAACAGCTCCCCCTAAATCTCCTCCCACAGGAAGGGCAGCCTGACTATCACACAACTGACACGTTGCCTAGTGCGGCACAGCACCAGACCCTTGGTTGCCTCTGACACGGCGGGTGTCAGCTGTCTGCACGTGACAGTAATAGCAGGGATGTCACAGGGAGAGCACGCACAGACCTCACTATTTCCTCCTTTGCAGCCTGGCAGAAAAACTCCTGTTGGCAACACAAGGCCTACGAAGCACAGGTGAGTGGCTCCTGTTGTCCTGGGGAGCAGTATTTCCCATTCTCTCTAACAAAGACTTTTCTTCTGCTTGCTCTCTCCTGCCTGCAACCCCTTTTCTGCAACTGAGTTTCCTTTCAGCTTGCAACCCAGTTTTGGATCCCAGCACACTGCTTGAGACCCAGCCTGATGGAGGGAGCTGCAGCACCCAAAGGCCAGAGCCAGTGACGCTCTAACCTGGTGGATCAGTTTCCGTTCCCTGCACATACTGCTACAGCACCGTGGTAATGATTTGCAGACATACATGAGAACAAGGTTCACAGTCTTTGTAATCTAAGCAAAAAAATTATCTTGAGATTGAAAGCAAATTTACCAAAGTAGATAACCTTTTTTCTCCTTAAGTAATATATCATACAGGTTCTGACTGCACTGCATTCATCCGTCTCTTAGCTCATACTGCTGAGTACGGCATCTTGAAATCTACCACTCACAGCAAAATACAGCTTCCAGGAGCTCAAGGCCACATGAAGTCTTATCAAGCCTCAATATCCTTGCTGCCATGCTTTGCCCCTACAGAACCTGCGCTTCAGCTGTTCTGAAGCATGGTCTCCCTCTCTTTCTCTGACTTTGGGACTTTCGCATGGCAGATATGATGGGTTGGCAGGTCACGGCGAGCTCACAGCTCTGCCGGGTTCCTGGACACGCTGTGGAAGAGATGTCTTATCTGCTGCTAGAAGGCACGACCCTACGGCTGGGGGCCTTTCCCATCTCATGGACCAACACTGGTGGGAGGTGCACACAACCTGTCTGGGCATCAGGAACTCAGTCAACTCAGCATATTCCACAACTTACAGAATCAAATGCATAGTCACAAGCCTCCCATTTTATAATCCTGAAAAACTCCAGCAAGGCCCTAGAAATGTTTATAGACTTTCCAAGCAGTTAGATTAAAAAAAAAAAAAAAAAAAAAGGGAGAAAAGTCCACAGGGAATGCGAGTAGAGAATTCATCTCCAGCAGACTGATGTAAATCCGTCACACGAGCTCAGGACACTGCAGGAACAATCCCACCCAGGACTACCCACTTCTTTTCAGTGGTACAGAACCACACCTCCAGTACAAGTGAACGGTGACTAAGTGCTGGCGGTGCAGGGAACCCATTCCCTGCAGAACGGAATACAAGGGACTCTCCATACACTTCAGGTTCATCGCCACCTCTCCTATTCCAGGCCTTAAAAGAACAACAACATTTTGAGGTATCTGGGTGTATGCCAGCACACCGCAGACCACCCTCTGGTTTGTGTGGATGCTACCACTCTCTGAAAGTCTTCCCCGGGACAGACAGCAGCACGTTTGTATTTTCACCCTGGTTCAGTTTTTCCAATGGCATTGTCTTTCTGTCCCCTCCTGGCTTTTTCTGATACATCCTGCTGCTGCTATTCCCTTGCTATGTGTGCAGTTGTCTGCCTATTCTTGCTTCTTTGTGTTCCAGGTCTGCACAGCAGTTACTTGTTAGTTACTTAAAATCCCAATCCGGGTCACAAAGCCCAGTGAATCTGATGTGACTTGTTTCACATAAAAGAGTGAAATTGAAAACCACCTTATTCTTCTCAACTGAAATGCTGCATCCCTACTAATTCAGGTGTATAAACAACACTCTCTTAATACCGCATCAAGGGCTCTGCTGTGTGATTAAACCTGCTTCTCTGACCTGTAATTAGAAACTTTGCCTCTGAAAAGCAGTTTGCAGAGGAAAAAAAAGGAGAAAAAGAGAAGGAACCAGCTCTCGGACCCAACAATTTTGTTCTTAATAAATTATTAGTTTTTGAAGAGTTGAGCTGGATTTCCATCTGCTAGCAGTAAAGAATCAAAAACAAGAACTGAAGAATTCTCACTGCAGAATACAACAGTACAACGCATGGGGTGGGAAAATAAGAAGCCAGCTGAGAAGTTCATCGTGTCCTCTGCCTGTCCCTGTTCAGCTGCTGCCTTTGCACGCCTGAACACCTGACAGGTCTTGGAGTAATGCAGAGCAACCCTTCACCAGAGTCCCACCAAATTACAGTTGTGTTTGGGATATATCATTAGAAGAAAACCCCAGCATTCAGTGAACGCTTTATTAGTGTCAGCAGAACCAGACAACGAACACATGAAATAGATGCGGCTGGTCATGAGCAGAGAAACAATACAGACCAGATCACACAGTCACACACAAGTAACACACAGCCTTTTAAAGGAGAGTAATTTAAAGATGAATTCATTAATGATTAAACTGATCTTTCGCCCCAGGGCCAGCTAGACAGTATAGACCATTGTACTACTGACGATGGCGGGCACTGTTAGCTGCCATCCCAGCGGTACATCTGATGTTGCAAGGTGAACTTCTCACTTGGAAGGGGGGAGATAGCAGTGTCTTTTTGACCCAGCCATAGCAGTACCATTCATCCAGCCAAAACCAGATTCATTTTAACAACAACAACTAAAAAAAATATTTCAATTGCTACAATGAACATTAGCAATCTTTCCTCTTCCCACAAACAGGGGGCAGAACAAGCTTTAGATCATTGTACAGCACAAGAACTGGCCCAAGGATGAGCGGTCTCTGGCCTTGGGTATTTGGCAGCTGTTTCCAGAGTTCTGCTTGATTTCAGATCAGACAGAGTTTGCGATGAATTCCTCCTCTGGTTACACCTATGATCTTTGTGATGAGGGTGTGAATGACATCACAGTTAGTCTTCTTTGTTTTCATGCTCAAGTTTGCTAGGTCTCACATGGGGGAATCTAGAGTCTGCTAATTTTGTGTACAATTACCTTTTTCTAGGAACCTCAAAAAGGTTGATCCAAGATTTCAGGGAAGCCTTATATATTATGATATCAGGTTTAAAGGGCTTTATGTGAGAGAAGAGAAACCTAGCATTTACATATCAAAGACCCTTTGGTCAAAACACCAGACATCACTGAATTCTACAATGCTTTCCATCTTCTACTGTGGCTTAGACATGCACAATTTTAACACAAAAAAAAACCACATTAATTCTACCAAAATATTAAATTGCCACTGGCAGAAATGTCTTCATCCCAGGTTGCCTAAGTTTATAAATGTATGAGGTACAGAGCCATGGAGACCACAACCATGGAGTCCAGCACCCTCATACCATGAAACAAAAGAGCCCTTCAAACTCAGTAATATTAACAACTTTAAGTAATCTTTTGTGTTAGCAATGTGGTAGAGTCCAAGTTTATCACAGAGCTGCCAGAACATAAATCTGATATAAAGTACTTTGGATTAGATACTGCAGCAGAAAGAGCTTTACTGGGATATTGTGACAAGTTTTATGAACTTCTTAAAGAAACAGAACTTGGAAATACTAGCATTGCTTCGGGAGCTTCAACACTCAGCACTACGATAGACAGAAGAAGAAAAGCTAACAATTTCAGAAGACAGACAGTACTTGAAACACATTAAGGCTCATTTGTTCCTCAGCAGCATTAAGACAGTACTTAAAGCTGAATCCTATGAGGCCAGCACACTCACCTTCCTCAAGTGCAACCACGGGCTATCCCCTTCTCTGTTTTTACAAATCCTCCAAGTGAATCCAGTCTCAATTCGCTGCTCCTTCCTCTGAGGGCCTCTCTCCTCTCTTAACATTGGTGTGCGGCATAAGCCACACTCTCCCCACTCCACAAATGCCCTCATGTGCCCCCTTTCCAAGTCCCTCTCTCAGCCTCCCCTCTAACACCTGAGGCATGGATGTGCCCACAAGCAGGCTATGCATGGGTTGCTGTGATGCCAACACTTTCCCTTCAGGAATCCTCTTCCCACCCTCTTCTTTGGGAATCCCTCATTCTCTCCTACAACAGCAATGCAATGCCTCATTGACCTCCTTCTGCTGAGTAAGAGGGTCCTCTGCATGTCACATCAGTGTCTCTGTGCACACCTACGCTACTACTGTGCCAGGGTGCCCTTAACTCCCTCATACTGGAGTTGTTGCACGTCCCTCATCCTTTCCACCATCCCTAATTTCAGATTTTTGTTCTCCTCCAATTTTCAGAGATCGCATACCAGCCCTGTATTATTATTTATCTGGTGACAGATCTTCCAGTGATATGGTAACTTTGCTAGAGCTATGGACAGAGAAGAGATTATTGCTGTGCCAAGGACACAAATGAGTGCTAGCACCCAATTACTTGATCTATGAATGCAGTGACATCTACATTACTGCTGCTCCCTCCTTTGTCCATGTTGGGTTTTCTACTCATTAGTTTCCACAGATTAGTGGTACTCTCTCCCAGTAATAACAGGAAGTCTCTGAGTTTTTGCAATTGATCAGATGGAGTATTTAGAAGTTGTCCTTCTCCATAAAGTCGGAGAGAAATAACGTCCAGGTGAGCATACAGTCTCGTAAGTTGAGCCATAAAAATAATGAAAATCAATGGGATTTTTTTGTCCTTCCAACCCTGAGCTGAATGAACCACAGTGGGATAAGCTTCAGATGGTACCCTGACGTCTTGGGAAAAAGGAGGGTTTATGTGAGGTTTTCTTGGTGACATACTAAGTGACTTCCAAATCTCAGAACAACAGAAAAGGTAGCTCCAATAGTTTCCATTTTTATCAGCTTCCAAACTAAAACAGTACTACACTGAAGAATGACCTTCAAAGGAAAAAAAAAAAAAAAGGAAGTGTTTTGTATTTAGTATCCTCCAGTGACTTTGAAGAACATCACTTTTCCTCAGCACAAATATTTTTCTAGCTTCCAGAATGCCAAGAGAGTTCTAAAAATCAAGTCAGATTTCTGCGCACCAACTGAGTCAGAAGGTGCCACTTCCACACAGCAGCTTTGCAAATGTGATTGAAGGCCGAAGCACAATGCGGTGCTCCGTGGGACATATCTGACCCATACACTGCCTTTTCAACCCTCTGCATTTTCCAAATCATGTACATTACAACTGAATAGGAAGAAAACGTGTAAACAAGAACATAAAATGTCACTATGAGTTCATTAATTCTGATCACTTAATAAGCTGTAAATTGCAGCGCATGAATGCCATTCTCTGAACACCAGGATAAATCTGAAGAATCTCTACTGACTTAATTTACACTGATATGCATTAGAATAGTTCCTGGTGCATTCAGAATCAAAATGATTATTACAGTAACATTCAAAACCTGGTTCCCACTTAGATAACTAAATGAAGAGCAGACTTACAAAAGGACGAGTGCACCAAATCTAAACAAAAAAAAAAATCTGCATTATTTTTCAAAGGTGGTGCAGAGGCATGGCTATAGGGCTCAGTCAATTCAGGGCTGCAGGACTGGCCTTACGCAGCATGGTGAACACAGTGCTGTGCAGGAGAGCATGACTACTGTCCTCCAGGCCTCTTTCTTACACAAGAGAAAGATCAACTGTACACAAGGAGAGAGAACTATTTGAATCACTTTGACAGGCAAATATTCAGAGTGGTAGTGATACATTTCAGAGCTCCTTTACTCACGGGTCCCATTGTAAGTTGTAAGGAGCTCAAACTGACATCCTTCTACTCAAAGACAAGGATTGCTTTGGAATTCTTTACTCAGCGGTTAGGATGCTGTCTGTAAAACCTTACAGCAGCTTTATTGGAAGACTTGTCCCCTTCCAGGGACCAAAATGATTCCCTACTGTTTTCACAAACACTAAGTTTCTGAATCAAAAACAGAGAAAGACATCATGATGGAAGAAGGAACCTGAGAAATTCAGGGTGTGCAGAGAATTAAAACAATAAAAAGTAAAATCACTGAAGCTGCTCAGTCATAACACCATGAAGTTGTCTGTGACTTCTGCAAGAAAGTACTTCAAAACTGATGCCCCTAAAACATGCAGCTATGACTGTCCAAAAAATGATCCATCAAAATGTCTTGAGAGCTCCTCCTGCCGGCTGTTTCCTGAGTAGTCTGAGCCCTTGCCAACAGACCCAATTTCCAGGTCTGTTGGAAATCAGAAGTTGGAAATCAAGCAAGGCAAAACTAAAGCAACACCTCTCTTATTTGCCACAGCAATAAACCAGCGTGATCCTCAGCACCTCCTCCACTGCTGCCCACTTATGCTCTAACTTTTCAGACAGAGATGCTGTGTCTGAGAGGCTGTGGTCAATGTCGGGACCAGGGCAGCATGGCAGCTGCAGAGGAGCTTGGGGAATGCAAGGAGCAAAGGTGAGCCTCGCACAAACGTGACAGCAAGGACAGGAAGGGACAGAGACCTCAGCAACAGGCGCAGTGCCACAGTGCCTGTGCAGGAGGAGTGGAGCAGGTCTGGTACAGCAACCAAGTTCAGCCAGGAGCCGAAGGACCATCAAAAAAGGCTGCAGGTCCGAGGCCAACCCAGAAAGTCAAGTCATCGAGTCGGAATCAGGAAGGGCCACACTTAGACACACCTACAGCCTACCCCAGACAAGGACAGCTCTGTGCTGCAGCTCCCAAAGGAATTGAGGAGACCCCAGCAGGCTTCCCGCAGTGCTCTGACCCCAGGGTACATCCCATGATAGTGGGGCAGACCTTGAACACAGGCAACCAGACCTGCAGGACAGCAGGAAGAGGTTGCACAGTTGGCTGGTGCACGCAGGGCCTTGACAACATGCCGCCCAGCACGGTCAGTGAAGAACACAAGAATTACATGAAGTGCTGACAAGAACCTGGGTACAAACATGAGCTGGCAGCGTGAACGGCTGACAATCCGTACTTCAGCCGTTCCAGGGTCAGGTCAGGACTGACCTTTGCAGGGCATTGTATGCGTACTTTTGTTTTGTCAGTCTGCTGAGAAACACTTCATTAAAGCCAGAACAATTTTAAAGCTGCCACTGGGATGTAATGACAAAGCCCCTCCAAGTTTTTCACCTATAACTAAAAAAATAAACGTAAAGTAATCCTGGTTTCTCATGAGAAACCTACCCACAAACTCCTTCTGTGACATTTTGACTGCTCGGTTTTTTGGCCAAACTATGTCCCAAAAGAAGAAGGAAGATGAGACATACTGGCAGCACTTTTCCTGCCTCCTCGCTGGTGACATTTGCCATAGCCCTGCACTGGCCAGATCTTGCAGGTATGAGCGCCAACCCCAACTCCCAATCCTGCCTGCGTAAGGAGGCACAACATCCTGAGGCAACAAAGCTCAAGTGGCAGGTGAGACCTATCTTCAAAAAAGCAGCTTGTCAAATCAACAAGCAGAAGAATAACCCTTTGGAAAAGGTTGACTGTGATTATCTTATTGAGTTACCACAGGAAAAATCAAAGGTAGACAGAGAGAGGAAGGGAAACAATGTGAAGTGAGTATCCCAGTAGTGCTCCCAGCTGGACTGACACCGATACACTGCTTAGATAAAGCTAGTCTGCCTCGCAAAGACTGTGTGGCTACAGAGAGAGCAATGGTCTGCTAGAAAAACAACTTTTTTTTCAAATCAATATTGATAAAGAACACCTCCAGATTTATGTGAGCTATTTCGGAAAAATGTCACGTACACAACGGGGACCGCTAATTCTGCTTAGTTGGCCAGGGATATATTTTGTCTTCTGTATAGAGTACTGAATGTATACAGGACTTAATAAATGTGGTTCCTCTGCCAAGCAATTGTATTTCTGCACTTTATATTTCCAGTGCAAAAACTAATGAAACATTTTAAACCAAAGCCGTTTCCTTGGAGCTGCCTCTGACCTTCTTTTCCTCCTCTCTCAGCCCAATCTCCCTGCCAGGATGAATTCAGACCTAATGTCTGCTCCTCCCACCAGGCTTTTGGATATGTGACAATATCCCAGTCACTGGGAGCTGTGCCTGCTGGTGTCCATTGTCTTGTGTCCAGTTTCAGGAAAAGCACAGAATGAAACTTATGAAGAGCACAATGATTTACAGGAACGGTCAACCACGCAGCTAGTTTCTGCACACATCTATCAGCAGCTTCTGAGTCCTTGGTAACTAACTCACAAGGCTGCAGCACAGGAATGGTTCAAGGCTCACAAACAGGCTTTTAAAAGTTTAAAAAAAAATAAATAAATCTGAAAAGAAGCACCAATCTCAAAATGCTACAATACTGTGGAAGGAAACTGGGTTGTGCGTGGGGGGGGCTGCCTAAAACCTGCCACGCAGAGCCTGTCACATTCTCTAGCAGAGTCCTGACAGGCACAAAAAGGAGATACACACTGACAAGAGAGGAGCTGCTGGGTGTGCTCTGTGGAACACATCACTTCAGCCACGGGCACAGCACAGATGTGCTGCCTGATTACAGCCACTGCTAAGTACAACTAAGCAACTACATCACGTTATCTAGGCCCCAGTACAAGGAAAAGAGATCATGTAACATCTAAAAAAGCCAACACCCATAAAGGAGACGCTGAGCAGGTCACATTGCCCAGGGTGGAACAGGAATGGGTCAGTGGGACAGGGGATACAGACCACCAGTCAGGTACAAGGCCCTGGATAATCTCGCAATGATGCTCACGGCATCATAGGGTGTTACCAGAAGTAAAGTTCTGTGCCTTCTCTGCAGTCAGTTATAACCTGTGGGGATATTATACACCCACGCCCCATACCGTGACCTGCTTCCCACTTTCTGTGCTGTCACACATACTGTCTGCCCCACAGTCTGTGTACATAAAAAAATACAGACCTTGGTAGTAAGTAAAACTGCTTTCTCTATTAGTCTCTCCCACAATCACATTGCAAATAGGATGCAAAAACCTTTGTAGATATTTATCCAATTCACACCTTAAATCAGTGCTTTACTTAACAAATGCTTTCATTTAAAGACCAGCTACCTGACAGGAATTCACAACAAGCACTGAGTTCTTTGTCTACAAACTTTTAACTTTTCTTCTGCCCCATCTCCCTTCCATCAGCGTTCTGCAATTTGCCAGTCTCCTTTATGTCTCAGTTACGTCTTCACAATGTGAGGCAGGCAGACCCATGCGTCCGTCCACAAACAGAAAAGCTCCTACAGCCCACAATAGCTCAGCAGGTTTCTGTGATTTTCAGAGACTGCATTACCTTGTGCCCATGTCTGCTGTCAAATTGCTGCCTGGACACAGGCTCCTCAGCGTCACCCCAAACACAAAACCGTCCCCAAACCCTCAGAAACATCCATCTTCTCTTTTAGTACTTCTTCCAAAGTAGTGTAAGCCTGGTTGATGTTTCTGGGAAATAAAGAGCACACTTACCTCTCTGAAGACTTATTATGGTTTCATGTCCTCTTTCTGCAACCTATTGAGAGTGGTTGTGCTCCACATAATGAAGTTAAAACATATCAAAACAGATTTGAAGGGTGCACAGTCTTCCTGAGGTTTCTAAGGGAAAATGGAGATAAAAGCCATAAAAAGCAATCCTTCACACACAGCAGAGGTTGAAAAATTAAATCTGTACTTAGGTCAATATTTATCTTTAGTTCAAGTCCCATGACTTTTCTAACTCTTAGCTGCTTACTCTGGGTCACAGCTGTAGCACTGCTGCAGCGAGGAAAACCCCAGAGCACGGCTGTGACCCTAGCCACCTTCCCTTAAAACCCAGACCCTGCCCTACCCTACAATAACAGAAAGCTGTTCCTAGAGCTCCTACGAGGGAAGCAGTTATTTCCCCGTCCTGCCTTGCTTTAAATACCTGTGTGTGGGAAAGATGGCATACAGAGATCACACAAACCTGTAATTGAGGCACGATTTTCTCAAGTCATAGATGTCACTGCCCATAACTGCTATTGTCTGTTTCGACCTTCTCCTCGAGGAATCTTCACCTCCCACTACAATGTCACAGCAAAGGAAGTTCCATGGTGGTCTGCAAAGCAACAAAAGGAGCAAATGGCACGACTGAACTGACACCATTTATATGGCATGAAGTTAATTCTAAATCAACAATTTGGAGAAAGTAACATTTTTGCATAAAAAGCAGACAAAAATAGTCATCAACAGACCATGTCTCCTAATAGGAAGATCTTGCATACATAAAACACCCCAAATTCTCAACAGGTCTAAGAAACATATACTGCTATTCTTTGGTGTTTTACAGGAAAAGTGCTGCATAAGGTATTCATAGGACTGGGCAAAGTAAGTGAAAATTTACCATCAGAAGGAAGACTAGAAACAAGGCTCTTAAATCCCTATTACTCAGTTACGTGCATTATTTTAAAGCAGCCCTTGGATTTACTCACTTTAATACAGGTTGGATAAGAAGGAGCACTAAAACAGAGAGAAACGTGTCATACTTCTTAAAACAAGATTTTCCTAGTGGAATGCCAACAAGGATACCCCGCAGCCTCAGGTTTTCTCTGTTGCCATAAAGGCTGCATGCTCTCAACTACGCTGGTAGCCAGGATCACCCCCAATCCATATTCCATGCCCAGTGCATATTGCAGGAGGCAAAGACAACAAAGGCTATGACAGAACTCTATCAGGGAAGTCCTTTCGGGCCCCATTTCCATCAGCTCATAAAAGGAACAGCCTGGACTCACACGCTGGGCTCGGGTAAGGCTGCTCCAGGCTGCAGCTCTTCATTGGCAAAAGAAATGACCCATTCATTTCTCCCTGACCTCTGCAGGCACACAGACTGCTGACTCATCTGCTGCTGGCCCCCACCACTTCCTCAAACAGGTGCTCCTGGACTAAAACCCTTCCCAGGCAAGCTGAACTAATGCAGCTTCAAGAACCCTGCATCAGGGCTCGAGAGGGATTGTTTGTGTACAGGTTAGGAGCGTTCAGCCCTCAAAGCATTTACTTCCTATCCAGGAAAGCAGAGACAGAGTTTCTTGTCAAAGGCCCTAAAGGCCTTCTGTGGCTGAACTGGGAACTCAGTGCTGTTCGTAAGCCCAAGCGCAGAGCCCTGTTCACTGCACTAATCTCTAGACAACACTGTTCTACTTTGCAGACAGCCTCCAGAGAACACATAATTATCAGAATGAACATAACCATCTCTAATAAGTAAGCTGGTTTGGAAGCTGATTTGCTTGTCCTCAGTGCCACATACACATGGGCTCTGCTACTGGCAGAAGAGGCCTGTGAATCAGAGCCCAAAGTCTGATGCAAGAGAAATTGCCCGTTTCAAGCTGCTTTCCCCAGTAGAGAACAACCCTATTCGTTTGAGAAAGTCCCCTGCCTGCCTTCTCTCTAAGTAATTAAGAGAGAAATCCTCCTCCCAGTGACCCCAATGCTCTCAGCCTAGGCTGATTTACACATGAAAGGCACCCTCTGAGGGGCTTTCTCCCTTTCACATTCACAACCAGGCAGAATCTATAAATAAAACCTTTCTGAAAACAGGAGCTTTCAAAAAGGTCTGTGTATGTGCGTAAATGTGTATGAGAGAAAGGGAATGGATGTGTGCACTAGAGAATGGGTGTGTTTGCATGCATATAGGAAGAGTGGGTGAGAAGAAAGTGTATTCACACGCTAACCCACATGCAGACAAGTGTACTTGAAAAAGCATCTACATGGATGTAGAAGCGCGCACAGGTAGCTGGAGCACTTACAGGAGTGACACAGGCTGGTCTTCGGCTAGCACCGCTCCAGAGGTCGTTCATCCAAGTCAGCTGAGTCGCTCTGGAGTTACACATGAAAAAAACAAGAGCAGATTTCCAACCAACTGTGATGAGAGTATGCCTGTGATGCACTTTCCCTCTACAAAGCAATCAAGTACTTGCAGAAAAAAACAACACGATAGTTTTACACTGCTTCAGATATAACGTGGAAGCTAAAAGAGAATCCGGTCTTGTGGCATGGCTTCCTGTGTTTCCTAGACTAAAGGTGCAATTTTAAAGAGGCTGCACCTTCTCAGCAGCCCAGAATACAGAGGATAGCGTTACATTCTTGAGGGTTGTCACTGTTCAAATGTGATTTTTTACAGTTTGTTGCAACACAAAAACTCTCAAAGTTTGAAAAATAACTTTTTCCTGTTGCCATGAAAAAGAAGGTCAGAAAATAAAAAGACTGTGAATGCCTTTACATGCATAAACAGTATAAAACCAAAAATGCCTAGATTTGAATCCACACTCTCCCTCCCCCACTGCCCTGTTCACCCTTGTGTGTGCAGCCAGGATATTTCCTTTCGAAGAGGCCTAAGAAGGACCCTACACAGTTTCCAGGAAACTGGCAGTTAGTGTGACCCTCTCCTAATACAAAACAGGTGACACACAGCTCTGAGCCAAGCCAGGACGGACTGCAGGGTTTCATAAAGCAGGTACTGGACTGCGAGTCTCTGCCCCAGTAAGAGGGGGCTTTTTAAGACCTGGCTACAACGTGATAATTTGAGAACTGTAAACTATTTCACTCCACTGTTCCTTACTAGCCGAACCATTTGCTTACTGAAGCCATGCCTGTGCTCTATGCTAATGCCAGCAGTCAGGCTATGCTTACACGGCACTCACACTAGCACCACTGGAGCTGCAGCACTGCTTGGTGGGAGACTCCAGATCAGTGTGTGAGGAGGGTAGGCAGGAGGGGTGCAGCACCCTGCACCGTGCTGATCTCATAATTACTAATCGCAGCTCTTAGATCTCTCCTCTACCCAATTCTTATGCAAAAATTTAGAAGCAGGCAGAAAAAAAAAGTACAAAGCAGGAGACAGAAGGAGTGCAAAGCCCCACAGAAGTGCACAAAGTGCAGCACGTCTCTTCTGCCAGTTCAAAAAACTCTTCCCAGCTACTTGCACTAGGCAGGAGTGTGTGAAGAGGGATGAAGAGCTCCCCTCCTACTGAGTTCGCAGCTAAAGCCCTCCCCCAGTTCCCAGGGTCTTCAAATGAAGATTTGCATAGCACTTCCAGATCATTCCCGAGAGAAGGGACAATGGCCCTCTAAACGCCCTCTTATCCCCCCCTCCCTCCTTCACTTACAAAGCTGATAAAGCCCTGGTGAAAAGGGGAACAAAGGATTTACAGATGGCAGAATATTGACTTCCGAAGTTGCAGGACTACAGGGAGAAGATGAAGAACCCCCCAGAAACTCTGTGATCTTTGAGACACAGGCACTATCTCTGCAGCATGAACTCTGTATTTGTTAAGACAGTGTCCCTGTCAGTATCTGATGGAGGAAGCATTGCTATTCTAGAGGGATGAGCAGGCCCCTGAAAACCTCAAAATGCAGAGAGATGAGATTACAGCCTGAAATCCCAGTGAGCGCGCTTGTTGTTTCCAAACCTGCTAAGCAGAGAGGTGCTGCCAGTGAAAGCAGTTTGCCACCCGGCGGGCCAGTCCGGCATTGCTCCGAGAGGCTTCGGCTTCAGCTGACCATATCGAAGGCTTCTATAAATCACATCTCACCACTGAGCCATGCTGTTACCCGTGTCCTCTTCTCCCTGCTATCCAGCACTGCAGCTAGGAAAAGAAGAAAAAAAAAAGGTGAAGGACAAGACTTTTGAAAATGGCCTTTGATTGTGAAAAAAAATCAAACCTGACTATTGCAGAACTTGTTTTTAGGACTGTTACGCTAAAACCTTCTGCCTCTACAAGCATTTCTTTACTTAGTACAAGCCTAAACTTTCCTTTGTGTTACAAACATGCTTTTTCTTTGGGGTTAGCCAGTCAGTTCCACCTTTGCTTAACACCAGCTCACTGCAATCATTCAAGTTTTTGCTGAACAGCAATACGGTAAGAAGAGTTCAGACAGACGCTGCATGCCACAGCTGCATATCCAACACAAGACACTGAGCATCTGTCTAAGTCAGATTGCAGAAATCCTGGCCTGCTCTCCACCCATCCCACCACCACACCGAAAACAGCTTTCTGAAAGTGACCATCTACCACCACTTTAAGTAAACTTCACAGAGTTTCTGCACTCAGAAGGCTCACAGTGTTGGATTTAGGACTAGATTTTTAAAGGCGACTGGCTTGTTTCTAAACCAAGCGATAGGCCCTCAAAATAGTTCTATTTTGGAAAAATCTCACAGTAAGTCTCTTCTGTAAGGCAGCAGTGCATAGAAGTACTCCAAATGGCGGTTCCCACGCCACCGGTCAGTAAGCAGAGACAGCTACAGAGTCAATGGCAGAGCTGACTGTTCATTCACCAGTATTTTCCCCACGCCTTCGTAAAAACATACGCTGTCATGATGAATGCAGTCATCACTGTGATAACAACCAGTATGTATTGTACAGTTCAGCATATTTCATAAAGCTGTTATCAAAACATTCCTCACATCCCTCTTTTCAGAGCAGCTCGCTTTCTTCAAACACCTGCCTTGCTTCTCTCATCCAGAAAAAATTTTTCCACGTGGAATCTTTTGTGTATTTAAGTAGTAATTCCCAATTTCTACCACATCTAAAGAAGAGGTGAATCAAACCCGTTAGTCTCCTGCCATACCTAGTACAGAAATTAACTGCAGGAATGGGATGATAAAGCTTACTGAAGTCTCGGTTTAGGTGGGACTGTAACGAAGTTGCCCACGTGCCCAGGCTTCAGGCAGACCGGAACCCTTTGCAGCTGCTCTTCACAAGCCCCCAGATGCTCCATGGGGAGAAGTGCCCACCAGGAGCTGCCTGTAACCACGCCCTCCATCTGCCTGGCCTGCACCACACGGCAAACAGGCAACCACCAGGCCGTGAATAGTTCTTCTGGAGATCACGCATTTATTCAACCGATGTTACTACTTCAGCAGAATTATCCCAGGAATCCACGTAATTAAAAGCACACCAGTGGTTACAAAACCACATTTCATTAAGAATAAACATCTTCCTACGGTCCTGACTGAAACAGTTTTTATATCCTAGCGAGGAGATTGGTCCTAACGTAAAAAAGTCACACTAAGAGATGCAATAACCATTCTTTGCTGTTGCATAAAAGAAATTGAAATAGAGCAGTAAAATCACTTAGTTGCCAGGAAATTCCATACAGGATATCAGGAGTGTTAAGCTACCTGGGCTGAACACAGTCTCCAAATCTTGGTCATGGACATCAACATTGGGAAACTTTCCTCCTCTGTTCTTCCTTAGGACACAATGGCCTGTATCAGTACCTCTCCTTCTTCTGCCACGGAGCACTGCCTGAATGCTAGTCCCACCCAGCGCTGGCCTTCAACATCCAGGACAAACTAGCACAAACCACTGTCACGCCCACCCCGCTTCTTCACGCCCCCGCCTCGCAGCCCCTGTGCCCACACCCCCCTCAGGGCAGCAGGTCCCCTTATTCCTGGCCCCCTCAGCTCTTGTACANAGGCCCCTGGGGCACCTCCGGGCCTCCCCGCCCCCGGCCCTGTCCCCCCCACGCCAACATGGCGCCACCCCCCCGCCCCTCAGCGCCAGGACGCCCACGTGACCAACGACTCTCCCGCCCTTTGCCAACGCATGCGCAGCAGCTCGGCCGCAGTCCGCCGCAGCTCAAGGTCAGGCTTGGCGGAGGAAGCGCACTGCGCATGCTCTCTCCTCCCTCCGCTTCCGGCTCCGGTTCCGGCGGGCGCCGAGGACGCGGAGGAGATGGCGGCGCTCGGTCGCGTCTCTCGGCTGCTGCTCG
>VXAV01000114.1:16182-62295 GCA_013399715.1 Alectura lathami
CAGAGGGCTGGAGCACCTCTCCTGTGAGGAAAGGTTGAGGGAGTTGGGACTGTTCAGCTTGGAAAAGAGAAGGCTCCGAGGAGACCTCATTGCGGCCTTCCAATACTTGAAAGGAGCTTACAGGCAGGAGGGGGACCGACTTTTTACATAGGTGGACAATGGTAGGACAAGGGGGAATGGCCTAAAACTGAAAGAGGGGAGGTTTAGGTTGGACATCAGGAAGAAATTCTTCACGGAGAGAGTGGTGAGGCGCTGGAACAGGCTGCCCAGAGAAGCTGTGGCTGCCCCATCCCTGGCTGTGTTCAAGGCCAGGCTGGATGGGTTCCTGGGCAGTTTGATCTAGTGAGCTAGTGGTTGGCAGCCCTGTCCACGGGGTTGGAACTAGATGATCTCTGAGGTCCCTTCCAACCCAAGCCATTCTATGATTCTAATCCATTCTATGATTCAAAACTGGAGGTTTTAAGAAAAGGTAAATATTGAATGTAAAATGAAAACAAAAACTGAACAAACTTGGACATTAATACGTTTTACTGCATTCATTGGCAAAAAGAAAAAACTTGGAAAATAAAAAAAGCATGAAAATTACCTTACCCTCCATTAGAAAATTATTCTTTAGAATGCATGTACACCAACTGTTTTATTTTCTAATCTTGTTCTATTTTCTGTCCATGTCCTGAAGAGTTAATTCCTGTCCCCTCTACTTGCATTGTGAGGCATCTTCCTTTATGATTACTTCCAATCAATGTCAGAGAAATTATTTGCAAAGTGATCATTAGCTTGATTACAGGTGACAAAACCCAGCCTTTGCCTTATCAAGGTCATTAGAGAGAAGTGATCTGGACAATTTTTTTTTTTAAACCCTGATAAGTACAGAAACAAAAAGGGAAGGAGAACAATATCCGAAGTGCAATCTAGATGACAAGTTTGCAACCTGACTGCAGCTGTCTCTCAGGCATTATGACTAACCCAGAGGTTCCAGTTAGCATCCCCCTCTGCCTCTCCATGATGTGGGCTGGTTTAAGGGTTTAGGCCACCCTGTACACACATATTCTTACTGGGACTGTCACAGTTGTGACTGTAACCTGTCAGGAAGAAGAGCAGCTGTATTGCATTGTGTTTGTGTGTCCCTTGCCTCAGATGTTCCTTCTACCCTTGTGACACCACCCACCCTGCCTTAATGCCTGAGGCATCCCTGCAGGCCATTTCCACAGCTACATGAACAAGGCTGAAGAGCGTAAGAAAACTTCAGTAAACAGAAAACTAAACTCTGAGGTCCTAACAGAAGTTTATTTCATTATCAGAAGCAGTAACTGCCACAGGTTCAGCTACCCAGTAAGTTCTAGACTTCCTTAGTCATTATAAAACAGACTAAGTCCTTTAAGTACAGGCAGAGTAAGCCATAAACTGAAGAGCTCCTCATCACTGTCATGTTCTACACCTTGAATTCTGCTCTCTTCTTTCAACATAGCTTCCTCATTACCTGCTTTGGATTTGTTTTTGCCTCAGCTCCTACATGCTTTGTTCCTTTCCCATCAGCACTCCTTTTTCTAATCCACCTCTTCCTTTTCTGCACATCATATTCACTGCGCATGTATGCTCTGACAACAGGCGCTGAAAATGTGATGTGTATTGGCAACTTCAGCAATGCTCTGCGTATGCTGAAGTTTTCCCTTGATAGCTAAGAGTGACCTGAAATGGGAAAACATGGACTTCTAATATTTTAGTCCCCTCCAGTCCCCATGTAATAAAGAAGGCCTGAAGGACTGTACAGAAGAGCAGAGGAGGAGGAGGATGAAGATGAGCACTGACTTGGGACTGAGAGAATTGCAATTGAAACCTCCCATGTGTTTTTCTTCCTACAAGCTGCACGTGAATGACTGGAAAATACCAGAAGGAATATAATACCACAGGTTACAAACAGCAAAGCCTAATTATTCAAGGTAGGAATTTTTTCACTATTATATTTAAATTGTTGGAAAACTGTTAAAGATAAGGGAAGTAGTTAGCATGCACGGGGAAATAACCTGCAGCAAGCAAACAGTAGGAGAAAGCTCTTGTATGCAAAAGTTCCATTGACCAGTGTGTTGAAGGGATATGAAAGTTCCCAGCCTATTTTTCTTCACTGCTATCTATCCACTTTTACAGACCTGTCAAAGCCCACCTTCAGCAAAACTTTTTTGGACAGTAGGAGCCATGTTATCAAGCTTAAGGAAATAAGGATCATTTGGGAATTAAACAAACCCAAGTCTCTTTGTCACAACAAAGAAATGTGATCACCATGCACTATCAACTTCACTGTCTAACTAGAGCTCTCTCTTTAATTATTGATGAGAATATCTGTTCCCAAGGAAAAAGGTACCCAGCTTTCTCATGGCTCATCTAAAGGACATAGCATTTACAAATACTGATTCAACCCTCTGCTTAGTGGAAACATTGTTCATAGACCCAGAAAAGATTGGCTGCTGTCCATGATCAGAACTCCTTTTGGTAGGACTTCTCTTTTTCACTTTCTCAGTGTAACTAATATTTCCTGATTTCAAACTATTTTTACCAAGTTACTTTTCTTCAGTCAAAGGGCAAATGCTTTTTCAGGGATGTCACTCACCCAAATTACTCATCATTTCATAGTTTCTCAATGAACCACAACATACCCTACCAGATACATAAAATCTACTGCTACATTCATTTAGACAGGGGCCTGCTACAGAAGCAGTGCAGTGAATCTTGAAGATCTCCTAGGCTGCGGTCCTTAGACTTTAGTTTTTCAAATAATTGTCCACAGTACTGGAGGATGCTGGAATCAGAATTTATGTTGAATCTACATAAAGCTGGAAGGACTCTAACACCACCAGTGAAATTATTTTGCATTTCCAATGGTATGATTGAAACCAAAGCATAGTAAAGGTATGAAAACTTATTTTTAATGGGATAAATGGGGGAATCTGACTATGTCTATATGTTGAAACTGGTGTTTTAAGTCCTTGTTGAATTGTTCTGAGCATTAAATAGCAAGAATGTCTTATTTTTCAAACTCAGGCTCTCTTGTCAGTGTAAAACAGCCAACAGCAGCCCAGACTTCTTTCTTGCTTGGCTGATGATTACTGATCTTGACACATTCCAGTACTTTGGGTTGTGAATAATTCAGGGATTCTGAGTTGTTCAGTGACAGACTCAGAAGGTAAAATGAGATCTGACATTGCAGCCTACTTGTTTGTGCTTCAAAGCAGAATTAACACCTAGAATATCTCTGTTAGGCCTCAGGATTTGTGAGAAGAGGCCAGAATCAAAATGACCCCACAAATACTGCAAAGTCCATACCCCACTCCAAATGAAAGGAACATGGCAAAGCGAGTCTTTACTCGGCAGTGTTCAAGAAATTAGATTTATTATTACCTGATTATTGTAAATTAATCATTTGATTGAAGCCTAGACCAATGCTGTTTGGGTCCAAGTAACCCAGTTACAAAGAAAAATTTTGCCTCGGAAAAATGAGGAACTGAAAGACACAACAACTTTCTGCTGAATCCAGCTACACCACAATAGAAGGGGATGGTTACTATGTTCTGCTACATCACTTGCTGGAGGCAAAAACTTCCACAGATCCACCAGCTGAGCTCATCAATGCTTCCTAATTCGTTCAGGCAAAATCACTTACATTACTATAAGCCATGGTTTGAGTTAATCCAAATGATTTTACCTGAATTAGCAAATTAGACAGCACTTTCAGAAACTACTCTAGAGGAGACTGATAGAGCAAGGTTATGCTCCAAAATGGACATTGCCTCTTCAGGCTTTCAGCATTTGGAGAGGAGGTTCCACTGTATTTCCCTGTGGGGAATCTGTAGTGTGTACACATGCTCTATGCTGTCTCCTTCTTATATCAAGCTCTTCTTCCACTAAGGCTAAGGAAGCCTTAGAGTGTTTACTGTTTGTTTGTTTTCCAAAGAGTGTTTCTTGACTTTAGAAATAAATATCAGTAGAAATCCTAGGAGCTAAGGAGCATAGCTGAGGTCAGTAACTTCTTCCACAAACAGCTAAATTCAGAAAACAATGTCTGTGAAGGGTGTGGGCCCCGAGACTGTAGTCCAGCTGAGAGAATGCTTTCAGACTGCAGGTGGAGTTTTTCCCAGGGCACAGCTACAATAGTCTCAGGACTATAACAGAAAGGGCATCTGCAAAGAAAAGGTTGACATGAACCAGCAGAATCATAGTTAAAGGAAGTACAAGTGCAGACTGATAACACTGTGTGGGAAGTCTGGCCTTCTGCATCTCTAGCTCTAAGCGTTTTTCCTTATCTCAGTAATATTTATGTTGACATCACATTTTTGAGGAGGGGGAACTGGGGACTGGAGTCATCAAAACATACCTGAATGAAAATAATGCAAGTCCCTGTAGTGTGCTAGGTTTGGGCAAAAAAAAAAAAAAAAAAAAACCAAAAAAAAACATTTTTTTCCTCATCATTTACATAACAAAGACAACCAAGTCCCTCTTCTCTCTAAGCCTGTGGGGAAGGTTTCTGATGCACTGGAGGCACAGCAAATCCAGCAAGCCATACTCACTGACAGAGGCAGAGGGAAGAAGGCATTTATATTCCAAAGCTCTTTATCACACTACAGAGGGTAAACAGCACAGCAGCAAGCACTCAGTTTTGTTGAAGGAAAAATGAAAAAGGGATGCTGCTAAAAAGCTTAAGCTTCACAAAATCTAAATGAGGTTCTGTAAACCTTAAAATGCACCTGTGATTAGCAAGTAGCAGTAATGTCTCACTGTTAAAGACCACTGACGTCTTCCCTGAAGGGTATCAAATTATCTGCATGGAAACATTTCTCCACAACATTAGAAACCTGTACAACACAGAAATCTCAAGCATATTAGGTATCAGCTGTTAAGCTAGCAACTCTCATTTCACTGCCTTGCAGGCAAGTAGAGTCACGCATACACAAAATAGCATCAATAACGAAAAATAAGATGTATAACCTGCACCCGGTTTCACTGACCTGCCTTTCCATGGCTGTCAAGTTGCAGGGTATTGTACCTGGGCCTAATGTG
This sequence comes from Alectura lathami, assembly GCA_013399715.1. Classification (NCBI taxonomy): domain Eukaryota; kingdom Metazoa; phylum Chordata; class Aves; order Galliformes; family Megapodiidae; genus Alectura; species Alectura lathami. The sequence goes on from VXAV01000114.1 coordinate 21,232, forward strand.
TTGTGTTTCAAAATGTGATAAACCTCATGGTCATAATAGTTACTGAACTAACTTTGCCACTTCATAGGAAAGGCATTTTTAGTAGTCTAAATGCATTTTCTGTAGAAATGTGATGGAAAAAAAAAGTTGTTTTCACTTCATATAGTTGCTGCAGTAACTTTCGTTTTATCTTTTGATTTCTTGTTTGATTATTATTATGCTACCTGAAACAGAGATGCTGTTAGCATAAGCTGTTTCAAGACTTGCAATATTAGTATGGATGTCATTGAACCCCAGCCTGAGACCACCAGCTTTGTACTATTTACTCCACTTATTGGATGCCACACACTGTATTGCTAACATCTATGTACGCAGGAGGCCTCAACTAAAAAAAATAATAATTTACAGTTACAGAAGCTAATTTAATTAGTTAATTTACAGCTTCTAAGTGCAAGATGACATATGCTATTATCTCACTTTATTTCTTTATAAACACTGAGTAGAACAAAGATTTTTTTTTTAGGATTGCTAAAGAGTCTAGGGCAGGCTAAGCTGGCTTAGCAAGTGCATTAAGCTTTGAGTTAGCTCACTGATGAGTAAATTGTGGAGAGAGGGTAAAAACTTTTTTTTTTGAAACTTCGGCAAAAAAAAGTAAGCTCAAACTTACCCTAAATTTTCTCCTCACACATACACACATTGTTACCCATTCATTTATTATGGTCTATCCCAAAGCTGCAAAAACTCCAGAAAATGTCCTATATAGTCATGCTAGTACTTGGAATGTGGGCAATGTGACTGATATTTTGCATGCCTGCTTGTGCTGAGTGAGGGATCTGGCTACAGTTCTCTTACTTTCTAAAATTTCCATGAATATTTCAAATAGACAAGAAAAAAAATATAGCAACAGATCAGTTAAAAAATTAACTTATCTGATCTCCTTTTTAATTCTTGAGGTGATAGGGTGCTAATTTTTCATGCCCAGCAGGTAACCACATTCTGTAGCAAACTTCTCAGGTTGAAAATAATTAATTTGGGTCATTCTGAGCAATAAATATTTCATGATACACAGACAACACAGGAAGAAAAGCTGCATACCATAGACTCAGTCAAGTGAATTTTAATTTTCCATGTTAAAATTGAAAATAATGTTTCCTGTTCTATTTTTGGTTCTGACATAGTAAAACTGGTGACCTGAAAGTCAACTTGGTTGCTTTTTTCCCTGCTTCAGTTTTGTGTTCCTGATATACCCACAAATGCCACTGGAACCACAGGCACACAAGTGAGAAGATCAGGGAGGCGAGACCAAGCATTGCTCATGTGGTTGCAGGACTGCTGAGCTTACAGAAGTCACTTCTGCAGCCTTTCATGACTCAGACTCAGCCCAGGCTCTGTCAGCTTCTAACAGCCCAGGTTTGGGGGAAGGACTCCGAGTGTAACAGCAAACAGACCCACAGAGTTATTTTGGACAGCAGAACATCAAGCAGCCTTTACAACATAGCAACTAAATAAATATTCATCCTTTAAAAATAATTGCTTTTTCTTGCCATGATTTCACCTCAGAAACTAATCAGCACTATGCAGAGGTGATCTGTTGAGAAGAAAAGTGATCAGGAGGGACACAAAGGGCACTGACCTCAAGTTGAGGAGGACAGAAGCAGCAGTGGCTATGTTCTGACTTTATCTGATTTCCCTCTGGGAAGGGAAGACCCACACTCTACTTACTTCTGATACACAATCTGCTATAACATCTTTCAGATCTGTATCTTCTGTAAAATCTTATTCTCCAACCTAACCTCTCTTCTTTGTCTGAACTATATACTCCCTGAGACGCCAAATACTTGTCAATGAAAAATTACATGCATACTGATGTATTCATAAGCAGTATCTGAAATGGTATGCACGAAGAGCAAGATGATCGTCGGAGTCCATACCAATCTTATTTTAAGTACAAGAAAAGTACACAAAAAGAGGAAGAATTTACAACATTATATTTTTGAGTCTGTTCTGTCCACCGTGTTGTTTTTTTTTTCCCCCCTGTAGCATCGTACCTACATGTCATCTCACATTTCAACTGAAATTGCAAGAGTTCTCTCCTAATGTAAAAATTTACAGGAAACACAGTTGAACCTAGAAAGCAAATGACTTGAACTTCGATTATATATCCTGATATAAACTTCCCAAAGACGTTTTGGTATTTTCTCACTCAAGGCACTGCTTTGGAATAGGATTTTCTGATAACCTCAGTGTGCCTTCAGTTCCAAAGAACAGCAAGGGTTACTTTCTTCTACGTAGTCTTTAATAGATGGCTTCTGTATAGAACATACTGAAAACATTTGTGAATCCCAAGTGTTCTTATAAATCTGTATTGCAAGGAGCCACAGTAAGAAAACAAAGGACGGCTGAGTGTAGGAAGTACATGTAATTCCAGCATCCCCTATTGGCCTCAAGATGATGCTTCTCTGATTTCTCTTCTTGCTCTAACATAGCCAGGTCAACAAGTATACTATAAAGCTCCAGCTTAGACAAGTTCCCTACCTCACACAAGAGATTCACAAGCCAATGCTTTCTGAGCAACTCACCATGCTTGACTTAGTAGAATGATACAGGACCTAGTTCCTGTCAAAATATCCCATGGCAGAGCTATGTGACATAACACCTCCTCTGCAGGCTGATGAGTGTGGGAGATCAAGGTACAACTTAGGATGACTTTACAAAGTAATTTAACAACACATTATACCAGGTAATTTAACAAAACAAATTTAACAAATAAGTTACTACTCTGTCTTCCCTCTCCATGTCAGTCTTTTTTAATCCCTTTCAATGCTGATTATCAGTGTTTGTCTGATTATCAGCGTTTGTCTGATTATCAGCGGTTGAATTCAGACTGTGGGTAGAACATAAAAAGCTAGTCAAGTACAAAGCCTGTAAATCCTTGTGTGGATATCAGGTTCAACGACTCCTACATTATTTACTTCACTTACACATGGTAATGGTCTTAAAAGCACTAAACAAACTGATCGATGACCCAAACAAAAGGTTGTCTTTAGCTGCTGCAGTGGCATACATTAGCACACAGCAACTGAGTGCAATACCTTGAGCAAAGAGCATTACAGCCTGTCCAAATGACAGCACTAGGAGGTTTTGCTTCACTGACCTGTGACAGTAACAGTCAGCCTACTGTCAAAGTTTTCTGCATCTTCTCACATGGCCTTGCCATGTGTAACCTTCACAAGGTTACAGGTCAGGCTAAGGTGTTATCATCAGCTGTAGTGTACCACCAGCACTGCTGGGGTCTTGATTCTTTATCCTCCCTGGAAAAAAAAAAAAAAAAAAAAAAAGCACACAAGTCCTCACTGAGGCACCTGAAAATGCACCTTAGCAGCAGCCCATTCAAAATCAGACTGAGCATAAACTTTCTAGACACAAAAAACTGATAGTTTTGACTGTTATTCCATCTCATAACTTCTCACTCCAGGGCAGAGCCTAACCATGGGAAGCAGCAGCAGTAGTGGAACGGGGCTCAGCAAGAAGAAAAAGTTGTCATTGCTCAGACTAGTACAGTTGATTCCAAATGCAACTGAGGCAAAATAGATCACCAGCAAAGACTCGTGTCCTTTGGTCAGTATCTGCTTTGCCTAGTGTATTCAGTGGGCTCTAAGAAGAGTTTTATGTTCCAAGAATAAATCCATGACATGGAGTACATCCAAGTTGCTAGAAGTGCTGATACTAGAGACTTAGTCATACTGAATATGCAACCTGGACCTGCTGTCAGCCAAGCATGCATGACCTTTCTACTGATAATTGTCTTCAAATAAAATTAAAACCTCAGCCAGCTATACATTGGCTTAAGTTTTTTAAAAGTCACTTTCATGTTTAGTTGATAGTTCTAGTTGGGGACTAAACACTTCTACCCATAAGTTAAGTAAAGTATAGTCAGGTGTAATGCAAATGTGTAATTCTGTCCATCCAGTGAGATGGGATCAACTCTGAAAGTGACAGAGGAGTTCATACCCTTTGGTTTATTTCATCTTGTCTCTCAGGTTACCAGTCAGGTGCCAGCCAGGGGACCAGCAGTGATATGTACTCCTGCTTTCCAGTAACTCAAAAAGAACAAAACAACTAGTACTAGCGACCTGGACTGCATTTGAACTAGGGATGCTGAACAGAGAGTCTCAGCTGCAAGCAATTCATTGTCCTACTCATAAATAAATAAATAACCAGTTTTTCCTATACAGAATCTTGGAAGTCTATTCGAGTTGTACTGTATCCTATTTTTTCCCCATGTGTACACAGTAAAGACATACAAATGGGAACTTTAAAAGATGCAGAAACACAGCTTCAGAGCATATTGTCTGGGTAAAAGTACAGAATCACAGCATTAACCACCTCTACCAGCTGCCTCCTACTAACAAATACCTTGCTCCTCATAAAGAAAAACGAAAACAAACAAAGACAGGCATAGTACAGGAAGATGTAGTCACCTAGAACTCTTCTTGTCAAATGGCTTTATGAGAGAAATTGCTTTTGCTCCTCAGTTACCTTCAAATTAAACACGTGAGGGGATTTCAGCTCAAAAATGTGCTGACCAGTCTCAGAGTTCTCATAAAAAGTTTTGCCATTTTTTCATTCACCATCCTATAATTCACAACAAATGATGAAAAACAAAATGACAAAGTCAAAGGGAGAATCAAGGAATAAGCTCTGATTTTGAAAGTTGATGGAGTGACAAGAAGCGTCTTGGTCCAAGGTCAGGACAGGCTTAACATAAGATTTATCCAGAGTACAGAGAACATAACATTTTCGTACTAGAAGAAGCCAAAGATGCATGCAATCTTGTGATTGCTTGGGATGCTGCTGAAAGAAGACAGAACATTTAATAAAATATGTGCTTTTATGGACAATTTGTTCTGGGCCTGCCTAAATAATAAGTGTGTGTTATTTTGAACAGAGACAAATACATCTCTCCAATAATAGCTATTAAAACTTTTCGATGATAAATTAGTGGCATGAATTCCACTGCAGAGAGGACTCTGTTTAATGGAGAATACACTGCAGAGAAGCACAGTGAATTTTCTAAGAGCTCTGAGTGCCAAAACAACATGCCCAGAACACACTACTTCAGCACCATGTAGCCTGTTGACTTTTCATAGCCAAAAGCTGCACAAATCCTTTGTATTAGATCCACTTGCTACTGTTGCAGGAGCAGTCAGGTCGAATGGGCTTGCAGTGCTGCACAGTGTCACAGGCAGCACTGTGCTGTGGAGTATTGCAGGCATCAATGGAGGTAACCACCTTGAATCACAGTGATTCAAGGCAATCCAGGTGCTAGAGTTTTCACCTGTGCAAGCAACAGTTGGAGTCAACGCCAACTAGATTTCTTTATTATTACTCAAGCTCAAACAGCACACAGAAAATATCGTACCATCAGAAGCAAGAAGTCCCAGAAAAATCAACTATTATTTAAAAAAAGCACATATTAAGAGAGAGACTCTTCTGGCACAATTCAGATGAACTCTCTTAACACAAAGGAGCTGTAGTAAATGAGGATCTGGCCTATCCAGTTTTAATACTTTAATTTATGCATTCTTTAAAAATAAATTATTGAACTGTCAGCTCCATCTAACCGCCTCATTACTGCTCATTCATTTCTTGTCAGCATCATAAAAATAGTTTGGAGAAGGGTTTTGCATAAGGAGAGAGCTCTGAAGGAAAAGGGGGAGAGTGTTGTATGTAAAAGGGAGAATGCAGTAGATGGCATAGGGATGGCTGCAGAGGGAACAGATCAGAGAGCCAACCAGCGCCAAGGTATGAGACCAGACGCCAGAGAAGTAAACTGTACCTGGGGCAATGCAGTATGCAAGGTGTTAGAGTGTAGGTAGCTGTTTAAGGAAATTACGTTAAAGAGGACATTATGTACCACGGAAAGAGAAATTTCACGACCCCTATGTCCTCTGACTGTGAAAAGGCCTCTAACAAGCCAGTTCTCAGCAGAGCGATGACACTAATGAACACCCTCCAACCCGGTATTATTGCACCTAGGTATCTCCTCTGCACCACCGGCAGAAGAAAGCCTCACAGGCACTATTTCTAATTGGAAACAGCACTGAAATCTACCTGCTTGGCATCTAAATGAATCAGCCCTTATTTTCCTGCCTTTCTCATGCTGCAGGCTGTGAGACTGACCGTCTGAACTTCAGAGCAGCTGATGCATGGAGAAGGCAATTAAGACAGTCTAAAGCTGCATTACCTGCCCACCTGCACTAGTAATGACAGGTACTGCACATTACAGTGCTCTGACCCCGCTGGGAGGGAGGCCACTGCTGCCTCTCTCTCACTTCAGAGAGGACAGAGACAGTCAGCTAAAGGTGTCAGGGCAAGAAGACATCGGGGCTTCCCACTTCTGTTCCTCCACCTGATGACAGGATGAAGGCTCCTGCTGAACGGCCAGCAGCCTCACATCCACTCCTGCTGTGTGCTCAGTGGGGAGCTCAAGAGTGACAGAAGAGGTAAATGATAAACCAAAAGGGAACCTCCTACAGTAACTAACTTGTGGTTCTGCTTTCTAGCAGAAGGTATTTAACTCTGGCCTTTGTTCTACAATGGATTCATATTTTCAATAATGAAAAATAAATTAAAAATTATTTTGCAATCCTTCTGATCACTTCACTACTGTACAGTGAATTGTAATCCCTTCTGACAGTCAGCACCGTTACAACAGTTTTGCCTTGTACCCAACAACTTCAGTGAATTAAACTCTGTATATAACACAAGACTAACCACAGACTTTCAAACTCCCACTCAACTGCCAGCTTTGGTCACTTTAAGTGAATGTTTACCAGGTTTACAAACTTATATGCAAATCAAACTGTCATAAAAACACATGTCAAAATGCAATTAATACTACTTTACAATAATACAACTACAGTAAATCTTTCTCTCCTCATAAGCATTGACTGCAGCAGTAACTTCACTAAATCTGAGCCACCACTGTACCAGGCCTTGGCTCAGTAATAGCACTTCTCTACAACATAAAGAGTTTTAAAAGTGGGGTACTTATTCAATTGTGTCTAATTCTGAGATTAATATAATTGATTCTGACTAATACGCATCCTAGTAGGAATGTTCTTGGTCCAGAGAACTCAGCAACTAATAACTGACAAATCCACATTTTGGCAGAAACACCATACAGATGTTTTATGTAAACGTCTAGTCTGGGCAGCTTAACAAACCAAAGCTGAAACCCAAATGTATCAGCTGGTAACAAATGCTGCATACCACACGATAACACATGGTTATTACATACAGATATTGCACGGTCTTATGATACACAGCTTGCTTCTGTCTATACTAGCAAGAAACAAGTTTTAATAACTAACTTCTGCATTACTAGGGTAAATCAAACTGGCTTTCTAGGGCCAGGTTTTTGAAAATGACAACTGCAAAACAGTGTAATGCATACTGCCATTCTGCTGTCCTCAGACTGTGAGCACGTGCATGCACAGGCAAGGATCTCCAGGGGGTTTCAGGGTACAACAGTACATCCAGATACACCAAAATCCGTGAATTATTCCTCCTCAGCATGGTTTGCTCAGGAGGTTTCTTGGGAAACATCTGTTCAAATAGTCAGGAAAATTTTAACAGGTAGTGATGAAAACCCTCAAAACAGTGTATTTAACATATAAGCACTTTCATTTCAGCATTTTGGACCTTCATTGTTCTCTACCTTAACCGCTCATTTAAATAGCATTTTCAGCTTTCAACAGAGCTGTACGAAGAAACATTGGTGTGTCTTATACGGTCCTTCCCCCTTCTCCACAAATTATTTCCCCACAATAACACATGGAGCAGGCTTTCTGTTAATTGCTCAGTAAAAGAGAGTGCCTCAGGGCTTTATTAAGAAAGATTTCTGAGAGCCTGAACCATGTGTGACCTAAATTGGCTTCATAAGTGGTTTCTGGAGGGCACTGAGAAGTGTTCACAAGCATAATCGCCTTTCACCTTGACATTAATTATGTACTTTACCATTCAAAATAAGTCATGGCCATGAGCTGAAGCATTTGTAAAGTAAACATGTCAAAGAAGCAAGATAATGTAAAACGTACAAAAATAGTCAATTCAGCACTATAAAAAATTCCTTTTCTTTTTTCTCTTTACCCTCAATTTCTAGTGTGACCTGAGTAGAAATCAGCCCTTGGTCTCTAAAGAAAGGCAGTAAATCTTCACCTAAGTTACTCTACTTAAAATTAAAATAAATAACAGAAGGAAAAAACAACCCACACATCTCTTTTCTCCTGCATATGAAAATCATAGAATCATAGACTAGCGTGAGTTGGAAAGGACCTTAAAAGATCATCTAGTTCCAACCCCCTTGCCATGGGCAGGGTTGCGAACAACTAGATCAGGCTAGCCTTGCACCTGGCCCACCCAACCTGGCCTTGAACGCCTGTTCCAGTGCCTCACCACACTTGAAGTAAAAAATTGCCTCCTAATAGCTAACTTAAATCTCCCCTCTTTTCAGTTTAAAACCATTCCCTGCAATGAGGTCTCCCCAGAATCTTCTCTTGTCCAAGTTGAGTAAAGCCCTCAACTTTTCTTCAGAAAAGAGTTCCAGTCCTCTGAGCATCTTCATGGCCTCCTCTGGACCCACTCCAGCAGCTCCACATCTTTCTTATGCTGGTGGCCCCAGGCTGAGATGCAGAACTCCAGGTGTGGCCTCACGAGGGCAGAGCAGAAGGGGACAATCACCTCCCTTGCCCTGCTGGCCACCTCTCTTCTGATGAAGCGCAGGATACAGTTGGCCTTCTGGGCTGCAAGCACACATTGCTGGCTCATGTTCAGCCTTTCATCCACCAGAACGCCCAAGTCCTTCTTCCCAGGGCTGCTCTCAAGGAGTTCTTCTCCCAGTCTGCACACACACCTGGGATTGCCCCGACCCAAGTGCAACACCTTGCACTTGGCCTTGTTGAACCTCATCAGGTTCTCGTGGGCCCACTTTTCCAGCCTGTCCAGGTCCCTCTGGATGGCATCCCTTCCTTCAGAGGTATCAACTGCACCACTCAGCTTGGTGTCATCAGCAAACTTGCTGAGGGTGCGCTTGATCCCACAGTCTAAGTGGTCACTAAAGATATCGAAGAGCACCGGTCCCAAGATGGACCGCTGGGGGACACCGCCCATCACTGGCCTCCACCTGGACATAAAACCACTGACCACAACCCTCTGGCTATGACCACCCAACCAATTATTTACCCACTGAATAGTCCACCCTTCAAACCCATATCCCACACTGTTTTGTTGTGGGCCTTCTTTGTTTTGTTTTATTTTTTTTTTTTTAATTCTCATCTGTCAACCTGTTACTAGTTCTTTGAAGACATGATACAAAGAGATCAGTTTTTGAAAAAGTTCTGACAGGACCCTTCCTGTCATTTCAAACTTTGAAACCACCCTCCTCATATCCTGCTCAGTAGCCTGCTGAGTTCTTCAGAAGCCTAGCTGGTGCACTGCCTCTGAACCCTAGAAGAAAAGGCAGCATACTGGGAAAACCACTATTCCAGTGCTCACTTTTCCTAGATAGCCTGTCTCCAACTTCAAACTCCAAAATGCAGTATCAACAATTCGCCCTCTCTCCTTTGGCCAAGATCTCCATTTCACCCTTTTTTCTGTCCACCATTTTGATTGCCTTATGCCTAAACTTTAACCAAGTCCTCAATTTTCTTCTGCAAGCCTGTAGAAAACAAACTAAAATAAACCAATAAATAAATTTAGCTAGCTTCAGGAAAGCAAGTTTATGAACAAATTTTTGGAAGACAAATCCACTGGAAGATTCAATATCTTTAAAGTGCCAAAAGGTAGGAGAGCATCTGGGGGAAGTTTCTTTTGTCCTTATACTTTTTTTTCTGGATATGTGCAGATTAGATCCTATTTAAACAGACCTGAGATTGTTGTTTCTTTGACTTGAATTTAGTATGGTTGTTCCTGCACACTGTCTGTACAATACATCCATTCTCTGTTAGCTGTATATTTCTCCACATTAGTGAAGACTAACATTCTTGCAGAGCAATTTTGTTGATATCTGACATACCCAATAAACTAAGCAATATTCCATAAGCCTGGAACACCACTGCTTTGATTCACACTGGATATTAGTTACAAGTACAGTAGATTACATTAATACCAGGGGTAATATTCTGAACCTATTTCTTTAAGATTACAATAATGTTTAGATAAAGGGTTTCTCACCTCCTACAGAATATTAATTGCAAACAAAGAATGATGATGACATTGACAATGCATATAGAATAATAAATAGCATAAAGGAAAATGATTAAGACTCAAGTCATTTTTTTGCCATTAAGTTTTTCATTAGAGACTACAGTTTAAATCTTCAGTCAGACCTCAGGCACCCTCAGTTTTCAGTTCTCTCTCCAAACAACCCCTCCTCTAACATCCTCTCCCAGATACACACTTTATCTCTTCCCTTTGTAGCATTTTAAGTTACTCATGTTGCTTGCAAACATACTTCTACCTGCAATGTATTCCCCCATTTTCAATTTGTTAAATAACAGTTGATGCGTCTTTCATGCAAAGTCTGATTCAAATGCATTATTATGTTCAGCTGGCACTATCGTACCTGATGGTATCACTCTGATCACTCTGGCAGCCAACCTTTTCCAGGTCTTGCCATAAAAAATCGCCATCTTATAGCAAGCATTAAACATTCCAGAGATGACTAAGCCACCATCCCATTGTGATGTTTTAATGATATAAATCAAACACCGCCACCATTAATAAAGATTCATGATATCAGGTTTCTACAACAGTGATGCAATTTGTTAAATTGCTCACTGTTACTTGCAAAATAAGCAAAGCAGAGTTGAGATAAATAAGCTTAAACATGTCAAAATGAGGAGTGGTAGCTGGAGGGGCTAAATTTCTCATGGTAATGAACTGAGACAAAGTGATCAGGCAGCATTAAAAAGTCACGAGGAGACAGAACTTCACCTCATCGCAGAGCTGTATGGTTATTAATCATTGGGTATCGTATACTGAAGGTATCTTAAGATGCTTTACCTTCTGCTAAAACATTTTTGAAATAAATTATTATGTAAGTATTTTACAGAAACATATATGCATGTAATCAAGTGTCATTTCAATAAAAACATACCGACTAAACTGTAACTGTGAAAGAAAGAACACTTCTACAGTATCTACATGAGAGAGAACTGATGAGGTTAAGAATGTATAGGGGAAAGCACCAAAGAATAGCTGCAGCTGTCTAGGTCCCATAGTGACAAGGAGTTTTATGCAACCAAAGATGAGATATTAGTGATTCCTTGGTCTTTAATACCATTAGCTGTATTATTTAACACATTTCCAGCTAGCTGTGCTATACTCATTGCATACACAAGTTATGGCTACAGTAAATTATTTCAATTGTCATTCTTAAAAGTAACCTTAATACAAAGAATAAGAAATCAAACAAATCAATATTTTCATCACAGTTGGCTGCAATACAGCTAAAAACCATATAATTACATCCAGCAGCTTATTCAGTAATTGAATAGCCTTTAGATTAATATGAATACTATGAGAACTGCAACATGGAAAGGAGCAATGGAAATCAATCCCAAACTGGTACAAGAACACACTTTTAATTTCTTTCCATTGTTCTCCTCGAGCTAAAGGCTCCAAGAACAATGCACAGGTCACAGCATTAATGAAATATACCAGCAACATTCATTATTAACCATAAAGCAGTGTTTAGTTTCAGGGATTTACTGGCACATCTAATACTCTTCTTAAATTATTATGTCTTTTTCCATTTTCATCCTGTTAAATTCACTGGGAGCCTTTCTACAGACTGCCTTAGGCCTGAATGGGATGTGCAGACTCCCCAGTAAAGGAATTCAAGCAAAAGCAGCATAAATAAAAGGCTTTATGCTGTAAATATATGAAAGATATATAAAGCTAAATGAGCTAATGTTAGGTATGGGTACAGTTTAGTCCTCCGAGCTTGGTGAAATAAGGCATCTGCAAAAATCAAGAGACAGAATCCTTTCTGTTCTTCCCAACCAATGGAAAATCCAGCTCAGTGGGAAAGGTTTAGTTTACATGGGCCATTCAGTCCCAGCTCCCAGCTAAGAACATTAGCTGGTCTGCACATTAGAACAATGTTTCCTACCACAGGGGTGCACATCCCACTGGGGCTACGTTTACAGCAGATATTACAACCAACCTGGGGAAATCAAAGCAAACTGGCACAATTACATATTTGCTATTATATTTATGTTTGCTCTCTGACTGAGCCTTTTGTACCACCAGCTATACTAGTGCTTTCGATCTTACTGAAACAAAAGAAAAGCAACTACCCTGTGCACTTACTGTTACAGGTAGAATTGTTAATGTTACTCAAAAAACAAAATCCTTTGACTCCTTTCACATATACCATTAAAAGCATGTAAGATGCTTTTACTTGCAGCTGCTACCTAACTGATTCAAAATCAGATCTGTTGCCAGGTATTAAGAAACAGTCATTTCCCACCATTGATTAAAAAATGTTTCAAAGTTTCTGACAAGCACTTCTGCTTTTCTCCGTTTGCAAGAAAAATTATATACATCTACTGATTACATCGTAGCTCCATCTTTGTGAAAGAATATTGAAAGAAAATTCAGTAAGCATACCAGGAATTAGTTGATTGTACATCAAAACATGTAAGATGACAAACAAAGAAAAGGAGAGAATTAAAATAAACACTGCTGAAAAGAGAAATCTCTCCACCATCCTTCTGATGCTTCTGTCCCCATTAAACTTTAATAATGTGTTCAGCTCAATGTAACCAAAAGTATATTATTTCTTTGTGTTTTATTTATCAAGAGGTCAGATTAATCAAAATTTAAAGAACCTCAACCCTGATGAAAACTTCTACATGTCCAGCTTAAAACTTCTGCTCAATCATATCTACAAAGAGTTCATTTTGCAAAACAAAATTTAGGAAAAGATCCTAAACATCAATATGCAATATTTCGCCGCGTCTCCATTAGTTCAGTTGTTGTTTACAGGAGGAAAAAAACTGAAGCCAAAATAAGTGAAACCACATTTACACAGCAAATTGATGGCATACGCCTTAGGATGTGGAAGCCTTGCTGGCTGCTGTTAGGCCACACTTAGGCACAGCAATGGGGAAGGCACTGGAGTTGCACTACTTCTACTGTGCAGATTTAGTGCCTCTTGTATGTTAGACATAATAAAAAGCAACATGATGAAAATCAAAACTCATTCACTATTAGAGGGCTTTTCCTCAAGCATATGTACTAAATCTCCTAAACACAAGATTTTCAGAAGCTCCTTGAGGTCTTCCACCACTTTTTCCCCCCCATCAGTGGTACCTTATGCTTCAAGCAGCAGCAGAGTTGGTGTCAGCACGTGTAGGTGGCGAGCAGCTGGTTATAAGCTATCCTGGTATGAAGTTTGGAGCACACTGGGTTATTTCTTTTTAATGGAGTACTTTCCACTGCAACATTGACAGTGACAAGCTGGTAATTATATACTAAGCATCTTTTCAGGTCCATTAAGGTCTCTTAAGGTCCTGCTACTACCACAGTAACAGTACCTTATCACAAGAACACAATCTAAAAGAATAAGGTATGGCAGACTGCAAAAATTCTAGACTTATATTTTTGGATCAGACTGCAATTTAAAGTAGAGCTGATAATTGCTAACAGCAGTGAGGTTGCCTAATCATTGCTGTAAAATTCATATTTCAGTATAAAAACTGTCAAACTTCAGACTGTCTGGAATGAAGTTTTCCATAACATGCATCTGCCTCAGGCTGACTGTAGTTTCACCCGTATTTAGGAGTATACACTAGGTTTTACCTGCTCACACAGTCCTTTGTCATTCACTATTAATACTGCTGGCTAGTATTTTGTAACTCTGTAATAGAACAAGGAAAAAATTAAAAAAAAAAAAAAAAAGCCACAGATCAAAGCAAAGAAAGATCCATCTTTTGCCTCAGAACTATCTGTAAGAGCCAAATCTCAATGTAGGAAAAAAAAAAATTATTCATTTCATTTGTGTAGAAAAGATTTCCCTAGTCTAATACATACTGCAGTAGATGTAAAGTTTCTGCTATGCTGATGGATAAGTGTCCCCTTCATAGAAGCAGTAGATTGTTTGAAATTTGGTGAGCTCAAAACATTCCAAGGAATTACTGAGTTACAGACAGTGAAGTTAATATTCAGTCTTCAGAGGGCCCTGAAGGTGTGATGTAGATTGCACTGCTGCTGTATTAAGGGAAGCAAGGCTGTCAGGCTGAAGACTTTCACCAGAACAAAACTCCCTTGCAGACTCAAGAGAAAAAAATATGAGGGGTGGGGGAGGGAGCAATCCAACACTGAAGATAATTGCCAGGAATAAAGAATAGACCTGTTTAGCATTTCAAATGGGGCCTTTCTTATACATGTTCACTGTGTCTCAAACCCATCAATAAAACCAGAAATCCTCAAGCTATAGTAGCAGCTGGTCTCTTCCAAAGGAAATCACCCTGATGGATTGTAATACATTGAGCTGATACGTCAGCATAGGCTCACCTGAAGCTACAGCAGCGATCTGTCAGTTCTAACAAAGATAAATACAGCTTCTGCCTCACAGTGTTTCACAATGCCAGGCGCCAGCCATTGGTTTCCCTAAAATGATGGATTCTATGGTCAGGGGTGGTGACACCTCATGACCTAAATAGCTTTCAGAGAATGGCTGGTCTGTTTTGAATGATTATGGATTAAACTCCAGAACTCCCTGTGAAAAATGACATTTCAGGCCTGCAGTATTGCATGGATATGGACAATATCCATAGCCAGATCTTGGATTTTCACTTCGTAAGCTTCCTCACTGCTTTATTGCCACTTGTGTTTTTTCCACAACTTGTAACACCCTCCCTCATTTCTCAATCACCTTACCATAAACTGATAATTACATCCTCCTCTGTACGGCCTTGCAGAGTTACATAGGGAAAAAATGAAGACCCTGATGTCTGAAACCATGCTAAATGAAGCTACTAAGCAACACCAGATTTCAGCTACAGATCACATTAGCCAAGTTGGCAGCAATTACAAAGATATTAACAGTTGGTAATCTGCTATACCATCCAACCCAAACTTTAACGAGGTGGTACCTAACCCCTCAGTAGAAAGTAACTGAATAAATACAATATTTATTGGGGGAAAAAAAAAAAAAAAAAAAAAGTTCTGAAGATAGTTCCTTAAACCAAGGCTAATCACTCTGTATATGAAGCTTAATCTTGAATTCCATTTGTCAAAAAAAAAAAGAAATGCATATAAAATTCTGATGTTCTGCAACATCTTTTACTAAAAATCCCCTCTAGAAATTTATAGGTAAGGAAAAAAAAAATCCACCACCTATGACTGAAAAATTTGCATGGAGCAGATCTCCCCCTTCCTTTCTTGTCAAAGGTGACTGTGGAGCTACACTATGAAGTCTCTCTGTGCCTGCAGTGCCCACGACACTGTGCTGTGGCAGGCCTTCCCACTGCTCGCCCCAAGCTGGCTGCTGCTCCAGCAGTCAGCTCCTGCTTCACTGCAGGACTCCAGTCAGGCCACAGTTCCCTCCTTCAGCTAATGCCAGCATTCCCAAATGCACAAGTGGAGAAAACCCAACTACTGAAAGCTCTATCATGAGGTTGTGTCTTCATTTTCAGATTTATTTTTAACACAGTACTACTTAAAGTTGCCCCTTGGATCCTCAGTAGTGCTCAGCAGATACTGGAAATGAAATAAATACTGCAAGCTTCAAAGTTTTAGTCCCCTCCTGGACACCACCAATTTCCCTTTTATTTGGGAACTGATAAACAAGGCTACCACACTGGGTTGCCTTTTCTAAAAGCTAACATGGGAGATAAAGGAGAAGTAGTAGGAAAAGTTCTAAAGTCCACAGTGGACATTTGAAATTCTCCAAGTCCTTTCCAAACAGAATCTAGCTTTTCTCCAAGAGGATGAAAATAAACAATCCACTGCCAACGGTTTAGTCAGGTGCAAGCAGGTCTCTTAGCAGTTCTTGTGTGTTTCTATTAACCCTTCCTGTGCTAACATCTGCAGCTGCACCAAATGTTAAGCACTGGACATACACTGTAATAAAAGCAATTTGCACAAGACACAACTAACTACATTTATTCTAGGATTATACCTGGCCATTAAAAACCATGAAGCAATTGCTCTTTTCCATAAATGTTGATAGAAGCTACAGGAAAAAGCCATGGTGTTCTACAAAAACATTTATATTTCTGTCACATAAATAGCCTCACGTCTGTGCCTGGGAAGATCATGGAGCGGATCCTCCTGGAGGAGATGCTAAGGCACATGCGAGATGAGGAGGTGATCTGAGACAGCCAGCACGGCTTCACCAAGGGCAGGTCGTGCCTGACCAATCTGGTGGCCTTCTATGATGGAGTGACAGCATCAGTGGACCAAGGGAGGGTGACGGATGTTCTCTACCTGGACTTGTGCAAGGCCTTTGACACGGTCCCACACCATATCCTTATCTCTAAACTGGAGAGATGTGGATTTGATGGGTGGACTGTTTGCTGGGTAAAGAACTGGCTGGAGGGTCGCAGCCAAAGGGCTGTAGTCAATGGCTCTACGTCCAGGTGGAGGCAGGTCACCAGCGGTGTCCCCCAGCGGTCCGTCTTGGGACCGGTGCTCTTCAACATCTTTATCAATGACTTAGACTGTGGGATCGAGTGCACCCTCAGCAAGTTTGCTGATGACACCAAGCTGAGTGATGCAGTTGATACCTCTGAAGGAAGGGATGCCATCCAGAGGGACCTGGACAGGCTGGAAAAGCGGGCCCACGAGAACCTCATGAGGTTCAACAAGGCCAAGTGCAAGGTGTTGCACTTGGGTCGGGGCAATCCCAGGTGTGTGTGCAGACTGGGAGAAGAACTCCTTGAGAGCAGCCCTGGGAAGAAGGACTTGGGCGTTCTGGTGGATGAGAGGCTGAACATGAGCCAGCAATGTGTGCTTGCAGCCCAGAAGGCCAACTGTATCCTGCGCTTCATCAGAAGAGAGGTGGCCAGCAAAGCAAGCAAGGTGATTGTCTCCTCCACGCCATTTCCTAAACGTGCATGCACATACCTGCACAGAGTTACCGCCACTGGTGCCGGCCACATATTCTCTTACCAACAGAAGAGAATTCTCTAAGTGGCAGAGTGTCAGGCAAAGGACACAAGCAAGGAAGCTCCTCAAGATGGAACCACCTTTGTGCACAGCTTTGTGCACACCCAGACAGGCTGCCTTGGGTAGACTGCCTGTGCGCAAAGGCTGTGCATGGCCCAGCACACTTTACTGCTTGTTTATCAAGCTCATGGCGAAACAGGGTACCACACAGTACTGATAATAGGTCACAGTTGAGGGCCATGCCTGAATTATTTGGAACCCTAGCCATCCAGCTACATCTCTAAAAAAATGTAACTAACTGAGCTGCAGACATTGATAAGGACTAATGACCCCAAGCTTTCTTGCACTACAGGGTAACAGACACCAATAATTCCTGCATTTTGATAAGGCAGTGCTTTTTCCTTCCCTCCTTTCTACTATTTTCCACTCTTTTCTTCTGCAAGAATTTACAAGTTGTGCCTTTCCCTTCTTTCCCTTTTTGTTAACAATGAACATTTTTGTTAAAGGCTTTCTCTCTGAACACTGTATGTTATTTTTTAAATTCCAGTTGTTACATAATTACCAGATGGCATGATGGGAGGAGGGGGGGGAAACCAACTAGCACTGCCTTATGGAGGAGACAGCCACCAACAACTTCAGGAGAATAAATGAAATTCCGGAATATTCCTTCCACCTGATTTCCACACTGTTGCAAAGTCATTTTTCAGTGTAATAGGCAGAGGGAGTTTAAATGTGCTTCAGTACTGGAGGAATGCATTTCCACTAAAGTGGCTACTCTACCACACAGTGACCTCTTTCCTATTTAAAGTAATGCAGGTCTTTAAAAAGTACATGACTGCCTGCAGATCTAAGATGAATCCAGGCAAGCATTAGCCAAGCTTTTCTCACAGTTTTTCCAAAGTGTCTGCCTCTGAATAGCCACACGCAGGTTATTCCAGTTCCTCAGCCCCATCTCAATTCTGCTCCCAGGCCTTGATGTTGCTGCAATACTGAAAAACACAGGAGGGACTGTGCCTCACTCTTATCCTATGACACACATAGGGACTCAAACTCCAGCAAAGAAGACAACTCTTGCTATGCCAGAAGTACCAAATCCACCAACATCAAGGGCATTTAAGATGACATACGGACAAAATAAATCAACACAAATCTTCACCTCAGAGGCTGTTCCTCTCAGATGACTCACATCGGTGAATTACACATAAAGCAATAGCAGGTAGACTCATCTCAACCTCATTTATTTAAACAAATGCACTGTTGCCCACAAGTAAACAGTCTCACTGAAAGCTGAAGATGATCTTTTGTTCTCTCACCTTAACAACCAAAGCCTTCCTTGTATGCCTGCTCCATCCGTACACATCAAAACTGTCTTTAAAGGATTCCCAAATCAGACCATGGCAGCATATACATGGCTAAGACATTTTTCACAAGAAACAAATACAGTAAGACCAGCAAAAAAAAAAAAAAAAAAAAAAAAATTAGAACTAAAGATAAGCAGATGGTTTACATTTATTTCAGAACACAATATCAAAAAAAGTTTCAGATACTCTTCAGGATTTGTTTCTTTAAGGGACGGAGAACATTTTACAGACAAATTCTTCTTTACTAGCTCATGAAAACTGCAAGGGAAAAAATAATTTGCTTTTACAAGCAGAATTCTCACTGCAGGGCATTTAATATATGAGAGACATATCCTCTTCTTTTAATATATGAGACATATCTTCTTCTGTAAATGAAGAATAATGGAAACTTTCTGAAAGAGTTTCTTCCCATTTAATTAAAAAGGGAGGGAGGAAAGAATAAAAATAGTGACAAGACACAAGTTTATTGCTTACCTTCCCTCCTACCTGATGACAGAAGGGGCAGAAGTCCAATTCTGCCTGCTTCAAAAAGCATGTGTTAACAACCTGCCTGAGAGAAATTTCCAAAAGCTATCACCACTGCAGTACTCACGAGATTCAGTAAGCAGTTTTATTATTAATAAGTGCCCCTGCCCAGAACTTAAGTGTACAGCTTTATTAATCTGTAATATTTGGTATGTGGTCGTCATGCTCTAAAGGTTTCCTTAAACATGCTTCTGTCATCAGAGCTTTCTAATGTTTGGTCTGTTACAATCCTGGCAACTTCTGTCACTTCAAGAGATGTCTGTTTTGCTTTACAAATTCCATTAAAAAACATTAAAAAGAAGCAGGCAGAAAGCTCATAAGGATATTTGGAGCCTCTTGTAGCTTGCTACTGCTCAAATCCCCCAAATGCAATTCACATCCTGATTTCTGGACTGCATGCAGAGATGTGGGAAAATAAGATGAGCTGAGAAAAGCAAAAATAAGCATCAGAACTGCAAGCCAACGTCTAATGGGACATTTCTGAAAGGGCAACAGAAATCCCATGGATGTTAAAAACAAATTTAAACAAAGATCAGCTTCAAGATTCAACTTAATACCATCAGTAATTCTGGCCCAAAAAGAAGGAAGTATCTGTGTCCATTTAATCTCAGCGTAGTTATGAGATACAGAGACGTGAAGACTGAAGATCCAAATATGAATCTGGGAGGTTTCAGGTGAACATTGACAACAAACAGACAAGTAGAAATGTCACTATGGTCTGCAAGGTGATGCAGTTGCTGTGTACACCCTCTAGTACTCACACCTCAGAGAATGATATCACAGAAATAGAGTTTCATGGAAGGGTGATAAGAATAGTCAAGAGCTTTGACAAGACCATGTAAATGGATTCAATCAATTGCCTTTAAAAAGGGCTACAAAGAAGGGAAAGTAAAAGTAGTACATCAAATAAGGAAAAGTACTGGTAAAGGGAAATGGAGAGTTTCTGTTCTCTGTTGCATAACCTACATAACAAGGAAATGTGCAATGAAATTGTGAAAGGTGGAAATTGAAAACTAGTAAAAGGAAACCATTTTTCATACATGTAAACAGATGGCAGAATTCACTTCCACAGGAGGCTGAGCATGCCAAGAGCTTGATACTTGGAAAAGAACTGGGTTCTTTATGCCTTACAGGGCATAATCCTACATCCTGAAATGACCGAGATGCATGCACTCCTCAGCAGATACTTCTTTCTCACCAATATTCATGTTATCAACCCTTAAGTCTGCATATGTGAAGAGAAACATGCTATCCTTAGATGTTGCTTTGTATTCAAGAGCCCAAGAGTTGACCCTCTGAGAGCAAGGTGGTATCACAGTTTAGATTTTCACAATAAAAAGAAGACAGCCCTGAAACCAATACTTAAGCCAAGATAAGATAAAAATAAACTTACTTGCAAAATGCAAATACAGATTTAAAAAAATACAAGAGTTCCAGTGGAAAAGAGTAAGAGACTTAAACTTGTATGTACCCATCACTACATGAGCTGCAAAGAGTTTTTTCAGTACAGTTTCCCACCAACTGGCAAGCTGATGGAACTCCTATTTACCCAAGCAGCTGACAGGTTTTATTTGGACAGAGCTTGTTCTTTTGGCTGAAGTTACTGACTACCTCAGCACTATTAACAACTACTAATAAATCATCTGATTATTGTGTATGGTAAATTTGTACTTCCACGGCTGATTCAGTGATGCTCAAAACTGAGGACAGAACTTTTTCACATTATAGCATATACTGTGACTCTTCACTTGGACATCATGAAGTACTGCTAATAAAACCCAGACACTGTTACCATTCCGGAAACAAGTGCTTGCTGAATAATCATGTTACTAAACCCAGCATTCAGTGTGGTAGATAAAGTGCAAGGGCAGATGTGACTAACTAGGATGTTAAACTGTATATTATCAGTGAGTGTTGCTGCTGGACACTGACATCTCCTGATCAAAGCATGAAGGGTCTAATTGTAATTTTGATTTCAGTGTTAAACCCAGGAAAGAGGGGCACACATGGAGAAAGGTACATAGGCAACGCAGGCCATAGAGACGCCATGCATCCAATCCTTTGAAATCCATTTCAGAACTAACAAGTGCCTCTTTTGTTCAAGGGCTACAATGGGCAGGCTTGGCCTTGGAGCAAGATACTTGTCCAAGGGGAGGGGAAGACTTGTTGGAGAGCCTGACTGCCCCAGCTGTGTGTACTGCCCTTCTCAGATCTGTCCCGAGGTCCATTCCTCTAAGCTACTCAAGCCTGCACAGAAAGGCTCCCTGGTGCCTGTGCTGCACCTTGCAGCCTCGCCACAGCCCACATGGTGCAGTTTGCAACATGAGAGCGGACACCAGAATTGAACAGTACAAATAATCTCTTTCCTGAACAATTCCCTTCTCACTCAGAGAACCACTTTCAGCTTTCACTATGTAGATAACACAGGCAATATCTCCCCTCCAAGATGGATAGTTAACTGATAAGTATGACATTTATCAGTGATAGCTATGGGGAAAGGAGAGACCCCCACCTTAAAGTCTGCTAGCATTTCTATGTTAGTATTTCCTGATCTCCCATAAATTCATCTCCCATAAAGTCCAAATTTTGCTTCCAAATTCCCTTTGCAAACCACCTTTCTCCATCATCCTTCAAACCCACTAAAATCCAGTATCACAGGCACAAAATACTTCAGCAATGAGCATGACTCCATCAAAGCTTAATAATTACTCCCAGCAAGAATAATGGAAGGTGGCCTTCTTGGGCTGTGTCCATCAATTTTTATTAAGTATTTCCTTCAGAGCTGTCAGGCCACTCATTCCCCCATCTAGCTAAAGAAAAGCCCTGATGTGGGGTACTGCTGAAAGGCCCTAGGAGGATGAGGGCCAACAACGTGACCACAATCAGCAAAACTTCAATCTCACCAAGGCTATTAAAGGATACACTGCTGGTTGCTACAAGCCACTCAGAAAGATAACCGCTCTGCAGACTCCGCTACACCTTGAAAGAATTAGATTTTTATAAGCTGCAGATTGCATTTTTTTTCCTCCCTGTTTTTTTTTTGTTGTTGTTTGTTTGTTGTTTTTTTTTTTTCCCTTGGCAGTTTATTCTGTATCTCACTTAGATGATTTTACCTCTTGTGTGGCAGGCAGATGACATTGTGCAATGAATATCAGAGGCCTGGCACACAAATGACTTTGGTATTATTTGGATTCCGGCTAACACAGTGCAGGAATCATTTAAGTATTTATTTGATGATGATGATGACTAAAAGCGAGCAGCTAAAGACCAGAGTCAGTCTGAAGGGAAGAGATGGGAAGAACATACGTTTCTTGTCTGTTTGCAACAGGCTATGGGGTAAGGTCTCCTGAGCCATCTGGGGACTCAGATATGGAGCAGAGATTAAACGGAACTAGCCCTTGACCTGATCTGGTGATTCCCATGCCCTCAGGAGAAGCCAACAGCAGAAACAAGTTAAGTGACCCACTTTTCTAAGTCAAAAAAAACCATCTGCCACAACTTTGCCTTTCACAGATGTAAAGTGCTCATTGGAAGAGACCCAAACTGAATGTTGAATGTTCCTGATGCAATGGTGAAACCCTTTAACACCCTCTAGCTTCCCTCTGGTTGGCAGGGATGCCTTGTGGTTAGAGAAAGTAGACTAGAAGCCAGAACAGGGTTTTCTACCTCACCTGCCAAGTGACATTCTTCTTAATCTATTCTTTAGATTATCTGGGTTACTGAATACCATGCCATCGACACGAAGAGAATTCAGGCCCAGCTGAATAATAAATTAAGGCACAGCACCACAAGAGTGGCTGGACTGCATGTTTTCCTAGGTAGCCAGCCAAAGGACAGGCACATTTCCTTGCTTTGACCTGATCTGACGCTGCAAAGTCCCTTCTTCCACTCTCAAGCTTCTGAAATTCTGCGTTTGTTCAGACAGAGGACAAGAGCTGTCACATATCAGCATGACTCTGTGCTGAAGCTGATTAGCCACCCTAGCACCCAGAGCACTGAGGAATGAAATGATGAGGCCCTCTGCCTCTGGATCCAGCACACCTGGTGCATGAACAGCCGTGGGTCCCAAGCCCTACTTACGATGACAAGCATTAAACTGTGCATCATATACTATGAGACACATGCTATTTGGACTTCTGTTTTCTTGGATATCCTAACCACCCAACACTGAATAATGGAAAGCTTTAAAAATATGTACAAATATAGAAAAAGTGACATCACATCTGCATTCCCAGGGTATTATCCATAAAACGTGTATCATGTTATTCACCTTAGAAGAATAAAGCAGTCAGCTGATTAATGGACTAACCATCACAGGCATAAGTGATTCCGCTACCACTAAGTTACAGGCAAGTCCAGGTTCAAAGCTCATTAAATCTATAACAAAAGTTTCTTAATCTCATGTTTTAATATATAGATCCTGCTTACAATGCAGAAAGATGAGAAGAACAGTTTGTGACCTGTGTACTGAAATGATAGATTTGTTTATCTGCAGAAATAGCTATGGAAGTCATCCTTTCCCCAGTAACATCAGAAACCAGGAAGATACTTCACAACTGACAGGATTTGCATCCTTCTTTTCCCTCCAAATCCTCAGCTATATTACAAATTAGATCTGGGGAAGAATCAATTTAGCGCTTGCTAAAGTAGTTACAGCCGGCAGCGACATTTTCAAGAGCATACTCAATTACAACACGAGACTCTGTCTATGCTACCAGTCCTTATACAAGGTCAGAGAAGATCACAGTCAGATGCAACAGGCTTCCCAAAAGATGCTTTGGATGTTTTGAACAGATGTTTATCTTGTAAGGTTGTCAGACCAGAATTTGTATTCAAACCCAAACTTCACCAAAATTAAATAGTATTTGAACCCAAGAATCTGCTCCTGCCCACTAGCATATCATATAATTCAGAAAGCATTTGTTAAAAGTGCTTGTGCAGGAGGGAACTCTGCTCCAAGCTCTGCCACGCAATGATGGTGCATACCTTGTTAATTACTGCTTTCCTGATGACAATACGTTTGAACTGAAGTGCACGAAGACATTTTGTCAGAGTTGTAAAAGAATACAGACCGAATCTCCAGGTGACAAAGTAAAATTATTCTTTTGGTTGTTACCACTCTACCAAAACCGTGAATGAAAAAATACGTAACCTCAATAATATACTGAAAGTCCCAATAATATCCTGTGAACCACAAAATACTGTCCAAGTAAAAACTTCCAGGCCCTTGCCCTGGCAATGAAGCAGATGTGAAAAGCACAAACGGGGAAATCTGAGGTGTAGAACAGAGAAGCAAATTGTTTAGGACCATACAAAGTTAGCAGGAGAACCAGAGACTGACTGGTATGTACTCTGTACACAGGGAACAAGCACACGCATATGCATGCTTGGACAGAAACAAATTGAACAAAAATGCTATCCACCTGCTACCTACCTGCTCAGTAAATACATTACAGGTTTTATGTCACTGAATGCTGTGGTTCTGTTCTTGTGGCTTCCCCACCCTAACCTGCATTGCGACAACCACGGCAGACTTTTGCCTCTCTTTATCCATATTGTTACTGCTCATTTAGCCATGGTGACACGGTGCTGAGCTGCATGTAGAATCTGCCCCAAGCACCAGCCACCAAGCGCAACCAAGAGTCAACTGATTACTGTTTCACAGCCTCAGTAAATTTATTCTTTTCTAGCCGCAAGTTAGTTAAGTCTCAACTTTCCCACAAAGAGTCAAGTGAGAATGAACGGCTGCATGTCCAGCATTCCTCACCCGAGGGCAGATTTGCTTTGGTCACAGTTATTAGCTCCATGATCTGGCAGATAAAAGAAGCTTTAATGAAAAGACATTGAACAGCATCTCAGACTCCCAGCTGTTTTGTGATGTGGGCGATGAAAAAGACCCGCTAAAAATATCTCATCAGAAATGTGATCCAACTAAATATAACCCTAGTTTCTTTATGTGACTTTAAGAGAGCATACATGGAGATGAGACATCTTGGCATATGAGTTCAACGGCTGTGCTACAATTTCCTTCCATTAATGAAGTCTTCTCACAGCCATGTGCTAAATAGAACAGTACTGAAGAAAGACCAAGAAATGCATTTTTTGGCCCAGAATCTAATATAAGCTGGAATAACTATACTTGTAGTAAATGTCTGCATTCTGTTAGTGTCTCAAGCACACTTTCATGAATTTTATTACCTTCTTCCACAACAGGAGTTTCCTTCACTACACACTTAATTGCAGTCACTTCTTTAAAGAACACGTTAGCTGCTAAGCAGCATACAGCAATAACATGTAGCTGGTTGAAGCATGAGGTGAAGGAGACTGATCCATCCCTTTGAGTAAAAAGCTTTTTCTTTCAAGAGACAGAAGGCTCCTGATACAAGGCTTGAAGAGTCCATCAGCCTGAGGAACACCTTACCACTCGCTTGACTGTAAGTGCAAATGCTTCCTCCATCCATTCACTCCAAGTCAAGAAAATAAGAGTCAGCTATTACAATGGGTCTCCTACAAACAAATATGGTTTTGCATGACCTTAGTGTTCTTGGTTTTCTGGCTGTTGTTGGCAGCATGACTTTCAAAATTAAAAGATAAGGAAGGCAAATCAATGAGCTAATGACATAATCATAAATAGAAAAAAAGAAAAGTAGGTAACATGCCTGCAAGTTGGAAGCAGCAGTCAAGGCTGTATCTCTTACTCAGAGATTCCATAACATATTTGATACCAGCAGCTTAAGCATGGAAAGTCCATAGGCACTTCAATGCTATTGTTCCCACACATTTAACTTCATTTCCCTCAATCTTTCCTTATACCTTTGTAATGGCACACGTAAAGCAAGAATCTACTCAAGGAAAATGTGTGGATGTCAAACCCCACAACACAACACCACACCAGAACATCTAGTTGTGCTCCTGGCAAGTGAGGAACACCAACCTAAGGATAAAAGATGAGTTGCTGGTCTCCACAGGACACCAATACTGACAATGAAGAAAATAAAATTCATAGCAACCATTAATTTTACTCAGCCCTTTCAAATTGTACTGACAGAGACAGAACATGATGCAAACACACAAAGGAAATTATTAGAGGGAAAAAAAAAAAAAATCTGCTGCGGGTGGACTTCATCCCAGAAAAGTACAAGTATCAGGCAGTAATTAATACTTCTCATAAAGCTAGTCAAAAACCTCCCTACACCTTATGATAAATGGCTCTGAATCATAAGCAGGACTATCTGGAGTCCTTGTAGACCCAGGAGAAGGGAAAGGTAAATGCAGCTCTATGTGGTTGTGTGCTTTTTTTTTTTTGGCTTCCTCTGTAGTCATTTTTTGAGACAAGACAGCCCTACTTGTTAGGCATAGAATGGCTATACTCCAAGGTTACAAGGCCTTCAAAAATCCAGCAATGAATCTGACTCAAAATCTAGAAAAGGACTCATCTGGTAACAGAAAAGCATTATAAAATTCAGGCAAAGCCATCCAGCATTTAACAGATCTGCTCCTTAGGAATAATTGGAAATCAAAGAAGAAAAGTGTTCCTATTCAGAAAAGTATGTCTGTTCCTTTTAAGCACTAGTTGTTAGTCTAATGGTTAAAATATTATTTTTCTTTGTAAAGCCGTAATTAAAGAAAAATGTACTATTCCAACATGTATTTTTCATTCTGTATATATTCAGCAATACAAACATGTTAGTCAATTCACATCTGCCCACTTTCACAAGCACTAAAACAAGTCTCTTATCCTAACATTGCAAATGCTGCAAGATGTTTATCTAATGCAGGACCCAACTGCAGTTTTTCCTTAAGCTTTATG
Organism: Alectura lathami; assembly: GCA_013399715.1. Taxonomy (NCBI): domain Eukaryota; kingdom Metazoa; phylum Chordata; class Aves; order Galliformes; family Megapodiidae; genus Alectura; species Alectura lathami. Next base: position 48,091 of record VXAV01000114.1, read on the forward strand.
CTTTTTTGTCTCCCAAGACGTCCATAAGCCTACGATGCACACACCAGCACAGAGCACAAGAATGAATCCCTAGATCCAAAGTAATCATTCAAGACTGAGTGGGCATTACTCTGCAAGATCAGACAATTCCACACACACCAAAAAAAAAAAAAAAGCTTTATTCCTACAGAGATTACAGAAAACTCTAGAATTGTTGTTACAATAAAAAGTTACAAAGTGCATATTCTTCCCACCATCTACCTCTTTTACGTGGAAATTTGTTTCCTTTAACCCTATTTCATTTGCTTTCTATTGGGTAAGCGCACTATTGCTTAACATATTCAGATTAAAATGCACCAGTTTTAATTTTCTCACATTGCAATGGGGGACGGAATGCAATTAACTCATTCATGTGCCCAGAGTAGGAATCAGGCTCAAAGGAAGACAGATACAAGCTCTCATCAAAATTATTGCTGAAAGAAAAAAAAAAAAAAGTGAAACTGGAAATGCAGTTCTGACAGCAGCAAAGGCTGCATCAATACACTGGTCTAACAGCTCTAGCATCGCTTCCACACCAAGGACACTCCAAGGTGCTAGCTGTATCAGTGATGCCTGCTCAGGTGCTCACTGGAATCCAGAGAGCAAGTCCTTGAAATTACATGCGAAGTCAAGAGACTGACTTCTAAGTGCTTTTCTGCATTAGTATCCTATTGGACTTGTTCATTGCTGCAGTATTTAAGAAATACTTTTGGTATTGACCTGTTCCCAGAATCCCCAACACTATTCCTATCCCCCCCAAAGAAAAAAAAAAAAAAAAACAGCAGAACACCTTGCATTATCTGCTGTTAACCACTGCCATCACTGTCATTATCACAAACTTCTCCCACTGTATCTACAAGTTCATACTATTTTAGTAAAGGCCGGAGGAAAATGGGTAAGTTTAGTAACAAGATATGCAAAATGAGACTTGAATACTATTTCCTACTTACAATACTGAGTATGTACACAGCCATTCCACTACCTGAGATGGATTAGAGATTGACAAGCTAATGGGTTGATCAAGGATGAGCTGACAAATCTCAGAAGTTAAACAAGGGGAAGTGCATAGTCCTGCACTTGGTAACAACCCCAGTCTTCAGGACATGCTGGGGTCCACCAGCATGGGAAGCAGTTCTGCAGAAAAACACCTGTGGGTCCTTGCGGACACCAAGTTGAGCATGAGCCAGTAACATGTCCTTGCAGCAAGGAAGGCTAATGGTATCCTGGGCTGCAATAGAAGAAGAGTTGCCAGCAGGCAGAGGGAGGGGGATCCTTCCCCTTTATTCAGTACTGGTGAGGCCGCACCTGGAGCACTGCGTCCAATTCTGGACTCTCCTAAGTGACATGAACATACTGGAGAGAGTCCAGCAAAAGGCCATGAAGATGATTAAGAGACTGGAGCACCTTCCCCATGAGAAGATGCTGAGAGTGCTGGGACTGCAGTTCAGCCTGGAAAGGAGAAGTGAAGATTTGGGACTGGGAATCTCAATGAGTACAAATACCTGAAGGAATTGTGCAAAGAGGACAATTGTGCAAAATAAACAAGTTATTCCCAGTGGTACCCAGTGCTGGACAAGAGGCAATGGGCACACACCGGAACACAGGAAGTTCTGTCTAAACATCAGGGAGCACTTCGTTACTGTGTGGGTGGCTAAGTATTGGCACAGGTTGCCCAGAGGCTGTGGAGTCTCCTCCTTGGAGATCCTCAAAAGCTGCCTGGACATGGGCTTGGGCAGCCTTGCTTCAGCAAGGACACCCAGATGAACCCAGAGGTCCCTGTCAGTCCCAACCATTCAGTGAGGTCACTTTTGCTTGCTAGAAATTGATGGATGAGCCAAGCAACACTTCAGAGAAGCACAAACATGTTGCTCGGATTTCTTCATCTGCAGGCAGTGATGCATCCCTTTGCTTTCTTATTGAAGAGCGTATTTAACAACTATTATTGCCTTTTCAATTGAACTTAAACAAAAACATTGACTAAACATTTTAAATCTCTTTCTGAAACTGTGAGGATCAAATGAAGGCACTTTCACTTTTTTCTATTTCCTTTAAAGTGTTTTTTCTTCAGAAGCAAAACCAAGGTTTTTCCTATGGAAAGTAAACAAAGCTTTTCAAATGATGCAATAATCCAGATGCTTTTCTGTTTTGTTTAATTGTGAAACAGCTTCCCCCTACCTTTCAACCTATTAAATAAATAGTAGGAAAAGGAGGTATGGTGGTTTAACCCACGATAGCTCCCAACAGTCGCTCGCTCGCTCACCATCCCCAGGCTGCAGAGGCCCAGGCCTGCCGGCGTACTGCCAGAGGCCAGTGTCAGCGGGATAGAGGAGGGAAGTGAGAGAAAAACATTGAACTCGGGAGTTAAGATAAAAGCTAGTTTACTAAAATAGCTAAGGAACAAGAGATAATAAAAATGCAAAGGAGATATAAGGGTAATAATACTGATAATTGGAAAAAACAGTGACTTATGAGAAAGGTGATTTCTCACCCACATGCAAGCCCAAGCGGGAAGGGGAAAAAGAGCCACACAAGCCGTGGCTTCCCACCCCCCACCGGAAAGCAGGGGGAGGGCCGTGACACAATGCATATGGAATGGAATACCTCGTGGGTCAATTTAAGTCAGACGTCCTAACTCCGCTCCCCCCGAAAACTTCCTAATCTCTTCCCTTCTAGCATTCACAGATTCCACTAGGCTAAAAACAATGACAGGAGGATACAATTTCTTTTTGCTGTTCAAGAAGTGGGATCATTTCCCTTTCGATAGGCTTTCTAGCTTTTGGCACAAGCTGCTAGCACATATTCAAGCTGCTTGGCATTCTTATCTTCCCTCTGGCACAAATGCATGCGTAGAACTTGTTGGAAGCGTTCTCCTCATCCTTAAGTTTCATCCTCCTCCTCCTGTCCACCCTCAATGAAATCTCAGTAGCTTTCATAAAAACTGGCTGTAATACCACTACTCTTGCTGACACACAGTGAACTCTTCTTTTCATTTTTTCCTCAGCAACATACTCACTAATCTTCCTTGGCACTGCTTATAGCCAGATGTTAACTTATACTGGGAGAGCCCCATAGCCAACAATTTAAAACAGGCACAGAGGGAGGACACAGAAAGGATGACTTTTAAAGTGATTTGCCAGTTACCAATTTTCACCCAGTATCATCTGAAACAAGGAGCAAGCTGCTGCTTTACAGGCAATTTTATGCCTAGGCAGCTTTGGATGAGGAAGTAAAAAGCAAAGGGATCATCAGTAAACACTAGTGTTAGCTCCTGGAAGATTACCAGCCTAAAGTTCTAGAACACATGCATACACACACACTTTCCTATGCCCTCTGTGGAGAAAATAATGAGCCATCATTAATTCCTTTAGGAAATTTGCCATCAATTGAATCTCCCTCCACTTACCCCCACTACTCTCAGATGCCAGCACCTAGAATATTCAAGGCAAACACTCAATCTGGCCCCTATCAGGGAGGCAGCAGTCAAGATACTTCAGGGCTTCCAGATATTCATCAAGTCCAAATCAAACATGTTGATATTAAAAGTGACATGACAACTTCTGCTGTCTCAGCTCGGACCATTCAAGCTGCTGTACTCATCTCTTCTCACTAGTAGTAAAGGCTTTTCCAGCCAAACAGTCAGCTAAGTTCAGCTTATGGTATACTTATGTAACATCTCTCTCACTGTCCTGTGTCTGTCTTAGGTCTACAGGACTAACAGAGGAATCAAACTATTATTTCATTGTTTTATTGCAAGAAATATCTCATATCCTAATATTTTCAGATAGCTGCTGATGAGACCTACTTCTACTTTGTCATATACCTCAGGTTAAGTTTTAAATTGAGAAAAATAAAAGATCAAAAGCTACCAAAAGTATGACTAAAGCATTCTGTTCTGATTATATGCTACTATTATTTTCAACATTGGTAAGTGGTGGTACAAAACTGGATACTGAGATATAATTTATCTCATTGCCTGTTGAATAAAACCTTGTTGCTTTTATGGTACCTTTTCAACATCAGCCAGAGCTTAAGATTAGAATTCATTTATCACAGCTTTGATATTTTTGGCAACTCATATTTGACATGGCAGGTGTTTCCATGCATGATGTTTTTAGGTTGTTATTAGCTAATACAGATGATCAGTGAAGAACAAGAATGCTAATGGCATCCTGGCTTGTATCAGAAATAGTGTGGCCAGCAGGACTAGGGAGGTGATCATCCCCCTGTACTCGGCTCTGGTGAGGTCACACCTTGAGCGCTGTGTTCAGTTTTGGGCCCCTCACTACAAGAAGGACATCGAGGCCCTGGAGTGCGCCCAAAGAAGGGCAACAAAGCTGGTGAAGGGCCTGGAGCACAAGTCTGATGGGGAGCGGCTGAGGGAACTGGGGCTGTTCAGTCTGGAGAAGAGAAGGCTCAGGGGAGACCTCATTGCTCTCTGCAACTGCCTGAAAGGAGGCTGTAGTGAGATGGGAGTTGGCCTTTTCTCCCAGGTAACAGTGACAGGATGAGGTAATGGCCTCAAGCTGCACCCTGGGAGGTTCAGGTTGGATATTAGGATACATTTATTCTCTGAGAGAGGGGTCAGGCATTGGAACAGGCTGCCCAGGAAGATGGTGGAGTCTCCATTCCTGGTGGTGTTCAAGAACCATGTAGATGCGGAACTTAGGGACATAGTTTAGTGGGCACAGTGGTGATGGGTTGACGGTCAGATTGGATCATTTTAGAAGTCTTTTCCAACCTTAGCGATTCTATGAATTACTTAGAAATATTACTCCTCCAACCCGTAGACTGCACTATAAGATTAGCTGAAAGGAAGCAGAAAGTGAATGCAGAGTTTAAGTCAAATTGCACCACTCAGCTGCATTGCCATGGACTGGATGACAGCAAACTCCAGCCAGATTAGGGCTGTGCAGGTATCAATACAAACCACAGTCTACAGACTGTCTGCTGTGCCCCAAGCACACAGCCCACATAAGACTGTGGTGCACGTACACTGCTGTAGCTGTAAATTGCATGCTATTTATGTCACCTCTGAGTTTGACTCATGCTACTTTTTCCCCTTTAACATAAATTGGCTTCTACATATGGCAATTAAAACTAACCTGGCAAGTGGGAAAACACCTGTATAAACCTCTCATTATCCTGGCGTCTTACGCTACTCATATCACATTTTAAGAATTCAATGTATTGCCTGAGGTGGATGATTTTTGTGATGTTCTGCAACCAATGGACCTGCATCAGATCACCTGCCTCTTTCCTTAATCCCAAGTTTTAAAATTACCAAATCCTGATTAGCTTTGTGGAGCGACCAGGTTCCAGACCTAACAGCCAAGACGTATTTTACCTAAAGGTCTATTCACAGCTGGCTGGGAAATACTGTTTATAATTTATAGTTACTGGCAGATCCACTTCAGAGAGCTCCTTGGAAGCAATTATCTGTTATGCTTGCTGGATGGTGTATATAATACATTCCAAAACTCTAAATCACACAGAATTTACTCATTTCTTAAGTTTCTTATTCAAACTAATGACTCTGATCACATTCATCAAGAGGACCACAGGCCTGGTATTTTGAGACTTTTAATCCCTAAACTAACAACAACCACAGGAAATAATTGACATTTTCTTGAGATTTTAGGAGAAACTGAGCTTCACAAATCCTACTAGCAAAGCAAATAATTTGTTCAATGTATAGGATGCAGCTATGAGGAATGAGAAAAGTGTTCCCATACAACTTGTATTCTATTCTGGCAGAGGTCAGTAATACTTTAAGCAGGCACAGGACTGCATATATACAGAGAACAAATACTAAGCCCAAGACTGAAGCCACAAGAGCTGGGTTTTATCCTTAGGTCTGCCAATAATTCATAAGTGACCTTTGAAAGGTACTGGAGTATTCTCCAAATAGAACTAATAAAATACTCAGCCATTAATGAGCTTGCTGAATTCATTAAAATTAGTCAACTGCTTCGGGGTTCAGATTTTAAAGTTTGCTTCTAGCAAACCTTAACAGTGGTAGTTAAATTAAGCCTGATTAATCAAAAAATCTGCTCCTTATTAGTAATGGAGATAACCACAGCTAAATGAACATCCAATTTATTAGCAGAATAAATGTACTTTTGTTAAAAGAGTTATTGTCCTGTATCAAAAAAAAAAAAGGCTAAGAGAGTAAGGATTAAAAAAGAAAGAAAGAAAAAGAAATGGAAACAAGATGCCACAAAGAGGGTGTGTTTCAAACTCTCTAGGTTTGATCTCTAGATCAGGTAGACGCTTTCATAATTACACATCATTATATTACACCTTCAAAAAGGTCAGTATAAACTTCAGAATTCTGTCTCCTGTGTGATCTTAAGATACCTAGAGTATACTTCAAGAAATGAACAGATTTTAAATGGCCCTTATTAAAGAACAAAAGTAAGAGCAAAAAGAAAGGAGAACTGCAGTACATGATGTAGTATTTCTTTGTTGCCAAAAATGATGCATGAGCCACAAGCAAGTATATTATTAATCTCAGAGAGAAGAAAAATAATCATAAAGAGCAGATTTATTAATTATTTCTGTTTTGACAGTTTCTTCATTCTATTGAGATTAAACACCACATAAAATAGCACTAGAAATTCAGACACTGGTATACCTACTCTGGGTCAGAATCTGTGCAACAGAAATCAGCATAAGTCCCCCATAATAAATCTCCCAGCCTCCATATCCCTATTAAACTTGAAACATTCAAGTGTGCAGCTGGGCAGAAGTCAACCATTCCAGTGTGTACAAGTCTAGGAAGATCCTAATGTTTTCACATCAGCTTTTGACCTTTTGCTTTGCAACTATTTACTGAAAATTTACAAGATGTCTTGCATGCCTTGAAAGAGCTGCTTTATTATTATTACTACTTAACTTTTTATTTTTTTTTTTTTTAAAACTGCNNATTCATGTGGAAACATCTCAAATTTCAAATTTCTAAAAAAAAAAAAAAAAAGATTTCTAGTCCTGGTAGTAAGGGAGAAGACTTTGTAAACTTTACCTTAAGTTTGCAAACAAGGCAAATCAAAAGCTAGATTTGTCATTTTTTGATCTTGTTATTCATTTCATTCATTGAAGAGATACTACGTTTTCATTTTAAATTCCTGAAGCTGCTAGTAATGGCTTTGAGTTTGACTCAGTTCAAAAACACAGCAAATTCCATCAGGTTTTACATAATAACAAAATCCATAAACTTTTGTAACATCCTGTAATTTCAACTTGCATCTTTCAATTCAAGTTCAGTTCCAGGAAGTGGTATCAGCTGCAAAGTTTTTCCATTTTTCCTCAAACACAGGTGTAATTTTTTTTAATGCTCAAACCCAGGTTTCCAGTCAGCCTGCTACAGAACTAAAGGCTATCTACTAAACAGCTCTAGATCTCGACATTTTTTAAGCCACGTGTTTTTCAAAATCCACCTGCATATGAATACATACCTCATACTTAAAATTCCTTAAGAGACAATCCATTAGCAAGTGTCAACACATCTCCCTTCAAACAGCTGAATTTTCTCCTTTCTACCTCCCTGTCCACAAGCAACATTTTGTTTGTTTTTGTTTACAGCTTCACCAACTTCCTCTGATCCTGTTTTGAAGGTGGGCCTATCTAAGAAGGAAGGCCAGGGAAGTGGGGAAGGCTAGGCAAACTGAAGGAAAAAGGCAGAACCATCACAGGGAAAACAAAAAAACTCCCAACAAATTCTCGCCAAAAATCCTGTGAAGGATACAACATTGCAATGTGTTGACCCCAGCCAGCACCCAAGCACCCATCCTGCATTTTGCTCACTCTCCTCTCACATAGGACAGGGATAGTAATCAAGGAATGTGAGAAAACTCATGGATCAAAAATCAAAATAATGACAGTTTAATAAGAAAAACAAAGCTATGAATACAAGCGAAGCAAAAAGCACAATTCATTCACTTCTTCCCATCAGGGTGCAGACATCCAGCCACTTCCTAGGAAGCAAGACCTCACCAAACATAGTAGTTCCTTTAAAAAAAAAAAAAAAAAAAAAAAANTTATTTTTCTTTGCTTTTAGGATGGAACCTCAGGCATTTATTTAACTGTACTCTTCCACTGCGGTACCTAAGAAGAAATGCCGAAAGACATACCTTTATTTTCAAACACTTGCAGAGTAAGTGCTACAGAGTATGAATAGGATGGTTTTGTAAAATGAAAGTGAAGGCAGGACCACCTTTCACTCTCAGATTATTCATGGACTATCATTTGCATTTCTTGAGAATCCTTACACTGATATCACTTCTCAGCCAACCCACCTCCTTACCATCACAAGAGCCCAATAAACTTAAAGTTGTTTCTCCCATGCTCTGCACCATCTTTTTCTCTTAAGTTTTCAGCCTTGGCTGGAAATGCCTTCCATCAGTGGTTCTGCTGCCAGTTTTATGCCCAATTGTTTTAAAAGACCAGAAGGGATGATTTAAGAGCCTCATCACGAGGCTTGACATAATTAGACTCCCAGACTCATTGTCAAATGCTCACAGCGCTGCCTCCATCTTTAATCTTTCTAATGCAGCTGCAGGCAGAACTATCAAACATGCTCTATAGCAAGAAACACATATTAAAAAAGGCTTCAGAAGAAAGATTTCATCTTCTTTCTTAAGACACAAAAGACAAAAAAGACACAAAAGATCCCCTAGCACTTTTCACAGAGTCCAGATTTGTGTTTATAATGTCAGCCAATGCAGCCCTAACACCCATGCCAGAAGTAATTTTATTTTTATTAACGCTGAGTGTATGAAGTTGAAAGTTACTTAGTGATCCACTGGAACAGAAAGCAGCATGTAAATAGCTTTAGTATTTATACTGTACACAGGACCAGTTTTAAACTAAAACAATTTCATGTGAAAAGGAGGTCATTGTCCTGTGAGGTATGCACCCCAACACTTGTCAGCATCAACCACAAAAGACCAAAGCAGCTGAAGGAACCACAAGATTGTTTTCAAGATGCAGACATTCATACACTGAGTTGACAACTGTCCATGTGCCATTGAGGTTTACCAAACAGAACCAAAACTGATGTATTGTGGTCACTGATACGGCTTTAGTCTCTTCATTTTCTCTGACTTCATTCTTAAAATTAGTTTCTAGCTTTTTCTGAAACTAAAGTGCTGTTCAAAATGCATTGCTTCAGCGAATTAGGGGACACGGACATCTTACTATGGAGTCTTGCTTGCTGTATAAAGGTAGTATTACTACAAACAGACAAGCAGCTAACAGGTTAATTTCTAGAAGACAGAGTTAAATAGCACATATACATTACCGAATTCTCACAGTGGGGGCCTTGTAGGTAGGACTTACACAGAGGTAGCCAGCTTAAACGAGGTATGTAGTTTAAGTAAGCAGTTACCATAAAGGGTATATTTTCACCATTGCTGAGGTGCAAGCCTTGAAACCAAGTTTTTCTGTACTCCCTAATTCCGTATGTGTTGTTGTACTGCCATCAAGTGGGGAACACACAAAGAAGCATAAAGATGGTTATAAAGATGTTTGAACAGAGACTAAAATAAGCAAATGTAGGAGAGTTCTGAATTCCTGTTTGCAATAGCTGCATTTTGGAAGGTATTTCCAAATTAACATGGAGATATCTTTATAATTGAAATATCATTTTTACTCAATAAACAAATACCAGGATACAGTACCAGTGAACAGTATGCCACAGGTACCAAAGGCTGGTAATCAGACTGCAAATTAAACCATGTGAATAGATACTGACATATTAATCTGAGATATCTGAAGGCCAATATCGACAAAAACATTTCCCTGAGAAAGGAGAAGGTTAACTTCAGCAAGTAAATCACTAGCTGTGACAGACTCTGAAATGGTGCTCCCAAGTGCACAGTGCTCAGGAGACACACCCAGCTACAGACGTGTCCCTCCTTGTCTTCTTCAGGTTAGTCTAGTTCTAGTCACGGGCACTTAGCTGAACAGCAAGAGTTTGACCAGGGAGTAAACTAAAAATTGGTGCCTCACCTTCTGCCAGTTTCAATTAACCTGAGAATGCAGAGCCCAGTCCAACATAGAACCTGTAAAAAAGGGTTTTTATTTACTCTATCTTCTTACTAGCCCAAAGCTAGTAGGGTGCATATAGGTATGGTCCTCCTTTTCTAAGAGCCCTGCAGGTGCCACATGAGGAAATGCTGAATTCTTGGCCGGCTGCAGCCCTGGGCAATGTCCTGCCCCAAGGCAGAGCAAACCATGCTGCACAAGTGGCTCTGAGGAGGCAGCAGAAAGGATATTCCTAGGTAGACAGAGAGGTCCTCTCAAGTCAGTACTCACACTGCCAAGCTCCAAGGATGACAAGAAAGTTTTGAGAGGTTATGAGAGATTTAATGCAAGATTTATTCCCAACTGCCTTTAGTCAATAAATTCCAGGAATGGGTTTTAGATAAATGACATGGAAATGGGACTGATCTATCCATTAAAAAAGCATGACACCATCAAATGGTATTATCTATGTTTTATGAGTGCAAATGCGCTTTGTATGTTACTGAGTGTGCTTCCATTATCTCAGGCACTAAGGAACATGATCATATTTTGGCAGCTGGTTGCAGACTGAAGCCACAGAAAAGCAGCAGCATTCCTGCACACTGCATTCTCTGTAACAGTCACTAACTGCCTGGCTGGCAAAGTCTGTCTCTTATGGTCTGTGTTGGAAGACCAAGGTACATCTTTTGTAAATACACCCTAGGAAGGCACAGTAGAGTTTCAGAGGTCAATGCTTTCAAAAAAGCATNGCATGATTTAGTTTATGCACATGGAGCTGCCAGTCTAAATCAAGCTGTACCTCCTCTCTGGGTCACACTGAAGTTGAGATGATCCAAATGTCTCTAGATTACACCCATGGCGATAACCACACCTGACTCTGAGTATGTCACGGGCAGAACCCTGATCACAGTTTTTAAAGAGGAAGGGGGCGGCTCACTCTCCTTGACCCTGTTTGGATATGAGAACATACTAAATTACTGTGAATTCTCCTGAACTATTTGTCTATGATTCTAGAAAACTAACAAGTGACAGAACAGATGGTGTGCATCTCCTTTGCTATGGAGAGGACAAAGTCATGACCCGCACTGGCTAAGTATTTATGATGATATGAAGAAAACTATACAGAAAAAGCAAGGATATCCATCCCACAGATTTTGCATAACATCCTTCCTTTGACAGACCATCAAGCGCTTCAAACAGTGCGGCCTACCCAACTTAGCTAATACACTTCTAAACTGGACAGAGATGTGCATAGTCGAGACATGTCACCGTCATTATTTTTCCTATATATTATATCCACTCATAATCCATTTGTGAGTTTGATCCTAGGTACCTCAGAGACCTCAATTTTATTTATTTACATGTGAATCTGCAGTAGCTGAAATTCAAAGACTTCCCCAGAATAGTACCTTTTCATGCAATAGGAGAGGTGGCTAACAGACAAAAAGTCACACTCCAGTAGGTGAAAGAAATTGAAAACTTTCAGGAAAGTTTGATTACCTCTTCAGGAACACTATGTAGGCTTGAGCTAGATAACAATGTGTAAGCTGAGAAAGCCAGGAAGAATTGTCTGAGCAAGAGGGAGGGGCAGGGACAAAGCAGTAATGAGAAGACATGGCCAATGCTGTGACTGTTAGCATCTCTTTCAGTCTGCCTGTGACTTCAATTAGAAACAGCTAAAATGCCTACATTTAGAACAGTGAACAAGGTAACTGAAAAAAGCCAAGTGTCTCATCAACAGATAGCTCAGGGAAAACCATCACGGCAATCATCAAAAATGGAAGCAGATGTACTACTGAGACAGAAAAAAAAAAAACAAAACATGACAAAATTGTGCTTCAGCGTAGGAGACAGATGAATTAATTCACTAAGTCTACTATGTGACATCGACTGCGTGACTAGCGAATGGATAACTTTACCCTACCGTTCCACTCCATGGAATGAGGTAGAAGTTTAAGTGTTCCCAGTCACAGTACCAGAAGGAAGGGAGGAAGAGTTTTGCATCCAACAGGAAATGTATGGGAAATTTGGGACGGGAAGATGCCAATATTCAGTCATAATGAAACGGAGAATGTAAGAAGCACCACCTACTCATTCTGTCATCTAAAAACAGCAGCAGTCCATTGCTTAGGACCTTCACAGTCTAACAGTCTGACCTGGTATCAGCCTGCTTCTGAATTTCTCCATAAGCTCCTATATTTAACAATTAAAATCCAAGCAACCTTGAACTTTGTGGTGGAGCAGACAATTCAAAATCCAGATATGGATTCAAATAATGGGCAAACACTCCTGGAAGCATCAGCTGCTCTTCCAAGAATTTCCAGATGAGCAGAATCCATTTACTTACCAATGGATTCCTCCGGTGAAAGCTGCTCCTGTCCCTGCAGCACAATCAGCAGGACAGAACCTTAAGCTTCTCTGGTCTTTAATGCCATCTGCCCTTAAGCTACCTGCAGTCTCTGACATCTGTTACTCTTTGAGCAGGGCATCCCACTCTAGCCCTTTAGACAAATCTCACTCTGAAATCCTTCAGCTAGAAACCAAAGGTAATGCAAGATAAAGTCTCCTGATCTTCATTTTTAGTACAAGAATGTATGCTAGTGATAAAAAGCACTGACAAACCATCCGTAATTCCACTGTGAAATTAACTGGGTGCTTACAACCAGGCTGAAACGATTTCCAGCTATTTTATGCTACTCATTTAACTTCAAATATTTCAACCTTAAGATTTGTTATGAAGTACTAAAGGCAGAGAGTCACTAAGTAAAGTTTCTTCCAGTTCTCCACCCACCAGATGGTTATTATTCTTAATAATGCATACACAGGCAGAAAGCACTTTTCTTCCCATTACTTGATGCAGCATGCAGCCTTTTGGACTTTCTATTATAACCTGTCCCCAGCCATGAATCTAGCACATTTCTACATGCCAGGTTTCTCCTCCACCCACCTGGGCACCAACAGTGCTTCTAAAATGGAAGAGAATTAATTTCCAGAGAGGTTGCTGTAGCTGGATTTTTATTCTTGTGCTGTCTCACAAATCCAGAGCTATTTTAAGGGTATTAAATGTTTCTCTACAGAAATTATGGGGTTTCAAATGAAAAGACAACATAAATCGTGGGTACAGTTATTCCATTCTTACTGCTTGTTACACATAAGCTTCATTTGGGATCATGGCCTAGTTGCACAAGGCACACAAGATGATTAAATACAGTTTCAACGGTGTGGTGGAACAGGACAAGCGAGCCTTGCAATATAACAAGCCTCATCAGCTAGTGTCAAACTTCCATTTTAGCCATTGCTGCACAGCTCAGTTCTTACAGGATTGTTGCAAAAGAGCATCTGACAGTGATGTTGCATCATGTCAGCATAACATCCCACCTGATGACTGTGCCAGACAACCACAACCAATGATGATGTGACACAACCACTGTGACATCCTACAGGGACGCTGCTCCATTATCAGTGCTTGCAGGTAGCACGTTTCTGCCATAACACCACATCATCACCAGGCTGCATTGTAGTACATAGGAGTGCTAACAACCACGATGTACTCAGATACTGCAGGGTATGGCGAGGGAGGCCAAAACCAAGCATCCTGCACAGCATGCTCCATTTCAGAGAACAGCCACAGAAGCAATGGACATATGCTGTGACACAGGTTTCATGTCACCTGATTTTAGGTGCCTAGGGTTAATTCCCTCACACTATCCAGAGACAGGAACACAAGCATTACTGAGATCATTTTCAGCTACAGCTTAAATTGCATTGTTCTTGCTGCCTTCTAGGGAACCTGGGGAAACTAGTCAAAGAAATATCAAGTTTAGATGTCCTGCATTTGACACATGTTGAAATGATTTAAATAAACATTTGCAAGACAGGAATGCATAGGGCACAGGGGGACACACTGAACTGAAAACATGCAAGTCTTTGGCAGATGTACGTTAATGCAGATCCACTGAAATCACGAGAGCTTTGCTAGTTTCAACCTGTCAAAGAACTACAGCAGAGCTAGTTTGCTGCCTCCTTCACCTCCTGTTACAAACAGGGAGCCAGTCTCCCAGTAAGGGTACATTCAAATTGTGATTAAAGACTAACACACAAATACAACAAAACAACAAATGGTAAGTTGGTGCTACAGATGCTGGTATAGCATTTCCTTCATTT
>VXAV01000114.1:65523-84236 GCA_013399715.1 Alectura lathami
CGCAGAGGAAGGTCTTTGTATCAAGCTAGCTTTCAGATACAGAGAGTCCTACCATATAAACAGTGTCCAGAAACTGAATGTAAAAAAAAAAAAAAAGTGTCGGAATGAAAAGATTTAAAGCGGTGAAACGTGGACTGTTACCTTCAGCAAACACTTTCTTTGGTCCATGTGCACCAAAGACACGTTACTGAAATGAGCAGTTATCCTCTAGCATCTTTTTTCTTCGTATCCTTTTCTTCAGACAGATTTTTTTTTCCATTTTAGTAACTTTGTCTTACTCCTTGCTACTTCAATTTCATCTTCCTTCCTCCAAAAGCAGTTTGTTTCCCGAATGTTGCCACTAGACAAAGCCTTGACCACCAACTCAACTAAGCTAGCACGCTTCCCCAGGTCTTCACAGGTTTTCCAGCTTGCAGGGTTCATTCAGCTTGATTTCTTTCAGTTTTAACAAAGCTTTCTAGGAACTGTACTTCAGCATGCTCTTTAGCAAGATAAAGTTAAATTAAAACATTATAACTGACAAGTCCACCGCATTCATTGGTTAACTATCTGAAAGTTTCTTCTAACTTTAATATTGCATCCTTTTTAGATTAAATTTGCTTATTTCATTTTGTTATTAGAAGAAAGATCGAAAAGTCCCCCTGCTAGGGCATCTTTGTTTTCAAACTGAGTTATCTGTATATCTCAAGTCAAATTTCAAACTTTCCTTCAGGAAAGGTGGAATACGTCAAAATATTTAAGCTCATTTCTAGCTAAGGATCATTTCCCTGCCCTTTTCTGGACTTTCTCCAGTGTTGCCATGTCTTTCTTGGAGTAGGAACTCCAAAGCTGGTCAATAGATTGCAATAATCTTACTGGTGCTATATACAGAAGTAAGACTGCTTCTGTGTGTTTACCTGCTATTTCCCTTTGCAATATTCCAGTGCTCCCATCAGACACTTTTCGCACATTGCTTTAATGAAGACTGACATTGAGATGGCTATTTACTTGAAATCCTTTGCTAAGTTATTCCCTTATAGCAATTTCCTGGAAAGTTTGCTTAGGAGTAGAACATGCTGGCTATACCTATGTGCACTATGATGTATTTGACGGTATAAAATTTTTGGCTGTGATATTTAGTTATTTCAAATTCTTCTGTAATAATGCAGTAGAAGTTTAGCTGCTTAGTAATTAAGTAGACCACTAATCATATTATTTGCCAGTAAATTATTCAGATTTCAGAGCACTGCTAAAATGATGAAAACAGAAGCAAATAAATTCCTGAAATCACATCAAACTCTCTGCTTTCTTACAAAGAATCTTTTTTGAGAGCTGCCAAAACAACAGATTTTAAGCCATCTAGTACATAACCTCTTAGTTCCAAATTTTGTGTTCCCCCCCTCCCCCATCAAGATGTCAGAATGCTAAGACAAATGCTTTTGAGAAATTCAAGTACACTATATTCTTCTGTCTTTATCAGCAAGAGATGTGATCTTGTCAAATGATGACAGTTTTGTTTGACAGGACACGTTTCCATAAAAACCATCTTGACTGACAATAATACGCTCTTTGTCTCTAACCTTCCATTGATTGCATCCAAACTGTTCTGTTCTGCTGCGAAGACTTACGTGACAGTAGCTAGACTCTTGGGTTTGTGATAGTCCCTTACAATACTTCTAAATAGTGGGATTGTGTTGGCTATCCTGCACTGTTATAGAGCTTTCCCATTCTCAGGAGCTCTTTAATATTGATTTAGCAGCTCAGAGAACTCGCATGTTATTAAAAAAAAAAAAAAAAAAAGATGCCAGAACAGGTCATAAAATAGCTGCTCTTAGCTGATTCTCTCCACATTCTGCTTTGACTATAGCAAATAAATTTATACTATACATAATACCATAGGAGGGTTAAAAACCAGAGCAGAAACAGCTGCTGAACACATCTATTTGTTCTGCATCACTATTTATATTTTTAGTATCAGTTTAGCAGTAGATAAATCTGTTGAACCAATTTAAAATCAACTCTAGGGAAGGAAGTATTGTTCCTAATCTTAAAATGCCATCGTACTATTAATCCTTATAGCTTTTGCCATTCACCTTCTTCCCTGTGTCTCACTTTAATGCAGAGACAAAGTCTAAATCAAGTTAGACACAAATTTATTCATGTCAGCTTTATCCCGAAAGCACAGAAAAAAGAGTACAGTAAATTGCCTAAGCAACTATGTGCAAGTAAGAAATTGAACTTCCTTGGAAAAACAAAAAGAAACTGCAAGCAAATTTAAAGAACTGCTTCTTCAGTGTTCTTCACTTGACTCACCCTTTGAATGTTGCATTTAAAAAAATAAATTATAAGATATGGGCAAATACAGAGACCTAGAAGCTGATCATCTGTTTTAAAATGTAAAAATAGCACAGATGCCTATGAGAAACACAGCCAAAGACACATTTAAGAGAAGCAGAATATTGCTCATTTTAGATAACAACCTCCCTGAAACACTCTCCACTTCACAGTTTTGAAATGGCATACAGGGAATTAAGAGACAGAAAACAGTGTCACCCTAACCCTTTCCAACACTACATGCAATGAAAGGCATACTCTGAGCCGTAGCTCATTGAAAAGAATGTCGGTGTCGGCAGAGCTGGACAGACACAGAGCTGTCCTGATTCTCTCTTGATTAGAACCTTGCCTAAGGGTTGGTGAATTTCTACTGCTTAAAGCAAGAGAAGTTTTTTCCACTCTGTTCCTCTAAGGAGTGGGAGGAGGTGGTGGAGAGGCATCTATACCTCTCCCAATATGCTCGGTGCTGTTGTGCATATGCCAGGGATATGAAGCATATGGCCCGGGGGCTGGCAGTGTCCCGCTTAGCAGATGTCTTAAATATATTCTGCCATAAAAAGTCTTTTCTGAGGGCTAGTTAGTTGTATTTTACTAGGCAATTCTTTGTATCTGGTTGATAAGGAATGGCTGATAGAATTACTCACCTTAACTGAAATCCTACCAAGCAACTCTATGGAATTTGTCCAGCATTTCACATCCAGGAACAGGAAACTAAGAGACTTCACTACTCTCCTGAACTAAGCCTGCACGTAGCAGATAGGCTACGTGGAGGCAAGCTGACTACTAGGTACCACAGGAAGTCACAGAATCACAGAACTGTAGGGACCTCTATAGATCATCTAGTCCAACCCCTTGCTAAAGCAGGCTCTCTAGAGCAGGCTGCACAGGAAAGTGTCCAGGAGGGTTCCAAATATCTTCGGAGAAAGGGGACTTCACAGCCTCTCTGGGTAGCTTGTGCCAGTGCTCTGTAAACTTCAAAAGTAAAGAAGTTTTACCTCACGTTCAGACTGAATTTCCTGTGTTCCAGTTCAGGCCTGTTGGCCCTTGTCCTGTCACTGGGCACCACCAAAAAGAGCCTGGCCCCATCCACTTGACCCCCATCCCTTAGATATTCAAGGGTGCTGATAAGATCCTCCCTCAATCTCCTCTTCTCCAGGCTAAACAGTCACAGGTCTCTCAGTCTTTCCTCATAAGGGAGATGTTCCAGGCCCCTAATCATCTTTGCAGCCCTCTTCTGGACTCTCTCTAGAAGTTCCCTGTATTTCTCAACTGGGGAGCTCAGAACTGGACACAGTGCTCCAGATGTGGCCTCACCAGGGCAGAGTAGAAGGGGAGAAGAATCACAGAATCATTAAGGTTGGAAAAAAACCCTAAGATCATCTAGTCCCACCCTTAACTCAACACCACTATGCCCACTAATCCATGTCCCTGAGTGCCACATCTACACGTTTCTTGAGCACTTCCCTCAACCTGCTGGCTACGCTCATTTTAATTCACCCCAGGATCCCATTGGCCTTCCTGGCCACAGGGGCACACTGCCAGCTCATGGCCAACCTGTTGCCCACCAGGTCACCCAAGTCCTTCTCTGTAGAGCTCCTTTCCAGCAGGTCAGCTCCCAACATGTACTGATGTATGCAGTTATTCCTTCCCATGCGTAAGACTCTACACTTGCCCTTGTTGAACCTCACCAGGTTTCTCTCTGCCCAACTCTCCAGCCTGTCCAGGTCTTGCTGAATGGTGTCCCCTGTGTCCACTACCACTGCTACCAGCTTTGCACTGCACAGCTGAGGAGGGCAACCGGGGCCACAAGAAACCCCTCCTAAAGCAGTTATGCTCCTTTGGTTTTCTGGACTAAGGAATCAGAAAAGAAATGGAGTCAGTCTTCGAAGACAAGCACTCTTCCCTGTATGGCATTACTCCAAGCACCCTAAGATTAATACATTTGTGCAGTCATGGCATGCCAACATGCACATCCTACAAACAAAAACAAGCAAACAAAAAAAAAACACAAAACATGACAGCAAGTGGAGTTAGTACTAATGGTATTTAATAATCTTGTGAGCTACCTAGAAATCCGCTGCAAATTTATCTTGTATTTTTGTCCACTCACCTCCTCCACTCGCCACAAAAGAAAGGGGGGGCTTCTTGAATTACACCAACAGAAATAATATATTTTCAGTCAGAGAAAAAGTGGATTTCCCTTTCTGCTTTTCTGTGAGCCTTCGTTGCCAGGTTCAGGATTACTTCTTTGTGTCTGCATTACAGAAGAATCCATGTTCTAAGAATTTAATTCTTCAACATTGTCACAACAGAGTTTTTAAGTATCCCAGTGGACAAAGTTTCTTCCCACCTCTTTGGGAGGCTATTCCATAGTCTAACATATTTCATCATCCATCTGAGGTTTAGCACTCCACAAATCAAATTTTGATCAGATTAAGAAAAATTGTATAGTTCTCCAGACACTCTACAGCAACCTTAATAAATTTTCCTGATACCCCTCTGAGAAGTTTATCACTTGATTTCTCAGACTTCCACTACCATGTTACCATTTAGATATAGCTCGTATGAGTGTAATAAGCACATAGGAAAAGATTCAAATTAACTGAACTATTTTTGTCTTCAATTGCTGCTCAGTCATAAGCAACATTTTCTATCGGCCCTGATTCAGCACAACTACAAGAGCACACTTTCTTAAATCTATGCCAAAGCTCCACTAAAATAAATCATGCTGTATGCTTTCCATTCAAGTCACTACACAGACAAGATTACTACAAATAATGGACAGACACACTGACCTATTTCAGCCAAGTATGAGCTACATCTATCCAAATCTGTTAAACATTTGCTGACAACTCGATTGAGAGTGGATTACTGAGATTAAGATTTTAGATATCTGTAATCATCTGTTCAAAACTCAGAAGTGTAAGCATATATCTAGCCATTGCTGTCTGCAAAAACCCTTGTTCCCCTCCAGCCTATGAACACTTTGTGGGTCTGTGAGTATGATCTTTGAATGGCCCTTGTCTTTTGACAACTGTTCACCTTCACAAAACTACATAACCAAGGTCTGACAGTGCAGAGCGATCGCTTCAGGAGAATATAGCAATATGATGCTTATTTTCAGAAATTAAATGTGAACTTTTCCCCACAGGATTTTACTGTAAGGTCAGTCAAGTTTTGTGTTTGATTGGTTGGCTGTTTTTTTTGTGTGTATGCTTTTGTTTGTTTTTTACTTATTTCTCCAGCTTTCCATTAAAACAAAGGAGAAAAGTAGGCAGTGGTAGAAGAATTTAGTGTAAAGAGATGAAAACATGTAGAAATAGTCCTTTTTTGTCCTACCTGCTTTGTCTTTTTCCTCTACTCTTTGAAATTCAGTTTATCATTTGTTGAGATAACTTATCAAGAGTTGAACCCATACATAAAACGTCTTCTCTCTAAATCAGATTTATCCTTTTAGAAGCCAAGTTTAAGTGTGAGGGAATCATATATCTAATTTTCTAAATGTAATTTGATTTCAAGACTTCTTGTTCAGCTCCCAAAACTATGTCATGGTGACACCAGACACAATACAGGTAAGCATTCACTATAGTTCACAATAATATTCCATTCTACTCTTACGAAGCTGCAGCTTAAGATTTATGCTATGCTTCAAATAATAATAATAATAATAATGCTATTAGGGATTCTGTCCCAGCATTTTACAAAACTGACTGAAAAGGAGTCAAGAAATACTGAGACTTCTCTTTTCTAGTACTGTGAGGTCAAGTTCACTGCTCCTCCTTCAAGACAATGGGCCGCGAAAGAGCTTGGCACTTTCCTCTGGAACCTAAAAAACTTATGCTGAATCAACACAAGTGCCTTTTCCAGAAGCAGACTGCAAAATTCCTGAAAGTAAATAGTTTGTTTCCAAAGACAACTTGTTTATTGCCAATGGCATGCTTAGTAAGGAGAGAAGAATCATGTAAAGCTATAGAATACAGAGAAACTGAAAAGTAGTTTACTAAGACTCACATTCCAAATCTGGCATTTTTCACTACAGCAGATACTCAAAAGATTAGACAGCTACTGGTTTTCAAGGTGCTGAATAGAATAGCTCCACTTGGCTACATGCTGGTATTGTGGTAAACTACCAGATGCACTTGGAGATGAGCAAAAACTTGCTTAAGCTGTCAGGAAGTAACAAACATACCTACTGCATGCTCCATGCTGCTGCACTAGAATAACCACCCCACCAGAGTCAGCGAGCTGGAAGCTCTATACTAGACATGCCTTGGCCTTCATGTGTTCTAATAAGCTAGTACCACCACAGCTACAGTTGAAGGCACTTTTCTATCAGATTAACACGTAAAAGAAGAAGCACTGCATAGGTGATACAAAGGGCTTGCACATTCTTCTTAATAAGATGAATGTTTCAGTTTTGCAGAATAAAAACCAAAAGATGCCAACTGCTTCATCTTATATTTTTGTGCCTGTAATTTTCTCATTTAATAGCTGAAAAAAGAGCCCTTTCTGCACCTTATTCTGTGGGAAAGGCGGGATGATTGTCTGTTTCGGCAGGGAGGAGGGGACCACAGTCTCAGATTTACCCTTCCTATGGTTTTCCTGCACCTACAATATATTCGTGCAATTACATTTTCTAATCCTGTCACAAAGCACTCATTCTTGTCAACACAATGACAGCTAATGTGCCCTCCCCAATGTTCAGTTCTTGTTAACTAAAAGAATCTATGGTATAAATAATACATAACATATTTTAAAAATCACTTGGTATGATCTAATGGAATAACTGCCAGCAGGGAATGAATCAAATTAACACACAAAGCTGACCTAAAAATAGTGATAGAAAGCTTCTAAATGTTCTAAACATCTAGTTTAGCAATATTTCTAGATCAGAGCTACCTGAATCTATAAATTAAGTAACACTAAATCACGGTTCCAGCAGGCAACCTTAAATTCAGACCAAAAAAAGGACACAGCACACATACAAGCCATTAGCGCTAGATTTATCTATTCAAAAACAGTAACATCTAAGCCACATTTCTAATCAGATTCAAAAAAAATCTCACAGAAGTAACTAAGCGCACTAGGATTTGGGGTTTCAGCCTCAACATACACACACCTCCAGAATGAGTCCCAGTGGAAATACATGGCTCTCCTATCAAGACTGTGATTCTCCAGGACAATGAAATCGTGCTTATAGCAAAGAAAAGCTTTAGATACAGTGATCTTTTATAAAATTTGGAATTCTGTACAAATAAGACTGCTTCATAATGCCATACATTCTGTAAGAAAATAAAATCAGGGATACAAAATAGTAAAAAAAAAAAAAAGTTTAAACATTATTCAAATCCCAGATGCTGAAATAAAATGATTTGCTGTAAATTTGCCCTTGGAGAACAGAGCTCATAAAGTTTCATCAACTAGTAGATTAAAAAACACTGTTCTTCCCAAACTCTCCTGGATGTCTCTCAGAGTTAGTTTTTCAGTCATCAGAAACCATGGATCCCCAAAACAGAAGAGAAAATAAGAGCACACCATACTCTCTACTTGCTTCTAATAAAATAAAGACTCTAATCTAATATAGATTTTACTAACAATGGACCTCTTTGCATAGAATCTGACACAGCAAGGCACTCAGACCAACCACTTCTTTTTTATATAGAAGTGATGCTATGTATTTCCAGAAGACTCTTCACGTGGCTTAAGACAGAGTACAAAGTTTGGTTCAGAATATCAAAAATAATTAAGGTACTGCAGGACAAAATCATCTGCATTAGTCTTGTATTAATGACACCAGCCACTGAATGAGAAGGCTATCAAATTCCATCAAATGTTCAGGCCTCCTCTCCCCTGCTATCAGCTACAAAGATTTTTCATTTTAACATTTGTGTGTTTAGAGAAGTTAAGGAGAACATCACTGTTAATATACATGCACTTAAGGAAAACAGTAAAAGTACAATTGCAGATATTAAAAATACAGTAACACTGATTTGAGATTTGTTTCACATACGCCTCTGAAACTAAATTACGTTAGATGATTAAATTATCCTGAGCTGGATTCAAATCAGTGACCCCTAATTAAAAGGTACTATATCCCATTAGTAAGCCTCCAGGGCAAATGCTTTCATTGTCACTGCTCTAATTGTCACTGTGCTTGGTGCTTTCCATCCTGGAAAAACTCTCTCATTGTTTTCATCCCAAACTTCTAGCAGCTCTAACAGGAATTAGCAAGGTTTGGCACTCACAAGTGTTCTACTTTGCAAAGTCAGACATTTGTCACTGTTGTTTCTATTTTCTTGGCCAAAATACAAACATCAGCATGAGTGCATGCATCCATGTGTGCATCAATACACAGGTATCTGCATGACGCACATTATATATAAACAAAGCCTCTATAAAACTGTTGTGTTATTCTCTCTTTTCTGTTTGTTCAATCAAGAACCTCACATTTTTGCATGTGGAAGTAGTAAATAATTATACAGTTACATATGCTAATCAATTTTATGTTTCATTGCTTCTAACGTCACGCTTAACATTGTGAGAAATTCTGAAAGAGGTTTTGCCTTTCCCTATGAAAACAGAAAATGACCACCTAAATTATATAGGGCTTTTTTTCCCCCTGCATTCTTCCCTCTGAAGAATCTATTAGCAAAGTCTAAAGTAATCCAAAATTCCACTCAAGTGTGGCATGAGTTGAAATCAGACCCGGCAGCAACAGGTGGTGTTAAGTGCAGAATCAATTCTCCGCAGCATGAGTATGTAGCAGAACTATACGGAAAAAAATAAATCAAAAAGTACTTATACCGTTCACTTATTATGGAGCTTCATACTGTGTTTTCCATGTGCAAAAAAGCAACACATACAAATCTCTCAGAGTACAAAGCTTCTTTTAAGCAAAAATAAATAAATTAAAAATAAATATAAAAGTAAAAATAAGCTTTCTTTAGCAGGTACAGTGTAAGTTAGGTGCTGATCCATGTGTGTTCCCACAGTATGCTCACTTCAGCAGTCAATAAGCAACTAAGAACAAAAAGAACACTTTGAAATACTAGGGCTCTTTATGTAAGGTTGAAATTGGATAAACTAGTAACATCAAGCTTCAGCTATGTCTCCAGCAATCCTGAAAGACTAGTTTTAAATTAGATAGTAAGTCTTAGGAACAGCTAGACTGGGATGTGTTATATATTTTATAATAAATAAATAAGTTCCTAGAAAAGGTTAGTCATGCTGCATTAGAAAAAAAAAAGTCAAAGTAAAGAAAAAGCATAGAACCACAGAAGCACAAATTCTGTTGTCCAAGTCTGCCACAAATACTATCCTATCCCAGAAGTGAGAGAAAGACACTTCAATCATGCTCAGAGATTGATATGCCCAAGTATGGATCATGCTTGCTTCCATTATGGAGAAAACAGGCATACTTCACAACCTGTGCAGATTATGCACAGTGATACATGTTATTTACTGCACAGAAGCAGCTAACTTTGCCCTGCATCTACTTAACGTTGTTTACCTAAAGAGCCTTATTGTGAAAGTACCTGCATAGTGCTCCATTAGCAAGTTCTTGGTCAGTAAGGGAGGGAAGCGTTACTAACACCATTTTGCAGGTGTGCAGCTGAAGTCTTGAGAGATTAAGATTTCTCAAAAAAGTGGATGTCAAACCTGAACACCTTGGCTTTTTTTTTTTTTTTTTCTTTTTTTGGCATAAGTAGCAGTACTCCTTGCTGAAGTTAAAGAACTCTTTAGCCATCTTGAACACTACTAAAGACAGACACTGAAAATGAGATCCACTTGGTAACTAAAACAATGAAAACCCGCACTTCTCCCTCCACCCCTCCAAAACCATTAGGTTTTCCGAATTTTTGGTGAATTGCAGAACCTTTCCTCTCCCTTTCTGCAGCAGTTTCAGGATTCCATTGGCTATTTGAATGCTGGTGAAACCACTGCCAAAACGGCCTCACCCAGACAGCACTACCTGCTCCCCAGGCACAGACAGTTCAAAGCTAATGCCGCAGCACCATCTAGCGAGTGACAACTGCTTTCAGCTGCTCCGAGGGGCAAATGACAACTCATCCCTAGCAAGTAGGCATGCTGCAGGCATCTCCAGTGGGTGGCAAAGAACCAGTACTAGAGATAAAAATAAGGGTCAGCACCTTCAAATTGTATTTGTGGTAGCTCACTTCCACAGCTTTTAGAAGACTTGGGATTTCTGAAATTGGATATTTTATGTTAAGAAACAATCAAGAACTTCATGCTGACACCCTGTAATTCAGTACAAATAAAATATACAGCCCAAGCAAGTTTCTTTAAATTGCTAAGATTCTATTTCAATGTTTAGAACATGCGCTGCTGAGGAAAAAAGCTCAGTTACTAATCTTACAGTGACACATGGCAGAAGCAACAGTACAGGCAGCTTTCTGCTCAGGCGAAAATTCCTCTGAAACCTTGAGCCTCCTCCTGTACAACAAATGGCTACTCGGATCTCTAATGTATTCAGTGTATGGCTGAGCATATTAACGTTTGTAACATGAACACTGATTTCCATCACAACTCTATTATGCACTGTGGGTTATTGAGCAGCTTCACAGACAAAAACCAGAAGCACGACCAAAGTAAAACGATCACCAGTACAACCATCATGAGAGAACATTATCTAGCCAAAAATGCCTGATACACTGAACATTTAAAACTCACGATCACAGAGGGGAAAAAATGCAGTGCAAAATTTGTTCCAATGTATTTCCCAACTGTCTCTTATATGAGTAGCAACTAACACTGTTATATAAAAACAGAAATATCAGTCGCTCATGGTCACACAGCTTTTGGCTCACATTAGAACAGCCTCACTGCAGGCCAAGCTTACAAGGCTGAGCATAGCATCAGAATGATACAGTTCAGCACCTTCCAGACCTCAGGTGGCTTTAATTTGTTTTAGGAGAGACTATATATAGTTAGGCAGTAACTGAGCTCCTTAGAACATGCTAAATATACAAGATGAGCTGGATTCACTGGCATAATTCTGTCCTGGTCAGAGTAATGTGATCACTACAGAAATTATTTCCCATTAAAATGGACCAGCAGCATGCACATTACTGTTTTCCACTTCTTTGCTTGGTGGGAGACAATTGTGATTCTCCAGTAAACAAAGTGTATTGTTTACTTAATTCAAACAATGGAAGTCCTCTAGGTGAAAAAATAAATAAATAAACAAGCTTTCTATGCTTCATCCCAGAAATAGTGGGCTTCTTCCCTGAGGTATGAAAACAATTTGAAAATATTCCAGATTATTTGGTGTGGCAGACAGGGCACTTAGGTTTAATTAACACTTTCTAGCATTATCTCCTCTGTGCCTAACAGGACTGCTTTTGATAACCAGGATGTAGGAAGAACAGCAGATATCTTACAACAAGAAAAAAAATCCCTGCAGAGTACTGGGGAAATCGTGAGGATAGCAGTTCCTCCCAGGCTTAATCAGGCAATCAGCAGTTGCAAGAATGTTACTGATGACAGAGGAAGATTAATTCCATTTCCTCCAATTAAGTATACTTTGCCAGTTGAGATGCTATACATCTTCTATAAGTATAGGAAGGAGATCATTATTACCCAGTATTAGTAACCTGGCACCTTTAATTGCCAAAAATATATATATATATTGCCTAGCAAAAAACATAAATAGTATCAGAAACATGAGCCAGAAAATTTGGCTCAAGCTTCTGTCCTTTTTTATTTTTCCACCAGAAGTTCAGTTTCAGGATTCTAGCTCATTTTTAAATATCAGAATCTTAAGACATTAACTGCATGTCATAAATCTCCAGTAGCATCATGATGTATTTTTTCCTGAAGTTTCTGACCACAGCAGCTGTAGAGCAAGTCTTCAGAACATTATGAATCATTCCACAGGACCAAAAAGCAAGTAGCAATGGCACCACAATTATGTTTTTACAGTATCATTATTTTAATCTGTGGTTGTGCATTTATTGCAGCTTGTCTCAAAGGCCAATTTCAGTATTTTATACAGGATCTGCAAAAAATCATGTGCTTCTATACTCCTGTCATGGTTAAATTTTGCTAGAAACCATGACAACTCCAATGAATGGAAAAAACAAAAGCATACACATCCAGCTTTGGATGTGCTTGGGATTATGTTAAAAAAAAAAAAAAAAAACAACACATTATCTATCGCAATCTGAAATGGAGGCTTTGCACCTGTAGCACACTGCCCATACAGATTAGCACCTTGATTTTTCAAAAAATAAGAAGTAAAGGTAATTTATTCTATCAACTTTTATGTCCAAAAGGTAGTTATAATGCTCCTCTCAGCTTCAAGGAAACTGTATGATAGAAACAAATGCATTAGATATAGTTATCAGATCCCAAATTCCTTTTAATTAATATACTTATTTTTTGCTTCCACTGCTATGATTAATTTTCATATCATCCTACAGGCTTCCAAGTTGGAGATGTTCTGCTCAACTACAGGAAGTTCACCTTATAACTGAAATAATCACAGAAAGCCTCCCTTCTCTTGTCTTTTTATAGTGAACATAAAAAGACTGCGCACCTTTACTGCATGCCCTCAGCTGAACTAGCTAACCTGTTTTCAGCCTTTGATTTACAACTGCCCCTTAGATCCTGTGAGAACTAATGGCAGTTAAAGAACTTTAAGGATAGAAGTGAGCAGGTTTTACTTCCTGATTTGGCACTCTTACCCTGAATTGCTTACATCCCTATTTATTTGGACCTATTTGTACAGCTGTATGCGCACACAACTTTACAACATTGAAATTTTTACGTGTCAAGGAGAATCATCAAGTTAAATAGACTAACACACTGAAAATGTATGAATATGCCAAGCCATACGGTGTAGGACCAATGAGGTCAACATCCTGTCCTCAGCAATGGCTTGCAGAAAATATTTAAGAAACAAAGAACTAGAAGAAAATCTTCTTTTGGTCCTTCTCAGATTTCTAGAACTAGAGACACAGGGACAATTAGTGGTGAAGACCAGATGAACATCATCAAATTAAATAGCCACTGACATGCTTTTCACAAGCTTCTTCATACTTCATCATAAGAACTTATGGAAGAACTTTCTATTAACATTCATTCCATGCTCTGATTTTACCCCCTCCTCTAATTTTACCTCTTCATCGTTTCTTTGTATGCCTGCTGAGCTGCTGTGTTGGAAATGGTGAGTAATCTCTCTCTCCTCCATGCCACTTGTGATTTTATAGATCTTTATACAATTTTTTCAGCTGCCACTTTCCTAAGAAAAAAGTTCCAGTCCATTTAGTGTCCTCACATTGAAGTTGTTCCATCTCTCTGAACATCCTCAAATCCTGTTTATCTTATATACTAAGCCCTCCTATACCCTTTTCAAGGAATAGCGCACAGCGCTCTGCAGTGTTGCTTGTCCTTTAGCCTTCCCTTTCTCTTTTTGGTTAAAAAAAAAAAAAAAATGCAAAACTGTCTCTCTAGCCTGAGAAGCATGTAGCGAGAATGAAGTCACTTAATTTTGTATTAGTTGATATGAATTGATGAATGTCAAATCAGTATAAATTCAGCCACAGTACACTCACACCCTGTAGGATGCAGTACTTTAAACTGCATGCACAATCCTCCCACTTCGCAGCTTTCACTTGCAACTATAGATAAACCATAAACAAAAGGTAGCTGAACCATTAGAGAAAAGAGCGTTTTAACAGAAGCAAATGTTCAAAATTAAAATGGGTTTGGTACTCTTCCATTCCGCTCTTGCTAAATATCTGCTCACTAAACCAGTTCCCCAGGACAGCAGTCCCCCTTTCCTTCAAGTCTCAGATGTCTGATCACAGAAATGTCTGTTAAATGGCTTTTTGTAAACAACATTGATTTTCACAGCCCAAATGAAGATTAAAAAAGCACAATGTTCTGCCAGTGCTGATTTTATTCCCCTGCTGCCTACCACATTCTTTTATCACAAGAATCATGCCTGAATATTGTAAGCACTTCAGCTTATTAGTGCATTGGAGTCTGACATGAGAGAAAAACAATGGAACTGGTAACAGGAGGAACTCAGTGCGAATCAGTGTGACAGTATCATTCGGTGGCAAGGTAAGGGTCGTGCACTTTGCCGAAAGCAGTAATACAGGGATGCACATCTAGCCAGCAAACAACTTTGATCATGCCTTTTTCACAGTTCAGTGGCCCATTCTGCCCAACAAGCATGAGACTAGTTGCACCACCTCACCCCTGACAGCTACAGGACCCATAGCATTAACTTCAACCTGATCCTGCAAAGGGCATGTTCTCCTCAAAACTCCTCCCAATATCCCTTAGCCAAACTTGTGCTGCTACTCCATTCCTGAGCAACACAGCCCAGCTCATGCACCTCAGTCCTAATCTCCAGCCTTAGTTCTCTGCTGATGCATTTCATATAATCTTGGGTGGGCTGACATCTGTGCTGAACATCAGCTTCTCGCTCTGTCAAGTCTTAGAATGTTTTAGACGCAGCTAGTTCTATGTGTGTTTCTACATATATACAGATGATCAGTCTTTAACCACATCTTGTTTCCAAATAACCTCAGAAGAAAATGCCTCCCCTAGCTATGTGCCTTACTTGCAAGCATGTTGAATCATTTTTTCTGAATAAATTACACCCCACATAAGTGCTAGGTTTGTTTATTTATGATTGATAGTTTAAACCCTGTGATTCTTTTATGTTCTTCCAGATGAATGACTCAATTTTCCCAAGCAAAGAATTATGAACAGTAAATAACCGTATTTACAAGCTAACATTGAAAAAGCCCCAGAAATGAGAGTGTTGCCAGAATGCTTCTATAAATACAAACTAGACACACTTGAGTTCACAGAATCCTAAGGGGTAGTCAGTACAGCCAAACATTGTCAACATTGCACACTTCCTTTGATTCACACGGCTTTTATGTTTTCCCCAGAATTACAGCTCTGTGGATGTTTCTACATTTAATACCCAGCACTATTCCCATAATGAATACCCTGAGTACATCTTTGCCTGCTGTCCTGCTCATTGTCTGACCAGAGTTCATGCTTTGGTTCTGAGCCAGCAGTCAGCACAGAAAGCTTCAAGAATGAGACTCTCAAGCTGGAAAGGAAAACATGAAGTCCAGGTTCCTCTTAGTCTGAGAAGCCATCCATCCCCATGCCACACTAGTTACCTTCTCCTATTTTACCTTGAAGGCTTTCCATTCCTTTGAGCTCTTCTTACTGTAAAATAATTCAGGTTACTCTAGAAATTGTCATTAATACAACAAATTTTGTTATATCTTTAAGCGCAAGAAAATGCAAGGTTTATAAATTTTTTAGGTTGCAGACAGTTTTAATAGGATGTTGGACATATCACTGCAATAAATTACTTCATTTGAAATTGTTCCTTTCCTTTAGCATCTGCACCACAACTTAGGAGTCACCCCTCCAAACCATGTCAAAGACACTCTACTATACCTAAATCCACACATCTATGCAGAGGTACAAAAAAGAAACAGTATTTCCTGTTATTTTCAGTTACAGGTACTTAATCATGAGACTGCTTTTCTTTTAAATGAAATTGTTTTCCTTATTTTGTCCAGCAAAATAGAGACGTTGCAGCATTTCTTCAACAATTAAAATGTTTTTAAAAGTACAAATACTATGCTTTTACTAAACCTGGCCTGATACCACTACGCTTTCTCTCCCTCTAGAGTAGGCGGCAGGTGTTTGTTGTGCTGTAACACACTGCAAACTCATTTGTATTTGTTATTGTCACATAAAGACAGAACCATGAGCAAAATCCAACTAGATAACATTATTGTTAGTAGAACACCAGCTGCACTTGCTGAAAAGTTGCCATGCTAGGCATAGAGCTGAGGCTCTTGGCAGAATTCAGAGACGTAAGAAATCCGTAGAAGTAACTCATGCCCCTGGGACTGTAACATTACAGCTCCGGTAAGCATGCAATACACAGGTTTCATTAAATCCTGTAGGAAATCTCACTGACAATAACTGGACCTCTTCCCCCGAGAAAATAAGCAGTAGGAAAAAAAAGCAAGCGATAGCAGTAACTCAATAGCAGAGTTAGAACTAGAACCAACATAAAAAGCAGTATGATTCCAGGATGTTAAAAAAACTGCAGTATTTTTCTCATAGTAGGAGTACAAGGAATGAAAGAGCATCTGGTTAATAAAACTACCTGATTAAGCACTACTTAGTGTAATAGAAATAACAGGCAACAAGATGAATGATAGAGCAAACAGATGCACAAACATTAGTGAGTAGGTAGTAAGCAAGATAATAACGAAGATGAAAACTGAGCAGTCATTGCTTCATGGGCTGCTAAAAAACTGCCCTGAGGTGGCACAACGAAATCAAAATTATCATATGATGGGATAATTAAGGGGGGCTGTGGGAGTGTATAAAAATACAGAATACTAGAAAGAACTTGTGAGGTTATATAAGTTATGGCATGTTTAGGGGAAGAGACAAAGACAGGGACGGATAAGGGTGGGCAGCAGGGGAACAAAGGACACTTTTCCACCAGAGCCCTGCACCTGATCAGTACAGCCTATTAATAATGATTCTTATTAAACCTTTCTTGTAACCTCAGCAGGTTCACAGACAATACCAGTTAAGCAGGAGTACTGATGTACTTGAGGGCAGGAAGGCTCTGGAGTGATCCGGACAGCCTGGATTGGTGGGCTACATCCAATTGCATGGCACTCAACAAGGCTAAGTGCCAGGTGCTGCACTTGGGTCATAACAACCCCACACAGTGGTGTAGGCCTGGGGCAGTGGCTGGAGAGCTGCCTGGCAGAAAAGGACCTGGGGGTGCTGACCAACATCCAGCTGAATATGAGCCAGCAGCTTGCCCAACAAGGCCAATGGCATCCTGGCCTGCATCAGAAATGGTGTCCGCTTGCACCCAGTGCTGGCGAAACCACTCCTCAAATCCCACATTCAATTTTGGGCCCCACACAACCCAAGTAATGGGACTTGTTAGTAGGTCAGGTTGATGGCTGGACTTGACGATTCTGAAGGGCTTTTCCAACGTAAATGATACCACATCCTATGTGCATGCTACAAGGTCCACCTGCCAGCAACGAGGAAAGAGACCATGGGTTACCAGGCCTGTAGACCTAGGGACCAACAACAGAAAATGCAACTGATCTGGGAGGCAGTAGCTGAAGAAAGGATCACAAACCATGTAGGGGCTCATAGGGAAGCCAGCAGCTGGAAGCACAGGGTGCATGCTGCTAGAGGTTAAGTGCCAGCAACCACAGAAAGTGCTCTAAGTAGCAGCACTTGGAAAAACCAGACTGTGCAGGAATATAGCTGTGTACATGCAGGTGCACACACGTGATTTACTAGCAAACTTGAAGCTGGTCTGACCACGAACTAGAAGCCCTACCTCTGGAAAGGCCCCAGGTCAAAGATAGCAACCAGGTAAGAGATACAGGGTCCACACATGGATATAACTTACAAACTCAAAATAAATAAATAAATAAAATTCCATACCTCAGTGTAGTTTTTTTCTCTTGCTCCTCCATTTCAGTTAACCCTGCACAGATACCGGCAGGTGTAGAACAACTCAGGAGCAACCCCTGAAGGCACAGACACGATGCTCAGCCTACCCCCCAACACCTCCTCAGGTGCACAGCATCACACCCTCACGGCCCGAGCCCCTCACCCCCACCCGGCAGGCGGTTTTACCCCGCCCCAAGCACGTGCACGCCCTCGCGTGCCCGGCACCTCTGTCCTGTGCCCCGCAGGCACACGCCGCTCAGAGTGCCTCCTAGCTGCACGGCTGCGGCTGCTCCCCGACCCAGGAGCTGGCCCCCAGGCAGGACCAAGGGGTGCGTGGGTCCCNGCCGCGTGGGCCGGGCACAGCCACATCACGGCTCAGCAGCGGTCTGCCCTGTGACATCTGAGCACAGCTGCTTCCTCCCGTTTCAGTCCCTTAGAGCTGGGATGCTGCTCCCCTGTGCTATTTCACTGCTGCTTTTAACTGACCTACGGAAAAATGTGATTTTTGCAAGAGCTGCAGAGTTGTGTCCCACAGTCCCCAGCTCCTTGCCAGAGCTGATACCTTCCTGAAGTGCAGTTAACTACCACCTCCCAGCTCCCACGTGCTCCAGCTGTGCTGGGTTGGATAGATATTTAATTAAAGCGTGCTCAGGAATTCTGTGGTCTGAAACACGACTCGCCGGTGCTTTTAAAAGTGAGCTGAAGTCACGCACCTCACAGTTTTCCATTGGACAACAAGGGCTGACAGGGGATACAAACGTGCTACGCGGCGGACTGAGAAACCGTAACTCGACAGAGTGAAACCCCCGGGCCCCCTTCCCTGGAGCAGCAGCTGGCACCCAGCCGCCCGCCGGCCCGCACCCAGGGCTGTGCCCCGCGCCGCCCCC
>VXAV01000114.1:97692-114550 GCA_013399715.1 Alectura lathami
AAAAAAAAAAAAAAAAAAAAAACAGGATTTGTGCCAAGTTCTCTGTTTGGGTCTGAATCATGGTATGCTTTATCTCTGTAGAAATGCATTTAATTCTTAATGAATGTCAAAGTAATTTATTCTCTGAGTAACAGTTTGAGTTCTAGTTGTTCTGTGGTTTTTTTTTGTTTGTTTTTACAAAGTTTCAATAGTGTAGTATTGAACAAAGCTGCCCGAAAGTCTCACTAATCTGTTTTCCAGTTGCTAGTGACATTTCACTGACTGGTGGCACAGTGGTTCAGCGAATTCGCTTAGCAGATGAAGTAGAAAATCCAGGAATGGCAAGTGGAATGCTGGAAGAAGACTTGATTCAGTATTACCAGTTTGTAGCAGAGAAAGGAGATGTACAAGCACAGGTAAACCTTAAGTTCATTTGATAATTTGATAGTTTGCAGGGTGTTGGGGGTCTTTAGCTTTAGAAAGCTAAAGCTCTAATATCTTTCTATATTACTTAGCAGCCAGGTTGACTTACATTTCCTGACTTGTTTTTATGAGAACTTAAAGATAAAAATGCAAAATTCTGTGGAAAATAAGTCCAAAATGGTACCACTTCTGTATCTTACAAAAGATTATCTTGATGTTCACTGGAAACCAGTCAGACTAGTTTAGGGATAGCTTTAGATTTTGTGGAGGAAGCCTTGGTCAAAAGAAGTGGCCCCGCCAGAGAACTGGTTTCTCATTGCTTTTTCTTTGCATGATTTCTGTGTGCTGCAAGCTAGACCTCTTCTACACGAAACGCAGACAGGGGAGAGGACACTAACATAGGCTAATTGACACAACTGAAGTTGGTCAGATGTGACTTAAGAATTGGACAGCATTCAAACGAACACTCTTTATTTTGTATCTAGGACAGCCACTTCACCTTTTTTCTTTTTCTAATCTAGGATAAATCTCCACTTCATCTTAGGGTAACATGGAGAAAATAGGACAGTACTGTAGTTATTGAAGCAGATCAGACTTTGACATCTTTGTGGTTTGTCCTTGTGCATATAATTAGGTCACTCATATCTGTGTTTTCAAGAAAGTAAATTCAGTAAAGAGAAGTGACTAATTTGTATTGTAAACTTCATTTTTAGGTTGGTCTTGGACAATTGCACTTGCATGGAGGAAGAGGAGTAGAACAAAATCATCAGGTAGACTTTTGTACATCTCTGCTTATTATGCTTGTAGAGGAGAAAATAAAGCAGTGTAGCTAAGGCCACAATGAAGCAGAACATTTTAGAAGTACCATATGGTATCTGATGTCTTCTGTAGCTACATGGAGCAGATTTTCTTGTACAATTAGTTTAAGACTAATCTTCTTGGAAATGAAGAACTAAAAAAAGACCAATTTTTCATGTAGTGGTATTTGAAAGTGGCTGTGCTTTTGCACATGTGGTGGGATCTTCATGTTCAACTGTGTACGCATTAGCAATGATATTCTAGCTCGTGGCTTGCAAGAATAGTGTGTTTCAGTAGTCAGAACAGTGAAACTTCAAATACAAAGGATATTAAATCTGCTTAGAAAGTAAAATTTCTGCTGATGTAAGATAGCCTAGCTACTGCTTACAGAAGTTAAATTAATTAACCTTTTAAAATATGTACTGGAGAAATAACATATATGTACTGGAGCTGGGGATATGCTGTCCTGAGGATTATTTCAGACTCGGCTACCAAACCATAAATTATTTAACAGCCATCACCTTTAAAATACCTTAAAATGACTGTTCTATGAGGGTTTAGAGATATTAAGGCTCAGAGTGAGTATACCCAAGCTCTGTGTAAAGCTGGAATAGGAACTTCCAGATATCCTGTCTTCCAAACGAGATTTGGAGATGCAGTAATGAAGTCAGATCCACCTGTGTAGCTCTTGTTTAGTAGCAGCTGTTTTTCTTGGAATACACAGAGAGGGACTGCTGCTCAGTATTCAGATTTGTATGGGGAGCTCCATTACATATGTTAAGTAAGTTGAGACTGACAAGTCTTCACTTATCCTCAGAAGAATCTGCTAGCTTGAGAGTCACACTTCTGCTATGTTTGCAAGACACTCAGATCATGTGTCAAGGTTGCTAGAGTATTTTTCTCTCTACAGCGAGCATTTGAGTACTTCAATCAAGCAGCTAATGCTGGCAACTCACATGCCATGGCCTTTCTAGGAAAGGTAAGATATGAGCATTCAAAAGTAAGCAAATTGACTATGTTTCAATAGAGAAATAGTAGATGTTTCCTACCTTCTGATCTCAGGTAGCCTCAAGCTTGAATGCTGGAAGTGAAGTACTTTTGCTGGTGTTTTAAACTGGGACTTGTTGTCTACTGTGTCTAATCTGTTTGCAGTTTGCTCTTTCACTTTTGGAAGGTTTGTTTTTAGGAAACAGTGCTTGAACTATTTAAAAATGAATTGGTTAAAGTTTGCCTATTTTCTATGGTGGAGTTCAAAATTCAGGTTAGACCACTATGCTCTTCCGTACAATGTATGGGGAAAAGGTAGCTTTCTCAGGATTTTGTCTAGTGGCAAATGTTAATCTCAGGAAGAAACGGGAAAAGATAGTTTCCTACACAGGATAAGAATTTGGCTGAGGCATCTGAATCAGACCTGCCAATAGGTCTGCATCTATTCTGTATCAAAGCCTGAATCTGTCTGCAGAATGGGCCCTTGTGTCAGGTTTGAGGTTTATGTCCTTTTTAATTTAAAATGTGACTGGCAAGCTGCTGTTCGTGGTGCTAATGCCTTTCTCCTTAGAAAGGTATTTAGGTCACTTGCCAGAGATCTGGGTTGTC
This sequence comes from Alectura lathami, assembly GCA_013399715.1. NCBI lineage: Eukaryota > Metazoa > Chordata > Aves > Galliformes > Megapodiidae > Alectura > Alectura lathami. Next base: position 100,489 of record VXAV01000114.1, read on the forward strand.
AGCTAACTTCACCCTGTGAGGAGCCAAATCCTTATTACTCCACTTTAGTGGAGCAGCTCTAGCTCATCTTTTTGAGACTGTCACTGGAGAAGAGAATGCAAAATTCACATGCTTGCAGTGTGAAAAAAGTACAGTGTGCTGGTCAAGACATCTAACATGAGTTCCCTGCTTTCTGGGCTTCTTGAGTATGTATCTACTAAATTTTGAAATTATGCTCAGAACAGGGCCTAGCAACCAATTTTTGTTTTCAAACAGCGTTTTTCCTGCTAGTACAAATTGATTTCCACTGATCTCATGGGATTCTTTTGCCCAGTTGTGTTATTTACTCCACACTGCTTCAGCTCAGAAATGAAGCATATTATCACTCAAACTTTTTAATTCAATGGGTAGTTAATTCCCCATTGAAATCTAAACCCTCTGAATCTGAGGTTACACCACAGATGCATGTTTTCTGCTTTGGTACAAGTTCTTTATTTCATAATAGAATAGCTGGAACTGTCTAATACTACAATGCTTTGTGGTCTCCACAGTAAATTGACTTATGAATCAATAATGCTTTTTTTTTTCCTTCAGATGTACTCAGAAGGAAGTGATGTTGTACCTCAGAATAATGAAACAGCCCTTCAGTATTTCAAGAAAGCTGCTGATATGGTATGATTGTGTTTGCTAGAAACACAGCATATGCACTACAAAAGTTGAAAGCTCAGAAATACTACAAATGTCTCTGCGCACTTATATGTGCATACTGCTACCTCTGTCTCAGATTAGCCTTTAACTAAATTTTGCCTGTCCAAGATCCTGAAGGCTGCTCTGCCTGTGAATCTCTTCACTTAATAATTTCCTACAATCACTAAAGGTTTCTGATGTATTCTCTCAGTATCAGGGCAGGCGATGGGGGACAACACTACATACTTCTGCTGGGGGCACTGCTCAATAAGGCGGATTGGTGGTCATCCTGTAGGCTATATTAAGACAGATTCTTACAGCTCCGCTAGTTGTTTTGGGAGTTTCTGTAGCATCCAGAACACTTCAAACTTCTAAAAATGAAAGATGCATAAGTTGTTAATGCTCTACCTTTGTATAGGTGACTGTTCTACATCTGGTGCAACATCTTGAAAGTGCACGGACTTTTATAACTAGCATTTAAAGCTTTTTTTCCATTATAATAACCTGTGTAGTTACTGAATAAAAACTACTAAAGATGCTGTTTTCTCCTTAAATAACTACTGGTTAATGGGTTTGCACTGCATTTTTTTTTCTCCTATCTCAAGCAATATTTTTAGTGCTGCTAAAGAGGTATCAAATTTGAAAGTTAGAGCTGTAGACTTTGACTTGATTTTCCAGACATTTCTTTTTTGTTTCAGGGTAACCCAGTTGGGCAGAGTGGGTTAGGAATGGCTTACCTCTATGGAAGAGGTGTTCCAGTGGTAAGTTTTTTCTAGTCATAGCTGATTGCATAACTTGTTGTATACAAGCTCCTTCTCTGGAGGGAAGTACTGTGGAAGGCTTATTGGTGAAGAATTATTAGACTTCGTAGAGAAACAAAAAAATTGACTATGGAGTTAACAGCTATTAAACACCTCCTTAGTTCCTTTTAACAAGTTTGAAAATGTTGCTGAAGCTATTAGAAAAGCAGAGCAAAGTGGAAACTTAAGCCGAGTATAAAACTCTAGCTATAATTTTCTTGTGAAATAAAGCAGGTCTGAACTGCCCCAGTTTTGTCTCTTGTGAGAGTGGAGGAACACTTTGAAACTTCTAATTAGTTCATTTGCCTTGTTGCTTTTCCAACATGAAGGGTTTTTGTCAGATGTTTTATTTTTTGCTAAACAGATACTCAAAAAGTTGAATTAGGTGAAGTTGAGGAAACAAGTTGCTTGCTTTTGAAACAGAACAAGGCATCCGTTGTGCTAATTATAACTATTTGTAGCAATGCTATATGTGGATGCCAACTTTCAGGTAGCCTACAATGGTATTACAGAATCACACAGAACAGTTGACACTGGTAGGGACCTCTGGAGGCCATCTGGTCCAAACCTGTTCTCAAGTAGAGCCACCTAGAGCAGGTAGCCCGGGACTATGTACAGCCAGCCATCTTTCAAATATCTCCAGGGAGAGAGATTCCACAGTCATCAGACAGAAGATCTCTTGCATGTCTTTTATTTTTATGTTTGAAGTCTGTGGCTGTTTCATTTTTACACATGCACACACGCTTGTTCTTTCTTAAATTGTGCTGTAATGCAAGGCTCTAATGACTGGACCCAATCTTCCTACAGAACTATGAGCTAGCACTGAAGTATTTCCAGAAGGCTGCAGAACAGGGATGGGTTGATGGACAACTTCAACTAGGTTCCATGTATTACAGTAAGTGATGACTTGGCAGCAACTGTTCACTAGGTGGCACTAGAAGTATACTGCATGTATACTGCAGTGCTGCTGTGCTGTATTTGTACTTCGTTCTGTTTGCTTTCTTCACCTAACACTTCCATTACACCTTTCTCTAATAATTTTTTTAGGGAGTGGGTACTGTATTTCATACAGCATTTCATAAAGCATTGACCTGATCTTTCTTTCAGATGGTATTGGAGTCAAGAGGGACTACAAACAAGCTCTGAAATATTTTAATTTGGCCTCCCAGGGTGGCCATATTCTGGCTTTTTATAATCTGGCTCAGATGCATGCTACTGGCACTGGGGTGATGCGATCTTGTCATACTGCTGTTGAGGTAAGGTCATCCATTTATAATGGAAGTCAAATAATGTGAACTTGCAAATGCTTGGGTATAACCGTGTCAGCTTACCTAGGATGTGTCAGCTAAAACCCACTGGTGACTGCAGAGACAAGGCTATCATACAAAAAAGTGATAAATTATTGAATTCCTTTGTATGTCACGAGAAAAATGTTTAGTTTTTATGTTGCTTTGGTATGGCAAGTTGGTAATTGTTTTCTTAGCTTCAAAGAGAATCAGAAGAATGTAATATAAAGCCAACAGCAGTATTTAATAAGTACTGATTTTTTTTCCATTTAGACATAGTTTCAAGTGTAACACTTAAGCTGAGAAATAGAAAACTTTTGGAAATCTCATAAAATACAATTCTGAGTAAGCATCTGAATCTTGGCGTAGTTATCTATATTTGCTTGGTTATCTATACCATGAATTAAGTGTGTCTTAAGCCATGAGTTTATTGAGCTCTTCCTGTGAAATGCAAATACTTTGAACAGGTGTTTGAGTGTTAAAAGTTTACCTCCTGCAAAATCTAAACTTTCGAAGTTCCTGACTGCCAGTCTTCTTCCCACTTTTCTTTTCCTCTGTAGTTGTTTAAGAACGTCTGTGAACGGGGACGCTGGTCTGAAAGGCTTATGACTGCCTACAACAGCTATAAAGATGGTGATTCAAATTCTGCTGTTGTTCAGTATCTTCTTTTGGCAGAACAAGGCTACGAAGTTGCACAAAGCAATGCTGCTTTCATCCTTGATCAAAGTAAGGGCTCCAGTTTGTACTCACGTTTTTTGGAGTTGGCCTGTAATAGTGCATAGTAGAAGTGTAGAATGCTTGGAGATGTATCTTGAAGTTAGCACTTCAGTGGAACACTTATCCCCTTTCCTGCTCTTCACACTGGAAAGTGGTCAGTCCTTTCACCTCTATAGCTTTGTAGACTAGAATTTAGAATACATTTAAATTCTGACTTCTGGGATTTAAAAATGGGGGTAGTGAGAGAGGGCTGAACATTCTCTTCCACAGACTTGGTAAACGTAGCCTTAACATTTTATTTTTAAATCAATGAAGTAGTTGTATGATTAGCTTTTATCATTATTCTTTGCTATGCATACAAGCTTCAGTTCTGTTTGTTCTTCATCTTTTATTGGCTTTCCTCGTTGTCTAACTCTTCAGATTTTTTTTTTTAACAACTTCGCTTCTTTAACAATTTCGCTTGCTTCTACACTTGAAGCAGTGCAACTAAGTATATACAACTTGAGGTTTTTTTTATTTTTCAGTTTGAGATTGTAAGGAAACTGGAAACAAGTGACAGATTTTTCCGAAAATTACAAAAGCCAGTATTCTAAACTTTATCAATCTCAAATCTGTAAATCTGAGTGTTTCCTACTAAATTTAGAGCTTTGTATCTTAACATAACAATCAGCTATTGGTGGCTGCATAGGCTAATTAACATCTTGATTTCCATTTAGTATTTTTCAAAGGTGCCTTAGATATTCTTTAGATGAGCTACAACAGTGGCATCAGTCATGTCTGGGAGTGTGTTCCTGCAAAGACCTAGCATTTTTCCCTTATTCGGATATATCTACATTTCAAGTGGCAATTAATATAAAACTGTTTTATACACTTTATACAGTATGTTTACTGTGAGATTGTATAGCTGACACCGTATTTATGCTCAAAGCAAAAGACTGAGTCCTTTGAACTGTCTAGTCTGACACTTGAGCAACCCTCTATTTATGACACAGAAACAAACTTCTGTTCTAAAATAGACTGTATAATTTACATAGCTATCTCCTTAAGGAGCCTATGGCTTTTCTTTATTTCACTTGACAAATAGTGTGTTTTGCTTAAGTTCTTTTTGGTAGTCAAAGTAAATTAGTTTAGCCTTGTATTTGACTACACCTTTGTCAGAGCCTGAACTGTGTGATCTTAAAAATTGCATCTTCTGGCATTCTTCTCATATGCTTCAGAATCTCTTAAAGTAAGAATGAGAGAGACTTAGTAAGCAATTTTTTTTTTCAAGATGAAGTGATACAGTTTGTTCATAACTCATGTGGGCAGGAATATGGAAAAACTATGTAAATGAAAATATTTCTTACTAATTTCAGGCAGGCTGAATCTTGTTTGGGCTATAGCACATTTCCATTTCTAATCAATTTTAGCATACTAAATATAAGCATTTTGGGGGGGGGTAATCTTGTCTGTACATCCATGTTCCCACCTAACGGAATTAATTTAATCTCTAGAAGAAGCTACCATAGTAGGAGAAAATGAAACATATCCTCGAGCACTGCTTCACTGGAATAGAGCAGCTTCACAAGGTATGTGTGTACTCCACAATTCCAATTAGGTCAGCCACTAGTGTCTGATACCCTGTTTTTTATGAAGTAAGGAAGGGGAGGAAAGCTTACTTGCTTCTGTTCAGCATTAGAGAAGCATTAGATTCTGTTCAGCCTTGGAGAAGAGGAGACTGAGGGGTGACCTCATTAATGTTTATAAATATGTAAAGGGTGGGTGTCAGGAGGATGGAGCCAGGCTCTTCGCTGTGGCATCCAGTGACAGGACAAGGGGCAATGGGTGCAAGCTGGAACATAGGAGGTTCCGCTTAAATATGAGGAGAAATTTCTTCACAGTGAGGGTGACAGAGCACTGGAACAGTCTGCCCAGGGAGGTTGTGGAGTCTCCTCCTCTGGAGACATTCAAAACCCGCCTGGACGCGTTCCTGTGCGATCTGCTCTAGGTGTTCCTGCTTCGGCAGGGGGATTGGACTAGATGATCTTTCGAGGTCCCTTCCAATCTCTAACATTCTGTGATTAGTTGTCTTCCATGTGAGCCAGCTGATGTTCTTTATTCCACTGGTAGCTATAAGCTTATTGCAGTGTACTTGCAGTCATCAAGCATTCCAAGATCCTGAAGAGTAAAAAGAATAAAACTGATCAGCTCAACATGAGCCAACAATGTGCGCTTGCAGCCCAGAAGGCCACCCCCATCCTGGGCTGCATAGAGAAGCGTGACAAGCAGTGAGGGAGGTGATCCTGCCCCTCTGCTCTGCTCTCATAAGACCCCACCTGGAGTACTGCGTCCAGTTCTGGGGCCCCCAACACAAGAAGGACATCGAGCTGTTGGAGGGGGTTCAGAGGAGGGCCACAAAGATGACCAGAGGGCTGGAGCACCTCCCCTATGAAGGCAGGCTGAGGGAGTTTGGGTTGTTCAGCCTGGAGAAGAGAAGGCTCTGGGGGGACCTGACAGCAGCCTTCCAGTACCTGAAGGGGGCCTACAGGAGAGCTGGGGAGAGACTCTTTAGAAGGATGTGTAGAAGGGTTGTAATGGCCTGGAAGAGGGGAGATTTAGGCTAGATCTTGGGAAGAAATTCTTTCCTGTGAGGGTGGTGAGACACTGGCACAGGTTGCCCAGAGAGGCTGTGGATGCCCCCTCCCTGGCAGTGTTCAAGGCCAGGCTGGATGGGGCTCTGAGCAACCTGGTCTAGTGGGAGATGTCCCTGCCCATGGCAGTAGGGTTGGAACTAGATGATTTTTAAGGTCCCTTCCAATGCAAACCATTCTATGACTCTATGATTATTTTAAAAACAGGTCTGTTTTTTAAAGTAGATACCAAGTACCTTTTGAGTTTTGGTTTTGGTACTTGACATCATTTGTAAGAACTGCAACTTCATATTGAAAGCAAGCAAAGCTCAGTGATCAAGATTGCAGCTTGTCCAAACAAGCAGAGTATAAACTCCAGTGCTTGTGGTCCTATCACAAAATAAGCAAAGCGAAACTTAATGATTATACATCCCAATGTCAGTTCTCTAACTTTCATACAAGTGCATCTGCATAACTGTCCATCTACCAACTTTCACTGAAGTGCAAGGATATCATGCAAATGAAGCCTGATTTTGTCTGAAAATTTTTAGATCTACAGCTAGAAAATTAGAAGTTGAGAGCATACTATGGTTATGTATTCAATTACCAAAATGATTATCAGAGACTTTAGTTTTCAAGTTTCTATCATCTCTGTTATAAAAACAAATCTGTAGTCCTTAATGACCATGTAGAAAATGAAGTTTTTTTTCCTTAATGCATGACTGTGGACAACATTATATAGCTTTTCAGTTGGTAACAGTAAATAGTATTAGAAATGATGGTAGGATACTAGGAGAAGTACTTTTCAGAAAATAGAAGTCAGCTGGGCTTGTTGTCTAAACCCAAGTATTGCTGTTTTTTTTTTTTTTAAAAAAAAATCTCAGAGGTGAAAAAGGGAAGCTATACTACAAACCATAATAAGTAATAAAGTCTAATAGTGCACTTTCATATGATACAAAAAAGCATTCTTTGCCTAGATATTTTCTTCTTGTTTCCTGATAGGATATACAGTTGCAAGAATTAAACTTGGAGATTACCATTTTTATGGGTTCGGTACTGATGTTGATTATGAAACGGCATTTATTCACTATCGGCTGGCATCAGAGCAACAGCACAGTGCCCAAGCAATGTTTAATCTGGGCTACATGCATGAGAAAGGATTGGGCATCAAGCAGGTGAGTAAGATGTAGGCTGACAGACAGATTTGTTGCAGTGCATTTCCTAATATTCAAGTCCTAATCAGTCCTGGGCTCTGGGCACTACATAGCCACTTAACAGGAAGTAGCATGCCTCTCGATATATTCTCCGATAGGAATTGTGTAAGTATATCCATTTTACACTCCTGTATGCAAAGAAATAAGGCATAGGCAGGGTAGAAAAAAAATACTTTTTATCCAAAATTGCCCAAGATTGTGAATTTGAGCAAAAGGATAACTGATACTTGCATGCATTCAAGGCTTGAAAATAGAACAAATGCAAATCAAATCTTGCACAAGATTGTTATTGCTTATGATTTGGCACTTAAACATGCACAGAGCACTTATTTTCCAAATGTCACGATACTGAAAACAAATGAACTGAAGTTTCAGAGCATGTGAACAATGTGATTATTAGCTGTGGTTTTTCAGATTAGGCTAGGCTGCAGTTTGCTTTACAAACTACACTGCTAAAAGAAGGCAGTATATCTGGTTCCCTTAGGAAACCTACAATGTATTTCTGTCCAGGAGTTGATTAAAATCTACTGAATCCTGACAAACATACTCTTCTGTGTGTCAGAATAATGCCATCTATATTTCCATGCTAATTTTGAAAAGCCTAGCTTACCTTAAAATGGAGGCAGTTAATATAAACATGAGAAATGGGCACTGAGAACATCTAGACAAGGAAATCCAGTGTATAAAGCCAGTCTTAGGGATTCTGGATACCTAGACCTCTTTGCTTGTTACATCCTGAAAGCTCAGACCTGTAAGGTGAGAGGACGGAGAGTAGGACTGACCAGAAGAGACTGAAGCAGGACTGGATTATGATATTCTGGAAAACGAGATGAAGACTGAGTTTTGAAGGAGGTGAAGGAATATTTTGGCTTTCCTTTCCTAGAATGGAAGCTGCTGAATTCTGAACACCTTTGCCAATAACTGACAACTGAAGTTGTGCTTACGATGTAGCATGTGATGGCTACTGCTGAAGTCCGCTCTTCCATTAGAGGCCTGTGCATGGGTCTTATGTTGATTTTAGCACTGCAGTATCTAACAGATGAGGGATTTTTACTGTGAAGAAAGGGTTGTATACTTCTGTTCTCTCTCTCCCTACATCCACACTACTAAGATTGCAAGAAATCCTAAGTTAGTGAAAATGATCCTTAGGTACAGGATTCTGTCATACTTGCTATACATAAGTAATTTTCAGACTCATTCTAGTTCAAAGCCAAATATTAACCCCGTTCATTAGTTTCATGTGTATAGTTACTCATTTTTCATAGATTTGTTGTCCAATTTCCGAGCCTGCATGTCAGGATGAAAGCTATATGTTGCTAAAAATAAAAATGAATTCATTTTCTCTAACTTGTTCATGGTGCTTTAAGATTTGGCATGATTTCAGTGCTTTACTTGTATTAAAGCTTGAACTGTTGCAATTCTCTCTCATCTATCAAGTGAGAGTAAAGAGTATAAACAGAACAAACTGCTTTCTAATTAGAAATGAAAATAAGCCATGATTAGGATCTGCTTCTACACTGATATTAGCGTAGGACAAAGGAGATAAGGAATTTTTTTTTTTTTAACAGTTATAGAAAAGGCATACATCTTGGGCTCAAGGAGTACTTGAGTTGTTTTATAGCTCATACAAACGTTGATTTTCATGCTGTTAGTTCCATGTGTATCATAAAAACTAATCTTTGCTGTATCAATGAGCAGAAAATGATTAAGGTATTCCACAATCAGGATAAAATTATAAAAATGAATGTATATGGCACGGAGATTTCTCTTAAGTGTTCAACTTAGCACAGTTTCAGAGGTAAGCCTTATACAGAGTTATGTTTCCTATCAGCATGAATGAGTATAAGCAGTTTGTATCCAAATACCCTAACTTGACACAGTATGTATCTGAAGCAGTCAAAAAAAATAAGTCAACTGTTCAGCTGCATGGCATGTATCCTCTGTTCTTGCTACAGTCACCTTCCTGGTCCAGATACCACAGCAAAGAACACTAAGCATCTTCTAAAGTGGCTGCCTGTTGGTGTTCATGCTTCTGCCACACTGCACTCACTAATGCGAGTTAAGTCAGTTTAGGATAAAAAGTGGAATTTGGCAGTATGTGCAGAAATGATTAGAAGTTGCAGGCATACTGTAGTGTAAGTGGGAGGAGTTGTTGCTATGTACTCCTACCTGACTTCTGTTTTTGTACTCTTTCACGTTTGGTGTGGTGTTGCAGGCACAGAGTATACTCGGCTTATTATCTAAATACAGGCTTTAGTTTATAGTGCATGCATTGATTGTATTAATACTAATCTCTTTATTAGCTTCAATTCTAGCATCGGTTATACTAGTTTTATTCTTAAATACAAGCTTCCCTTTCTTCGTGTCTTCGAAGATGAACATCCCTCAGGGAAAAAAAAAAAAGGATGGGTTTTACTGAATGATTTTTGTTTAACTCAGCCAAAAAGCACTTATTTTCAAATAACAGTATAAGTTGTTTTATAGAAACAGGTCCAGATTTTATGGTAACTTTGTGTTCTTCAGGACTGAGTTGTGTATCTTCTTAACTCTAGGATATTCACCTTGCAAAGCGATTCTATGATATGGCAGCTGAAGCAAGCCCAGATGCTCAGGTTCCAGTCTTCCTAGCACTTTGCAAGCTAGGAGTGATATACTCCATGCAGTATATACGAGATATCAATGTAAGTACTGTAGAATTAAAAGGAGAAAAAATGCTTACAACTCTATCCTCTTTTAAAGGTAGAGTTCTTATTTGAGTAGAACTCTTGCGTGAACCTTCTGAAAACTTGGACAGTTTTTGGTGTTGTCTTTTAAAATAAGTGAAGCTGTGATTCTTATCCGTGCAGTTGTGGAAAACTGAAATGTGCCCAGCCAGCGCTCTTCAGCGCTGTTCTTCTCTTGAAGAGAACTTCCCAAATCTGTTTGACAGCTCCTAGCTGTGAACATCTGCCATCAGGTTGACTAATTATTGCAATGTCTGCCGAAGATAAACAAAATGCTTTTTTGTAACCCTTGTTCTCATGCTGTTTTATATTCAGTTGTAACAATCGCACTTGAGTTCTGTTTGATTTCTGTGGAAAAAGTTGCTTGTATTTGATAGTTTAGCTGCTGTGCAGTTTCTGCTTAATGATGGCACTGAAAAAATATTTGGGATTCAGGTGACTTTCTCCATGTAGTGTCTGAAATATTCTTTAGTTTTCTGACATCTTACTGCCTTTTGGAGACTTGATAATTTCAGATGGTAGGAAAGCTATTCCCTCTTAGCTCTAACTTGAGTTCAGGCAATCCGGATAAGATTGACAGAAGTTAATAGTCTAAAATTGTCAAGGGTGGACAATCAAAACATTCTAAATCAATTGAGCAAATAATCGTAGTGCTCACAGAAGCTGCAGTGGAGAACGCTGGTATATTCCAGGTTTTAGGTCCGCTGACGTGGATGAATTGGCAATGACCGTAGTACAGCAAAGTCATTGTAGCAAAGCATCAAGTGTGTGTTGGCTACAGCTTATGCAGACTATAGCCTGATAAAAAGACAGTTCAACCAAAGCTAACGGTGAGGCGCTTTGGCTGGTAACTTCCCTGCAAGTTATCAGGGAATCTCAGCGCTGTACCATGAGTGTCCTGGGGCTTAGTGTTCAGTCGTTCATGGTAGTCCCTGGATCACTCTGTTTATGGCTGCACTGATCAGTTCACTGCCTCCATGTATGTGGTAGTTGCTTCCTTTTCCTCAAAACAGCTAGTATTGTTATGTACCCTGTTCTTACTGAAATTATTTGTACTTCAATGCTGTATATGTGAAAGTCACAACGGAAGGAAAAAGTAAGTTTTACAACTTCAGTACCTGGACATGAAAAATGCTAAAAGTCAAATTTGGAGCTAAAGTTCCTTGCCATTCTTGTTCTCTAACATGATATGGACTTCTCCTTTCTTAGATGAGGGAGGTATTCTCACGTATTGATATGGACCAGTTGCTGGGGCCTGAGTGGGACCTTTACCTTATGACCATCATCACCTTGCTTCTGGGAACAATTATAGCTTACAGACAAAGGCAACATCCTGCAATTCCCAGACCAGCAGGACTGCGGCCAGCTGTGCCTCAACAAGAGCCACCACCTCCAGAGCGTCAACCACCGCAATAGCAACAAGAGCCTCAGTGAAAGAACTGGATTTTTCCAAAAGGAACAATTTTCGTTGTGATTTAGGACTTTGGATTAACAGTCCCTTCCACAAAAGAGGCGCAAAGAAGTTTATAAGGAATAAAGTATGAAAGCTGCTTAGAATGATGCCTTTTTTTCAGGGATAAGAAAATTCTTTTGAAACTGATTTGAATGTTATTTCAGTGCCAATGGAATAACACTATGGCTTTTTTCATGGAAACACAGAAGTGTGCTACTACAAAAACGTTGCCTGCTGTATCTAGTTCCTCTTTATTCAATGTCCTTTTCATCTTGCAGAGAGAGAAGGCTAGCATTGGAAGACTTTTGCCTACCTGATAGCAGCTGCCCTATAAAAATTTACGGCTTTATGGCCAATATCAGTCCAAGAAGCTGAACTATATTCAAAGTCTAAAACAGCTAAAGCTGTATGGATTTATATTCTGATCTGCACCCCAAGTATTTCTACAATCCTTATTTCATTTGTTACACTTTGGTCGTTTATGCTGTCTTGGATGGTTTAACACAGATTCTTTATAAATTCTGTAAAACTAAGCCAGCAAACATGTCACTCTGCATTTGTGCTGTTTGTTTTGAGAGTTTTTCCCCATTACCCTTAGGGTAGACGGTTGTCAGCAGTCCATATGTAGCCCAGGAGGTGGGTTGGGACAGAATGGGTCTGTGAAGCTAATTAGTTGAAAACTATGCAGGCAGTGCCCAGATCTCACATCCTTCTAAAACTTTTTTTTGGAGCCTGTGTAACTTGCAGTCCTTAGTGACATAGGAAGAAGTTAGTAGTGTCCCTAAATAATTTAGCCTTACTCTTGCAGAGAGACTGAATCTGTCTACATTGCAGAAAGCACCAGTATTAGTGTGGACGCTGAAGAAAGTACAGCAACAGAAAACTCAGTAGGTTGGCCTACTCCGTTTTGGTTTTTCAGTAGTCAAAATCCTGTATTTTCAATAATACTGCATGTTACCTGCACTGTAAGAAGGTCCTCTCACAGCTGAAATGTATGTGGTGTCTTGTGCATCTGTTCAATGCATCTGCAAAAAAAAAAAAAAAAGGGTCCTAAAGATGCAGAAGGGCATGGACTTGCACCATGGACTACTCTGAATTTTAGCTGACTGCTAAAAGTCCTGTGTTAGCTCACAGCTATGGCCTGCTTTTCTTGTACCTGGCATACATCAGTAAGTCAGAATAACATTTCTGAATGGCTGTACCACCTGAGGATCCCATGTAAGAAGAAGATCCAAAGACAGCAAATGAGCTATTGCCTCTTGATACCACCAGGTCAGAGCAGAGGCCTTTTAGTGAGTCTAAAGAGTATGACCTGTGGACGTAAGATTTTTGTACTGCAAGAAGAGTCTTCAGTTTTTTCATTAAGCTACAATTTCAGGGAGTGAGAGTGGGAAGCAGGGAACAGTTTAAATGTAACAAATACAGATGCATCTGTTCTTGCTTGGCAAAGACAGTTAAATATTTGTCTTTGTACTAGCATTAAACCCCCTGAATACACTGTCTTAAAGCAGAATGAAGTATGAATGAATGACAAGGCTTAGCTTCCTTCTGATAAAATCTGCTGCATTCAAAGGGTTAAGAGCTTCCACTCTTCTGTAAACTGACATGTCGTGGATGACTTAGTATTAAAATATAGGCAGAGCTTCTCAGTACTTCAGAATGCTTATGCTGGTTATGTGGAAACAAATCTTCCATTGTAGTTTGGAAGGTTGCAGCATGTGATAGAGGAATGTTTTGTTTCAATTGTGATCATCATTATCAGATGGAACAGTATTGAACTTAAATGTAGAGTCTAAAATGTACAGCACTCAGTTGCATTTCTAAGATATCTGTGACTTCTGAGCTTTTTCTCTGAGGTATTTTTTGCCTCTGTCACATAATAGCTTCTTTTTTTTTTTTAGCTCAGCATGAATAAATTAANTTTTTTTTAGCTCAGCATGAATAAATTAAAGATTATATGGAAAACGTTTTTCAGTTAACTACCACCGGTTCATTGGTCTCTTAGGATGTTTAACAGTTGTTACTACTTTGCTGAAAATGTTTTTGTTGTTTTATCTGCTAGAACTAAATTCTAAGAGCTCTATTTGCATGAGAATCTCCCATTGTTGCTGCTGTGTGACAGTCTTACAGCTAACTTTTCACTGAACTGATGCATTTTTACGTCTAAGAAATCAGCAGAAGGAAACGGCTGAAGACCAGTGAGTTACTTCATTTTAAAGAGCTGTTTTTTGAAGAAGCAATATGCAAGTCTTTCTGCTGTTTCCCCCTCCATCCACCAGATTGCTACCGCTCTTTTTCCAGAGAATGTTCATCTGAAGTGGTAGAAGTAATAAAGTGCTTACCGTGAGTAATAGCAAGTTAACTCAGGGATTAAAGAAATGAACATGTTTTCTAAATCAGTTGTCTTACAGCATCACTTCAGCTTCTGTGACAATCCCCTGCTGCTCTATTCTGAAACTTGCATTTTGAGAGACTTATGTTTAACTCTTAGTAGCAATGTTTCTAGTTGTGCACTTGGTTTGTCAAACTGCTTTTTTTCCTAGAGGAACTGGGTTGCTCAGTTGATTGCAGTGAAGTGCTCTTCCCTTTTGGTA
>VXAV01000114.1:134093-145511 GCA_013399715.1 Alectura lathami
TTTTTTTTTTTTTTTTTTTTTTTTTCCCTCTGGTAGCTGTAATCTAGTGAGCTCTGAGTAGCGGTGATAAAGCCTGCTGCAGTGTGCATTGTACCTATATAACTTGAAGCAGTTGAAGAAATGCTCCTTAGTGCTTAAAATGATTAGCTGTAATAAGCTGTGTCTGTCGAATGCAGTGGAAATGTACTGAGAATCAATGTTTCAGTTTGCTGTCTCACTGCGTGAGTAGTCAAACAGTTTGAACAGTGTTTTTGAACAGTCAATGTACCATATAATGACAGATTCTCCTAAATCATCTCAGTGGTGTCATGAGCTGCTGCTACTGTGAGTGTTGATATTCACATAGTGCGTAACAGTGCTGCTTGAAGTGAAGGCTCAGTGTACGCGGTGCTGGGTGTGAGTCTCCTGGCATGAAATAATTATGTGACTTGCTCAGATATATGTTATTGGCTTAGCAAAAGCAAGGGAGTATATTTACTTTTACCTGTTGCTGGAGCAAAAGTATACAAAAGGAAAGACAAGTAACCATGTCACATGACAAAATGGCTAGAAACTCTGTGAATTTATATAGATTTGAAATGAGAGAAGATTTCAAGTTATCAAAGCAGTTTCCTTAGAATGAAAATTCATCAGTTTTAAAAAGGAACTATGTAATGTCATCTCATCAATAAAAACATCAGAAGGACAAAACAGCCAAGTTTTGTTCCAGCTCTGTGATCTTTGGAGAACTGGAAACGTGTCACCCATTTGTCACTTAGTTTCACATACTCCACTGTGAAGCCATAATGTGAAAAAAGGGAAACTTGAAGGAGAAATTTAAGCCTCTTAGGGTTTTGTGACCTCATGGTCAAAGCACTGGAGTTGATGGTAAGGATCAATGGGGTCAGCACATACAATGTTTAGCTTTGCCTCATAATTACAGTGTAGTAGTCAAACACCTTCGCAACTTTTGAATCACAAAATCTGACAAGTTAATTCACTTTTTTTTTCTTTGCCAATTTTGTACCAAAAGCTTAATCCACATAATGCAAATCTGGAAATAATAAAATCTAAACTGACATGAATTCCATTTAAGTACAGAGGTGTAATGCTGGCCTGGGAACACTATGATCCATGAAGTCTGTTTCCACCTCCTTTGGCTTGGTGTAGGGCATAAACTTTTCCTTTAACTGTAGCTCACTTGGAGTAAAGAAGGATCCATTTGCTCCTTTAGCTCTTGTTCTTAGGCTCCAAAATCCATTGCTGTAGGAATAGCTGTATTTGGGAAGCATAAAAGATGAGGAGAAACACTCCAAAATTCACATGCAGGATATTCTCTATATTGTTTAAATAGTAAGTGCTGATTGCTGAGGAAAGGATTGGGGTTATCTTCATTATCAAATGGATTTCCTAGGGACAAGTACCTCTGTGGCAGACTGCAGCACCATTTTGTTAACTGCATGCCCAAAGGCATTGGTATTGTGCTGGCCAAAGCTCCTCATTTCATAGTACGTTGGCTTGGGATTTTTTCCTAGGGATGATTTTGGAAAGCAAAGACAAATGTAAAAATGGTTTGAGGTGAAGTTGCATCTTTCCCACATAGTCTGTGCGGAAGTTAGCTGTACATTATTCATAATTCTGTTACAAGTGTTTAGATCAGGTTGTGGGATTAGAGCTTTTTTGTGAAAGCTGAGAGAATGAAAAATTCTGAATTTTTAGTATTTTTTTCATCCTTTCATGAATCATCAGAATACTCTGGAAATCTTTGACACCGTAACCTACTCGGGCTGAGTTTCCTTGCTTTCAGGCTGCTTGCCTAAAAGCTGTGATAACCCTGCTCCGTCAACAGTCGCCTTAGTGTACCAAACTGGGAACCTGTAGAAAGTTTCAGCAGTGGGGAAGCTGTGTAGCTGGAGTCTACATGTAATGCTGGGCTTCATGGTAGTCTGATGTTTTTCTGGGCCAATTGTGCTCACTATGTGTTTTATGGTGTGTGTCTGCCGCATGTGCTGTGTGCAGAGACCTAGAGCTGCATCCAGCAGCTCTACCTGGCTCTCTGGCTGGGGGCACTCACTCCTCTTGCTGTGACGGGAGGGTCCTGTGGTGCTTAAGTGACAGCGTGCCTTGATAAAACCCAGCAGTAAAAACAGATCAAACCAAACAGAACAAATCTGACTCCAGTCTGATATGATCGACTGTGAAGGTCTGTTGTCTGGTACTGCGTGGATTTAGAAAGTGTGTTTGTCCCAGGGCAGTAGGGTGAAAGAGCAAATCTGTACTAAAATAATGGTATAATTCTCCCACATACCTGCACAGCTGGAACAGTTCATTTTCTTTCTTCTTTCATGGCTATTTTCTCATGACATTAAAAAAATAACAAAAAAAGTGAAAGAGCTCCACTGGTATCTCTGTGCATTAACCACAAAATAAACTGTTTTGTTTTTTCATTTCCTGTCATTTCGTGCTTGTGTCCAGGCTTTTCCAGGAGAAAGGAAAGGTCAGTATTCAGTTGTTTAGGAAAAGATGACTTTGGTTAGGGAGAGTTAAACAAGCCAAAAAAAAAACCAAACAAACAAAAAAACCCACCCAAATCAAACAGAAAAACCCAGCTTAAATGGTCACATGAGGAAAGCAAGATAACAAGGTCAGCCTCTCCTTCCCTCTTATGGAGTCCCTGGCATCCTAAACAGAATATTGTTCATTTTCTCTTTGCTTACCTCTGTTTTTAGCTTTGCAGCTTTTGTTGATAGCACCCAAAATCAATTCTGTGTGAAGCAGGCAAAGGCATCTGCCCACCCCACATGAATGAAGCTTGGGGAGAAGCAACCCCTGCATGTCCTAGGGCCACCCAGCTGGGAAGCAGCTCTGCAGAAAAGGACCTGGGGATCCTGGTGGATGCAAAGCTGAATGTGAGGCAGCTGCTAAGAAGGCTAATGATGTTTTTGGCTGCCTTAGGCAAAGTATCACAGGCAGGTCAAGAGAGGTGATCCTTCGGCTTTGCTCAGCACTGGCAAGGCTACACCTGAAGTACTGTGTCCATTTCTGGGCTTCAGTACAAGAGACATGTACATACTGGAAAGAGTCCAGTGGAGGGCCACCAAGGGCCTGGAGCACTTCTCATGTGAGGAGAGGCTGAGAGAGCCTGGAGAAGGGGAGGTTCAAGGGGCATCTTGTGAATGCCCATAAATACCTGAAGGGAGAGTGTGAAGAAGATGGAGCCAGGCTCTTTCCTGTGGTGCCCAGTGCCAGGACAAGAGGCCATGGGCACAAACGGAGCACAGGAGGCTCCCTCTGAACACCAGGCAGCACTGCTGTGCTGTGCGGTTGGCTGAGCACTGGCACAGGCTGTCCAGAGGCTGTGGAATCTTCTCCTCGGGGATCTTCAGAAGCTGCCTGGATGTGGTCCTAGGCACACTGCTCTGGGTGTCTCTGCTTGAGCACGGGTTGGAGCAGATGGGCCTTAAGGTCCTTGCCAACCTTAACCATCCTGCGATTCTGTGAATGCAGACCTCCTACCATGGGACTGGGGGAGAATTAGGCTGGGGCTCACGTGCAGCTGTTTCTCCAACATTAGGGAATGAGTTGTGTAACAAGGGAGAGGGTATGTGGGGTGATTGACTGGGGAGTGGCCATAAGGTCTGGAAGGTTTGTAATGGAAGGGAACCTATCTTCTGCCAAATTGCAGGATTGTCTTGAGGAACGCTTTTTTTGTGTTTGCAGGAAATTGTGTAATTTATGTTCAATTTCTTCTCAAAAAAGGTCCACTTTTCAGCTTCAGACAATGGACATGGACCCATGAATTCTCTTTGTCAAGTGTCAGGCTGTTTTGTGACTTTCGGACTTTTGAAGTTTTTAGCTCTTTGATGCAATTCTTGTGTGCTGATGGGTCTTCACCAGTCCAATAACTTTGTGGCCCTGACTAGAATAATCATACTGAAATGATGGAATGGTTTACTTCCTACAAAAAAGTGCTTCAAGAGTCAATGTGTTTAACTATTGCTCTGTTCTTTGGACCTAAGCACTGTTTAGGGTACAGAGAAGTCTCAGTAAAGTATCTGTTCTTGTACACCAACACGAAGTTTCACTGCAAAAAAATTTAGTTAGGTGAGAGACAGCAGGCCAAGAGATACCTCTTACAGCTCTTCAAAATTGTTGAGTCCAAGTTCTAGTGTTTTGAAGTGCTTAAGTACCATGGCAGCAAGAGCTTCAGTACTTGAGATGGTATGGGACAGAACTCACACTTTCCTAGATGGAGGCAGTAGTCCTCTGAGAGTTTTCAAGTGGCCTGCAGATCTGAGGCAGTCACGGGTGATTGTAAAAGGAGAATTTTACTCTCCAGGCTTGAACTTCCCAGTTATTAGCCAACAGTCAGCACCCTTGGCAGTGTCCCATTCACTTTGGCAGATTCTTAGATCTGTGTGGGGTGCATCCCGTTGGAGTACACCCTAATTAAAGTCTCCACTTCTGTGGAAGTGCTTGCTGGGCTGCAGCAAAATCATGCTGAATTCCAGGCACAAATTAAGGCATTGTGTTTTAAACTTAAAATATGATATTCCAGTCAAACAGCAGAGTTGAAAGTACTAGTGGAGAGGATGTCTTTAAATGCCCGGACTGCAAGGACAGTCATGGGCAACCCATCCCTGTCCCAGAACCGGCTACATAAATTTTATTGATAATGAGACTTGCAGTTATTGCTAGCTCTTGAGAAGGAACAGACAAGATGAAATGGCAAGATGAACAAGGACATGGCAAAATGTTGGAATTAATTTGGGATTAAGTTGCATCATAATTAAGATTTGCTGGTTTGGGGAGAATTCCCTCATAACATCTCTTACTGGTTTTAAGAGAAACATAGATCCCTGAGTAGGGAATTATTGGTTTTGTGATCAACAGTTTTAACATGAGGATATTTGAAGACCCTCAGATGCTTTAATCAAGGAGTTGCTCAAGTATAGCCCTCCTTTAGACACAAATGACATTCTTCTCTCAAGAGTGGCAGCATTTTGACAGTACTGTGCCTGTGGTAAATAGTGTCTTACTATTTTAATAATGTAGAATATTTGGATTCTCCCATTTAGTTTTCTAAAAGATATTATTTAATCCATTCTTGACAGCATTTGGCAAGAAAGCATTTCCCCATATTGGCTCATCTTTGCTGTGCCTCTCTCCCATTCTGCTTCTTCCCTGTAATCACCAAGTGAAGATGAGTAGCCTGCTGCGAATATGACGTCTCTGACTAGTGTCATTGCCTCCCACCAGTCTGAGTGGGTGTCCTTCACTGATGAGCTTGTCCTCCCTGTTAACCCACGAGGTAAGATACTCTGATTTTCTTTGAATCTTTTAAGACTTTTTGTTTGAATTACTCTAGCACATACATAGCATCACGTAACGTACTGTCATACCATACAGCACCATAGAGCTCGCCTTCTAAGTGGAAATGGTATGTGCAAACATTGAATTATGTCCTGCTGCCCTGGTGCAATAGGAGAATTTGGGCCTCAAATGTAAAGCACTTCCCCAACTCTCAGCACAGATCCTTTACAAGATTTGGATCCATCCTTGGAGATACAGGGCAATATCCAACTAACCATGGAGGAAGTCTCACCCATTACAGTTGAGTGCAAAACTGTGCCCAGTGTTAGGTTAAAAAGTATATTAGGTGAAGGGAAAAATTCCATGTATGTTCAATGGCAAATTTTAGAGATTTCAATAAAAACAGTGAAGTAATGGTAATTTCTACCAATCTTTCTATTTTGTCTCTATTTCAGGTAGCAGTGAGGAGCCTCTGCAAAAATGTTTTTCTTCCTCAGACACCTCCTCAGAAGAGAACCATAATCTGGATGGAGAATTTCAGGACCTCTTGCACACAGATCCTGATGATACAGGTGACAAGCCCAAGGAGGATTCTGCTCTGCTTGGGAACCATGTGTGTCCCAAAGCTGATCTGTCATCATCTATCAAAGCTTGGGTACAGTTTGAGGATGCACCATGGACCAGTGCTCCACCGACCCATCCACAGGCAGGTGAGGCAAATGCGTGAAAAGATCCATTCCAGTAATTTAACAAAATACAGTGAGAGCCTGCCAGATATTTTCCTTGCTCTTTGATTTCTCAAAGGCTGAATTTTGATTAGTTTGTACTATATTTTAACATAATGTTATCAGAGTTTCAAAAAGTGCTCACTGTATGGTTCTGGACTGAACTAGCAGCATAAACTCAATGTCTCTTCTTCCTGGAAAGAAAATGAAAAGCTGCTCTGATCCATTCAGCCTATATCTTGACCTTGGAGACTGCCGATATGCATTAATGGGGAAACAAAATATTGTGTTTGTAGCAGTATGCACAGGAATGTGTAGGAATGAACAGCTATCTGAAAAGAAACTGAGCTGTGTTTGCCCTTGTAACCTGGAACTGGATGAGTGGTGATTGCTTGTTGTCTTTATCTGCTCACAATACCTGCACTGCTTTTGCCAGAAGCTTATAGAGACCAACAGCCAGTGTGCCAGTCTCATCAGTGCTTTTTGCTGTCTTTTGGTGGTCATGCAGTTTGAGATTTATAGGGACAAGAGAAGATGACCCTATCTCCAGGACTGCATATTCTTTTGTTCCAATGTAGAAGTTATTTCTGACATACTTCAAACATTCATGCAAAGCCTCTAGCTTACCTCCTCAGTTTGTGTTAACTGATGTGGCTGTATGAGCTTCTAGCTTTTCTGAGTAAACACACTTCTGTCCACTCTCATAGGAGACTATGCAGTAATTGCCCAAAGAAAATGTTAGTTGATTTTTTCTTGTTTAAATGGAGATACTTTCTTAATAATTCCATTTGGTTACTTCTAGTTATTAAAATAGTTTAAAAAATTGAGTCCATCAAATGCTTCCTGCAACATAAATAACGCTGCTGTCAGAAAATTTGGACTGGCAACCTTGAGTTGGGTTTTGGGATTTTTGTTTTCTATCTGTTCTTTTAATGAGTACTACAGGGTAGTCCACTTGAGACAGGGGTAAAACCTTTGTGCAGGAGGGGTGGGGGAATCTTCAGGCAACTATTTCTCTCATAAGCTCTGTGTAAGACCTTCTTATCTTTATGCTTATTTGTTCGTTGCTCTTAGTCATAAATACTTACTGATCCTGGTTACAAAGAGAGAAAGGATAGCACCTGTAACTGTAAATCTGTAAAACTGAGGTGCTTTACCTCTCTATTAGCTAATTTCATGGTAAGGTGAAATAGTTAATTGTGGAAAAAAATACAAACCCTCCTACTTTCTCTTATTCTTACTCATGCAGATACATACAGCCGCATACCTTTTCAAATGGAGCTGTTGGTTTCTATTAAATCATGTTTCCCTCCTAATGTTCTGATGTCCTTGTTGACTGGAAAACCTTAACTGCACCTTTTTATTAAACAGCAACAACAAAAACTTACTTGCTCAGACTAAATAAAGCTTGCTATTACAAACAAACAAAAACTTTCCATAAAGCTAGTTTAATGGTGTATTACTTGTACGTTATTTCCTGTTCCTAAAGGGATATGACCCAGTTTCAAGGTCTGTGCCTAGCAAAAACAGTGGCTCTTCGTTTATATGTAAGTAACGGGACACAGGTCATAGGTAGAGTTCTTGGGTATCCAACAGAGTTGGTCAGACAAAACTGGCCAAAAACTGCTGTTCTTGAAGGAGACATCCATTCTTGCCCTGTAAGGGCTTGACCTAAGTGGAGGGATACTTACACACTCTAACTTTGAGCATCAAACTGAAATTAATTGGGGAGGATTGTTCCCCTGACAGGCATAGCAAGAGCCTTGCTTTGTTACTCCCTCTAGTCCTTGTGTGGGAGGCTGTTTTTCTCTATTAACTACATGGGAAGCCTAGGGAGGCTTTTTCTAAGAGGAGGTGATATGCATAACCTTATTTCAAAATCCATATTTATGAGCTAGTCTCACTCCTACTGCAGACCCCATCTTTTAAGCGGCCCAACCAGCCCAGCTGACAGCCAGCAAAGGGAGGGTCACAGAGCACAAGAAATGACAGCTCTTTGCCTCTGTCTATCTGCTCTGAGGCAGTTTTGACAGCAAGAAATAGGAAGAGCCTCAGCCTTGTTCCCAGTTAATTTGCAGGTCACATCTTTTTTCTGTGGGTGGCAGCAAGCCAGAGTCTTTCTGTTACAAGCACAACACCCTGACACGCTCTGTGGAAAGCCGGTGGTGACAGCAATTGTTCATTTCCAGCAGCAAACAGCCTGTGTGAGAACAATAGCGAACAGCCGGTTGGTAGGGGGGGAAGAGTACAAACAGCAAGTTTCAGCAGACAGACTGGTGTGAGAAGGGTGGAGGTGTTTGAAATCTGTTTCCTGTGTAGGCAGCTCTGAAGAGCCTTGTCCTGAAGTCTCAGCATCCCCAGCCGTGTTCCTGTCAGGGCTCCAGTGCTGAGGAAATTGTCTGTCTGTCTGTCCACACTGAAGCATCTGCACAGACAATTACCCAGACAGATGGCCAGGCCACCTGCAAACTCATCTTGAATATGGCTTGCAAAATGACATTTCTGGAGCGCCCTGAGAGCAGGGAGGACAGGCCATAGGAAAGAGAACTGCTGTCTCCTCCTAACCTCAGTGCCATGGTATTGCTGCACAGGTTCCTCAGAAAGCGAACCTGTGCCCCAAGGTGCTCACCATCTAAAAAGTTACTGCTATTAAAAGGCAGCTGCCACATGGTGGTTATCCTGTAGAAAATAAGTTTAAAAGAAAAGCAAGTGTAATGCTGGACCCTTGCTGTTCTGATAAAACGGAGACATTATTGAAGGAGCAGAAACTAGGGGATCTGATAGGAAGAAACAGAGCTGAAAACATGGACAAAGAATTCAGAAGGTGAGAAGAAAGGTTGAAACCTGAGTTGTAGAAATGAAAAGCACACATTGTGAGGCTTACAGTGGAAATTGTCTTAATTTATGATATTCCTGTAAACATTTCATTCTACCATATTCAGGCAGAGTAAATGCTAAGCAAAATCTTTCTTTCAAATTATTTCTGCCTTTCAGGTTTATGCATATGCAAATGACAGCTGCAAAATCACATGGCTTTCTCCCTGGGAAGCCAAGTAGCTCTTGAGTGAGGCCGCAGAAATATTTAGTCACAGAAATGATGCAATGTGATGCCCTCTTCTACATTTCCCTTTTGCTGGAAAAAGAAAATATCTGATTTTTCTCATAATTACTGTCTGGCTAGTCAGACTCGTCAAACTGATACTGCAAAATGAAAACTGGAGTTTTAGAATCACCCAAATGTTTGTATCACAAACGTTACATAATCAGTAAATGATCACAGCCAGCCAGTGACATAACATTTGCATTTGTTCTACAATGGGCTTTCAGCTAGCAATCTCATTTTCTGTCGTCGTTAGCTGCACTCTTGAATTCAATTAGGTATTCAGTAAGGCACCAAAATTAGAGTGAGGCAAGATCTATTACATCATCTCCTCCACCCCCACTCCTTCCCGAGAGCTTTGTCTAATTTTAAAAGGCTCCAGTTGGACTCATAGTGTGTCCCTTGAGAGGCTATCCCACAGTGAGGCAAATCTCGGTTTAACTGTTTTGTCTCAAAATGGAAAGTACATGCAACACAAGATCAGCAACTGAAAACTAGACAAACTGTGATGCTGTCCTAAAATTAAGAAAATCTGAGGTCCTGTGTGATAGGAAAGGAAACAATGTTGATGCTAACAAGGTTTACTGGAGTGCAAGGATCAAGGAATATGTTCTTCGAGCATCAAAAATGAATGGATGCTTAAAAGTAAATCTACTGATTAAAGCCAAGCCAATGTATTAGAAACAAATAAGAAACGTAAAATGCAAACAGAAGGAAACGTCACTTTAGGAAACAATGAGCTGATATTTCATGTGCTGCGGGACTTGCATTTTAGTGGCAGTTCTGGCACTGGTCTTTCAACAACAACAGATTTCTGAGAGCTGCTGCAACTGGACAGCCTTACCTCTGCGTCGACTGCCATAGGAGACTGACTTCCAAATTTCTGGAAAAAACACCCACACCATTTAGGAATTCTGTCTCAGTACTTCCAGGAGGCTGGAGAGCAGCGTGAACATCTGAAGAGAGGCCTAAACATGTAGATAATTACTTCAGCTTGTCTTGCTTTTTGAGATTGATAGTTGTTCAATTCAGTATAGGAGAAAAAAATTCTAGTTCCAAGCTCAGGAACCTGGAGCAGTGGTAGGTGGAAGTGAATTATTGTTATTATATAAATATATATGAATTATTAAATCTTATATGTATCTAAATTGACCTGCTTTTCATATTTCTGAGTTTTTTTTTAAAAAGCACCACTGCAAATTTACATCTAACATTTTTTTAATAAAGCACTTTTAAAAAAAGATGGCTCTTGCTACTGGTTCACATATAGAGATCAGCTTTTAAGCTTGTCTTCTGTGACCTCATGAAGCATTCTGTCTGTCAAAGCAGTTTCAGGTGAAGTTTTAGGGTTGGCTCTTCAGATACCTCACACAATGCTTAACAAAAGGGCTGAGGGGCTGGCAGACTGTAAGCATGCACTTGTCATTGCTTCTTGGCAGGCATCAGGCACAACATAGTGCAGAATTACGGCATGGAGAAGTGGGGATTTTGTGGTTATGTTACTATAACATAATTGCCAACGTGTGTGGTGAGGAGATAGATCTCCTAACTTTCATCTCCTCTTCCGCTACTCAGAAACAGCTCAGTGCATGGGCTCACAGCTGTACAAATACAAAGAGATTAGTGCTGGCTCACCTGAGGGTGACAGCACAGCTGCATAAGATAAATTTGCACTGTTGAGCTGGCAAGGCAGGGAGCAGTGTTTGCCTAGTCCCTCTATGCACACCGTAAGGTGTACATTTCTGTGAGGAGATGGTGCTCTGTCACACCAGTTTGATGGAGTAGAGAGAGATAAATCCTCTTTTACATTATTTTTGCCATTTTCTTCTGAAGTATTTGTCAGTCTAATAAAGGCTGGTTATGTATTACATGCTGAGATGAGAACATCTGTATCAGGGTGTTCTGTAAATGCTGTTTTGGGATGTATTGAGATCTTTGTTCATTTAAAAGATAAACATAGGTTTACTAACTTAGACAGTTACTATGCCGAGATTAAATTAGTCTCCACCAATGCATGTTTCCTTAGTTCAGGAAGAATTTTTAATGCATCTTTGTTTTTTCTCCTCACTGGTCACCATTGCTCCTAACATTTGAGTGATATGGTGAGCAAATAGTTCACAGTACAAATTCCTAGCATTGGATGTATAAGATTATCAGCTCTGGTGGTTAGGCAGGACCTAGTATTTGACATGTAAACTCTGGCAAGTGAGTAGGATGGGATTTTTGGCCTAAACTGAACAGAAATTTCAAGCAGTTTATTCAGATCAGGACACTTCATTCTGCATACTCAGGGGGAAAAAA